>JBAIZL010000006.1:11023155-11028155 GCA_036971475.1 Prosapia bicincta | reverse complement strand
AATGTACATAAGGGTTTAATATTCAGTAACTTCTGATCGTCTACATATTGTACCACTGTGGTCTTGATATTGTATATAATGGTTTTGTTTATATAAAACACGATCTATTTGAAAGTTTTGGGCCATTGAGGTCTCTTTCCAGGAGTGATCACCAAACCAGGCCTTACAGTCTATTACGAAAGTCTATTACATACTGGCACCACGGGTCCTAGCCTCAAGCTCCCCGTCTCGGGCATGATACTAGTCACCCGGGCTGGAGTCACGAGTCTGAGGTTTCACTCGTGGAGGTAGTGGTTTCAATACGCTATACTGGAGATTCCCCACGTGTGCATCTATCTAAGTGGTATGTGTGTTCTTTGAAAATAAAATTAGATCGGAAGACAGGTACTCCTTGCCACCACTTATCCCGCATAACATACTGGCTGCGTGTTAGTTTCTGCTCTCCGCCACAAGATAAGCAAACATAAATACATTTTCCAATTGCCAATGCCTATATGAGAGTTTTGTTACGAAGAAGACAATTTTACCCCTACAAAACCTAAATACAAATAGTCGTGGTCTGTTTTTAATTAACCAATACCATACTATCAAATTTAAACCCACGTTTGGGGATGGAGAGGTGCGTGGACTGTATGCAGACAACCCACATGGATAATAATCGAAACTGTAACTATTAGTCTGTTTTTTTTCAGAATATTCTCGCTATTTTATGTAACTATCCTACTTGGAAAATTTGTTATAACCATAAACCAAGTCCTATTATATTTTGCTTTAAACATTTTTAATTTATCTTGAAGTAATATATGGTAGTAAGTGTAAAACAAACAAAAATTACTTTCCTATATCTTCTTTTCTGTGTCTAGACGTAGAGCCACTGAAAGTCCGAGCTTTAATCGATCCTTAAAAACATAATATCATCAGTATAATAACACGTTATTGTGTTATAGGAATAACGTTTCACAGGGTGAAATGAAAATTTTTATACAACCAAAAAAATGTAATTTTAACAGCTCTGTAACGATTCTGTGCCAACTTGTAGCTCTTAATAGGAATATGTATCTAATAAAACTTGTTAGGTTTCTCCTCGGAAAAGTAATTCTCCTGCTTCTGGTAATTGAATTCAATCATGGGCGGAAAACGTACAACGGACTCTGATTAAACTTCTCGTAAATAACGGCTTCTTTTACTATCTGTCATTTATTATTGCCTTAAGGGAACTTGAAAATAAAGTAAACAATGATTATAAGCAGTGATTACTAATAAAATAATTGGGTATATATATATATATATATATATATATATATATATAGAGAGAGAGAGAGAGAGAGAGAGAGAGAGAGAGAGAGAGAGAGGAGGGTATATATATATATATATATATATAGAGAGAGAGAGAGAGAGAGAGAGAGAGAGAGGAGGGTATATATATATATATATATATATATATATATATATATATATTAAATATGGTGATATGTTTTCTTGTAATATAGTTAATAAATTAAAAATATTTCAAAAACATGAATACTTTTAATGAATATATTTATTCAAAGCTTTTCGCCGATAAAATAGTATCAGCATCTTCAGGAAAATAACTATCTAATTTAGATTACATAATTATTTTCCTGAAGATGTTGTTAGTATTTTATCGGCGAAAAGGTTTGAATAAATATATTCATTAAAAGTATTCATGTTTTTGAAATATTTTTAATTTATTACGTATATATATATATATATATATATATATATATATATATATATATATATATATATATAGAGAGAGAGAGAGAGAGAGAGAGAGAGAGAGAGAGAGCCTATATATGACGGATTTATTACAGCTGTTGTCGCTTTCGTTCCCAATTTTCTTCTGACATATGTTAATGTTTCTTCTAGGTTTTTTCAGTCATTGCTCCGTCGATGCCATCACGCCAACATCTCCGTGATCGTCCTTTTATTTCTGAGCCAATCCACTCTAGTACCTTTCGGGGCCACCTGTCCTCTGCCTTCCTCTTTACGTGTCCGAGCCATGCTACCTTTTCTACCTCCTCCCTTACATTTTTTAGTCATTTCCATTTCGTTACGTCTTTGTTCATTTCTGACCCTTTCAAACCTCGATTTACCGCAGCTTCGTCGTAAATAGTCCATTTCTATCGTCATTAGTTTGTTATTATTAGCTTTTGTAACACCCTATTCCTCTGAACCGTAGAGTGTAACGTTCTGAACAATTCTTTTATACATGTCCCATTGTGTCTTTCGTGATTGTCTTTCGCCAAAGAAAAGAGTTTACGGTTCACCCTTAATTTTTTAGAAAAATCTAATTTCATCTTTTAAGTTAAATTTCCATTGTAACTGTTAAATCTAAGATTTAATCACGTTTATAACGATAAACCTTGCAATATTTTAATTTAATACTAATTAAGAATAACAGAGTCATATTGCTTGACATCGTAAGTAGCAGTATTGCAGCTTCCTAACTGTGAACATATACATCCGACAGTTAAGTTAAGTAAATCAGTTAGTTATTTACTTTAATGGACCCAAGGCTTTCGATTAAATTCTTCTGCCTTCCTCTCGAGAGGCTCTGCTCTATACTACAAGCTGTTCTTGAGAGATTATTTGTTTCGTACGAATGTTTGAAAAAGTGCTGTGAAAACTTATCGCAGTAAATTAAATAACAAGTAAATAATTTTTCATTTATTATATAGATTCTTTTGTAATGTTATTTTACACCTTTACTTTTAGATTATACTCACACTAATTTCTTTTTATTAATAATTAGTCTGTTCTGTTTTTCAATCTTCTTAGAGCATGGAATTGCCGACTAGTGCTCTTTCGAAAGTAACGTAAAACAGACGCATGCAATGACTTAAAACATTCACTGAATATAAAGACGTCCCTAGCAACACCTGAAATGCACAATAGCGATTGTCTGAGATTCAATTTGTAGCCGAATGGAGTCCATTATTCAAAGGACATTTTTTGTAGCTAAGATTGATGAAGGCGAGAATGGCGTGCTGCCATTTACACAGACTTTAACAAATGGCCGGACAGCTTAGTACGGGAAGCGTTTGTCTAAATGCTTTATTATAAAGCAAGAGTACTTCACTTTTTTATCCATCTAAATTGTTTCAGAAGGATAAAAGCTTAAGTAGAAACGAGTAATTTAAACATAATTTTCAAATCATTTCCTACTAATGTAAACAAAAAAACCTATTATTTTAGTTACTTTTTATTAAATAATTACAATTAATATAAATAAATTAGCATAGCCTTGCGTTAAAACAGCTGTTCTACTACATAACCTATAACACAAAATCAGCTGTTTTATGAAATCATAAGTTATAAATTATTTTTAGCCAAATAAGATGAAATATCTATATTGCATATATTGCCCTTTTGGGACAAGTTTTTCTACCAAACAAAACTAAAATTAATTCTTTAAATTGACTTAATGAATATTTGAAAAACTGTGTTAACATCAAGTGTCATCCACTACAAGTTAAAAAAAAAATGTATTTGAACTTGAGTGTATGAATAAAAAGTATTTTATCACCGATAGAATATTTGAACAAGATATTTATAAGGGGAGTGTGAACTAATAGAAGGAACTGATTAGAGAAAATGCTACTTTTACTTAAGATAAAAAAGGGAAACCGAAGTAACTTTTGTTGACAACATAAAGGAATCTTGTCGAGTGAGAGAACCGACGCGATAGGTTGTAGCTTATAGTATAATAGATTCACCGAGCTGCACAGAAATCCGATATGCAATACCGGAAATAACAGTCTCGTACCGGAAACTTGTGACGTTCGTATTGGGGCTTATTTTATCGAATAAGAGAACACTGTTTCGGTTGTATTTTTTATAATCCCAATGCGTTCAGAAAGGCTAATGTGCGTCATCTTGTTCTCATGTGAGGGAGGATAAAGGAAACTGTAAATTAACAAGACAAGTGAACATTTATTGAAAAGAAATTATAAAAATATTTTCCGTTGAGATATCAATTGGACATCGTGCTGGAAGATTTAAGATTATAAGATTTGAACTATATCAACTGAAATAAGTTGATTTATGGATTATTGTTTAATATTTATGTTTAATTCTTGTACTGTCGCCTGCACACTAGAATAGCCCTGGCCTGAGGCAGGTCAAAACGATAAGGTCATTCCCAAAAACATTTCCAACACAAAACGTCAGATTTACGGAAAATTATAATGAAACGGGAATTTATTTTGTGCACCCTTTCTTAATAAAAGTAATACTTATCTGTAAATACTTATATTACTTACTAAACTATAACGACTAAAAAAACTACCTTACGGTTAGGTCTATGTTTGTAGTTCAGGAATATATCGGCAGCGCATGCGCAGAACTGAAAACTGAGTGTGACTCATTTATACGTATTTTATTAATGATTTAAAATTAAACAAGCTAGGAGAGTGTGAACTAATAGAAGGAATTGAAAAATTATGTGTGTATAGTACGTATTCTATACTATTCTGAAGATTGTCTCACTTTATCAACAATTGGTGTCGAATTACAAATTCAAAGTTATGTTTTTAACGTTATTATTAAAAAGCGATGATCTGTGTTGTAAATACATGTAAGGATATAAAACTCAGTGTTCTGAGTAGAGCTATTAGTAAATAATAACCTGGTAGACAATAAATAATTTATATTTACTATTTATTTGTTTAAAAAAGTATAAACACTAAAGACAGTATTAAGACAATACAAAATATGGAATTTGATGCAGTAAAAGGGCGCAAAATTTTACGACCTTCGGTTTATTCTGATTTTAGTGACGTCATAAACATCGAAAACGAAACGATAAAGTTTCCATCAAAGCGCAGCCATGCGGATTAGTTTGAAACTAAATTAGCAAAGTCGCAAAACCGAGAATCAAGGATTACGTATTACTTACATAGCTACTGTGCGAAGATATATTATGCATAGTGTTAATAAATACGGAACTGTGTGTATATCGATTTAGTGAACACATT
>JBAIZL010000006.1:11000655-11018155 GCA_036971475.1 Prosapia bicincta | reverse complement strand
TTACAGTATGGAAATGATTACTAGACCTTGTCATGTACAGTGAGGCGTGAAGTTTCCTGATCAGCTGATGTACATTATTCGTTTGAACATATGACTTTACATAACAGCTGTTTTCGTCCTTTTTTGAGGTTATATTTACCCATATTATTCAAAAGCGATTTCGTTTATTTCCTTCAAACTATTCCGTTCAGTTAAATATAATACCAAAAGAAAGTTATTAATTTAGCATTATAATTAGTACATTTTTAGTTTTTTTTCTTATTAGAGAAAATTTAATTGTTTTTTAAGTTTTTAGAGTATATATTTGTAAAAACTAAATCAGTCTTACATTTATATTTCAGTACTAACACTGAAATTATAACCTACCGTATTTAAATTAAGAATAGAAAATAATTTGTTTTTTGGGTAAATCTTGTTAAAGACTGGAATTTTATGACTGGATGTTACTTAAGGCCGCGGACATACAGAGGGCAACTGGTGACGGCAACGCAACGGAAACTTGAGTTTTCACAGCATACGGAGTTGCATGCACATATTCATAGAGAAGTGATAACAACGCGACTAGCGAGTGACACAGAAACTAGACTTACTCATGTCACGGCATGCTGTAAACTCGTTGCTGAGTTTCTCAGTTGCCAGCTGTATTTGTTGTGTTGTGTTGTGTATGCGTTTCTCAAGAGCGCTATTGTATTTAAATGATAATAATTTTTATTTGTATTTTTTGTGTTTCTGTTTCTTTGAATAGTGTTTTATTATAGCGGTATAGTGTGTCAGAAAAACAAAATATTGCTGGTTCTGGTCATGATTTGTGTATCCAACAACTTCAAGACGATACGAATGATTACCAACAATTTGTCCAAAATATATAAAATTGGCACTTGAAATATAAAATTTCTTTTGTTTAAAAACTAATTTTTATTTCATTGTAACGTAACGTTATTTTAAGTTTTGCAGTTATTCATAAAAATAAATACATAAATGAGCAATTAACCTTAGCTGAGTGTTATTGTTAGTCTTTCTCAAGCTGAAATTTATTTCTTCATCTTTCTCACCTTTTATTTCATTTTTTCTTGATGTTTAAAAATACATTACTTAAAAGGCAGTCATGACTGCTAATGCTCATACGATAGTAATTAAAAAATTGGTCTGGGTAATTTCGTGAATTTTGCACAGCGATATATTGACTTTGTGTGGCATGAATAACGTTATAGAGGTGTAAGCCTACACTGAATTGTCTTTTTTGTAACGTTTTTGTAGTTCTTAAAATATAGACAATATTCCTCTGACTACAATATAACTGACAACTATACAACCAACTCCATATGAACAATCGTGTAAACCTTCTAGCAACTTTTCTAATAGCAACTCAATATCACCAGTTGCTTTCTGTATGTGCGCGGCCTAAAAATATATTCTAGTAAACAAAATACGTTATTTCAAGTTTTATAAGCTTTAAATATTAGTTAAGTCTATGCTAATTATCGTCAAACTATGTAACTCTTTATAAACATATTCCTACGTCTAATAGTTTTTCAGAAATTACCTAATTTGTATGTATATGTATATATATATATATATATATATATATATATATATATATATATATATATATATATATATATATAAATAAGTCAAAATACAAATACAAGAATTATAATTGAATTTACAATTCAAAGCTGTTCGTTGGCTAACAGTACCAACATTATCAGGAATATTAAACAAGTCCTGTTAGCCACGAAAACCTTTGAATTGTAAATTCAATTATAATTCTTGTATTTGTATTTTGACTTAGTTCTTTATTAATACACAAGAATACATATTGCGATATATATATATATATATATATATATATATATATATATATATATATATATATATATATATGAAGTTAATATATTACTATTGTAAGTAATTTTATCCACCATTAAGTGCAATGATTTTACCTTGAGTGATGAGGCGCCTTTCGGTCACTTGACCATTGACGAATCACTGATTATTTTTTCTTAATTTTTCTGGTTTGGATGTTCGGTCCGTCATGTTGGTAATTGTTGACGTCATATACGTTTCCTCTTGAGTCTTGTGTATTACGTTTTTGAATAGTATGTCTTCTGTATATGTTGTTTGTAAATTCATTAAATTGTTGTTATGTTTTTATAAATGTGGTATTTTTCTAGTGAGTTTAGTTCTATTGGGTTATTATTTATTTCAAGTATGGTTAGGCTATTTTCGTAATTTGTTATTTCATGTTTATGTGATATTAGGTGTGCTGCAACATTTGATACTTTTAAATTTTTGTTTTTGAATGCTCTATAATGTTCTTCAAATCTTATTTTAAATGATCTGGTTGTTTTCCCTATGTAAAATGCGTTACAGTTGTTACATGTAATTTTGTAAATTCCTGATAGGTTATGTTTTTCTGAATTTGTTTTGTGGTTTGTGTTATTAAGATATTTTATTATTTTGTTGTTTGGTTTGTATGTTGGAATGTAGTATTCTTTGTTTTATATATTTGTTATTTTTTCTATTTTGTTATTGGTGTATTTATATTTTAGGTAGATTTTTTTATTTTTATCATTTTTGTGTTCCGGTTGTAGTGTTGTGTTGAGGTTAGGTTTTTTTGTAAATTTATTGTATATATTTTTATAAGGTGTTTGTTGTATCCATTTTCTATTGCTATTTTTGTAATGTAATCTAACTCTTCATTTAATTTTTGTTTGTTATCCTGTGTGTATTTTATTGCTTTATTTATCATGTTATTGTAAGTGTTAATTTTGTGTGTCCAGGGGTGGTTAGATCGGTAGTGTATTGTGGTGGTGTTGTTGGAAGTAGGTTTCCTGTATACTGTAGTTTCTATTTTATTATCATTTATATTTAATGTGATGTCGAGATAGTTGATTGTTCTATTTGTTTTTGTTTCAACGGTGAAATGTATGTTTTCGTTGTATGTATTTAGTTTGTTTAATATTATGATGTGTTCGTTGTGAATGGTAGGTTGGTATATTACAAGTATATCATCTACATACCTTGTCCATAGTGAAATATTGTGTGTGTTTAGTATAGGTTTAATTATTATTTGTTCAAAGTGTTGTAAATGGGGAGTCCAGTGGTTTGTTTATAGTATGTATTGTTAAATTGGAAGTAATTTTGGTTACATATGTGTTTGGTTAGCGTAATGATACTATCTATTGTGTTTCTTTTTTCGTTATTTTGTATTAGTTTGTTTTTTATTATTTCTATGGTTTCTTCTATTGGGATGCTAGGGTACATGTTAGTTATGTCATAACTTATTATTTTGTGTTGCTGTTTGTTTTTATGGGTTTTTATTTTATTAATAATTCGTATCCATTTTTTATATTGTATGTTTTGTTGATATGTATTTTAGATCTTATTATTTTGTCTAGTATTTTTGCGATTATGTAAGATGGTGCTGTTGTGAAATTTATTAGTGGTCTAAATGGTGTATCGGGTTTGTGGATTTTAGGTATGCCTGATAATATTGGTGCACATGGTTTGAATGGGTATAGTCTTGTGTGGTATTTTAATTTATTGTTATAGTTTAGGGTATTTCGGTGTGTGACTATTAAGTTTTTTATTGTAATAAGGTATTTGCTAGTTGGGTCTGGGATTTGTTCGTATTTATTTTCTTTTATGTAGTTAGTCATTGAATCGATGTATTTGGTATTTTCTATTATTACAGGTGTATTTGTTTTATCGGATTTTAATATTAAGTAGTCGTTGTTTTCTAGTTTTTCTCTGAGTTTTATAATTTCCTTTTTGTTTATATATTGTTCCGTTTTTTTTTGTTTTTTTTCGTTTTTATTAGGTGAATTTCATTATTAATATTGTTTCTTATGTGTTCAGTATTTTGGTGGGTAATTTTGTGGATGTTAGATTCTGTGTCAACTATTAGGTTTTTTATTATTTGTTTTTTGTTGAAATTAGGTAGGTTATATTTGAAGGAATTTGTTATTATTATTTTTTCTTTTTCAGTAAACTGTGTTTTAGTTAGGTTTATGTATTTATTGTTGTTAGAGGTGTGGATTGGTTCTAGGCTATTTTTTAGGTTATGTTGTTGTTTTGATGTGTGGATTGGTTCTAGGCTATTTTTTAGGTTGTGTTGTGTTTTGATAAATTTTCGATTTTTCTGTTTTGTCTGTTTATTGAGTTTGTTTTATGTTTTATTATAATTTGTTGTGTTTTTTCGTGTATAATTGGTGTGAGAGTATCAAAAGTTTTCATTATTTCCAATGGTCAAGTGACCGAAAGGCGCCTCATCACTCAAGGTAAAATCATTGCCCTTGATGGTGGATAAAATTACTTACAATAGTAATATATTAACTTCATAAAGTCAGTGCAACGGAAAAACAATGGATAACGTAATATATATATATATATATATATATATATAGTGCAACACTCTAAATTACTAGTACAAAACATTCTAAATTTGATTCTATATTCAATTTCTATAATCTTATCAATGTCCATATATGAATCAATTTGCATTAAGCTAAATAAATCGTCCGGTTTGGATACGTTTCGTTATAAAAAAAATTAAAATTTCATATTTTTACTAATCTACTGCCAAACTGAATGAGTGGCCTCCATTTCTCAGTTTTGCCAACATGTGTATGTAAAAAAGGAAAGTTATTAGCTTACTTAGTAAAGTTGAATATTTTTGTAACCAAATCTGTCATAACAGGTTATTCTTTACGTATATTGCAATATAGCTGTATAGTATAATATACTATATATAATAAAATGTAATATCTGTTATCGCGAAACATCGAGTTTATACGGTTTTGATCTGTTTGTTAATTTAGGTTTTGTCTTAATTTCTTAAAAAGTTTAATCACTTTTATGCTTTGCGACACATAAATTACTTTTTGCTTGGTTAGAGATTATTTGTCAGTATTATATGTAGAAAGAAAAAAATTCCTAGTAATCCAGACAAGTATAATCTTTATATAAACATGTATTTTTATAAAGTCTTTGGTATTTTATTAGTTTTAATTATTAATATTGCTCATTAAAGTTAATACTGTTGTATCATTCTGACAAATAATTCATCTTATTATCGAAGCTTCATCACATAGCCTATAACTTAAAATCAGCTGTTTCATGTAATACCTTGCCCCTTTTGCGAAACGTTTCCCTCCCATATAAAACTAAAACTAATTAAATAAATTTATTTAATGAATTATTATTTGGAAAATCATATATATATATATATATATATATATATATATATATATATATATATACATATATATATATATATATATATATATATATATATATATATATATTAATATATTAAATATGGTGATATGTTTTAATATGTTGATATGGAATTTTGTAAAAATGTTTTATTAGTTAATTATTTTCCTGAAGATGCTGATACTATTTTATCGGCGAAAAACTTTGAATAAATATATTCATTAAAAGTATTCTTGTTTTTGAAATATTTTAAATTTATTATATATATATATATATATATATATATTTATTTATTTATTTATTTATTTATTTATTTAAGAGAGAGAGAGTGAACTATTAGAAGGAATTAAAAAGCATTTGTTACTATCTTACTTTATATACTAGTCAGCGGATTGCGTCTCAGGTCTTGATTATGGAAGAGAAATAATTTTGTAATATTCTTGCACAAAAATAATGTCGTTGTACAATTCATTGGTTGTAAACCAGGTATTTGATGTAGAGGAAGTTAGTTGAGGGTTGCCATGGGAACGGTTAACGTCAGTTGTTATTACTTCTCATTACGCGACTTAGTTTACTATTCGAGCATTAAACTATAACAAGCAAATCTAACCGACAACTTAGACAAGTAAACCTTGACACGAGAGTGCGATACTTCCGGAACCTGAACAAACAAAATGGCGATAGATGAGACTGCCGACAAGTGTGTGGAATACTTTGTACATAACCGGCAAGATCATGAGAAATTCCTCGTGGAATTTTGAAAATTTATGGACGACCAATTATAGACACAAAGTAGAACATTCATAAATTTATATATAGTACTATAAAACAACTTATATATAATATATATATATATATATATATATATATATATATATATATGTATATATATATATATATATATATATATATGTATATATATATATATATATATATATATATATATATATATATATATATAATATGTGTATATATATATGTTGAAGAATAGTTACTATCCGGAAAATATCCGTTCATTCTGCAGTGCATAAATTCGCAGTTCCTACGTTTCGCTAGAATCTCATCTAGCATTGACTCGCTCTTCAGCTCTTGTTGTGTTCACCTCGTTAATGTTAGATCAGATTCTAGCGAAACGTCGAAACTTCGATTTTATGCATTGAAGAATGTACGAACGAAGTCCAGATAATAATTATTTATCATTCATGAAAGAATACGTATCAACGCATATATGTGTGTGTGTGTGTGTGTGTGTGTGTGTGTGTGTGTGTATATATATATATATATATAAATATATATATATATATATATATATATATTCACAAATATATGTATATATTTTAAAGCAACATAGGTTATTCAAATACAAGAATATTTATTAATTTATATCCAAAGCTTTTCGTTGGTAAACAGTGCCAACATCATCAGGAATGAAAATTACAATAATGTAAGCTATAGGCCTAAAACATATGATTTTTATGTTATTTATAGGCCTATAAATTAATAAATATTCTTGTATTTGAATAGCCTATGTTGTTTTACATTATTAAACAAGAAAACTTATTATATATATATATATATATATATATATATATATATATATATATATATATATATATATGAATGTTTCTATGTATGTATGAGCCTTATGCATTACTAAACTACTGATCCGATTGCCATGAAACTTTGGGAAATTGAAATTGCCTAGTACATTCTTGGAAAGGTTTCTGACATAGTAAGTCTCGAGCTCATAGCCAGGGTGCACAGGGGGAACGTGGCCTCACCAAAACCAATTAATTTTTGCATAAAAATAATAACCTATAAACAGTGTTAGTTTTTAGCATAACAGCTTCCCGACGACTTGACAGTTTTTTTCAACATGTAATTTTTAAGTGCCAAAATAGCACAAAATACCTATGATTTTCTATCACCTTATCTCAAGACATTTCTTTAAATCCATTCCAAAGTTTGGTTGCTAGGCAACACTCAACAATATTAAAAAATTTTTCACCTAGATTTCAAACAATATACACAAAATATTGTATATCCGAGTGCACATAAATAAATAACATTCAATCAAGAACTTTTATTGGCACACTTTTCTCGATCAACCACTTTAAGTTAAGCCATGATTTTGTTAATAAAATAGTGAATTAAGTGTAGCCGTTGTTAACACGCCATTCATTAGCTTTTATGCGACACAAAGACGCCAAATCAGAAAGTCTTACATATATTTTAACGAAAAATAGTAACTGGTATTTCAACACAATTGTATTTTTTTAAACATAATACTAAGATATTTTTTCATTTACACTGTAGTAAAAATATTGGCAGACACCCGAAAAATAATAATTATCACAAAAATAATAACTAATATTACAAGTTATTTAAGAATAGAACCTTATGTTTCGATGACCATGTCATCATCAGAGGATATTATCACAAAAATAAACATTCTATATGTAATACATTAATTTACAAACTCGATTGACTTAGTAATAGTGGGCACTTTGATAATGATGACATGGTCATCGAAACGTAAATAAGTGTTTAATCTTGGGTGGCTTATAATATTAGTTATGTTTTATTATTTTTGTGGTATTGGGAAGTCTGCTAATATTATTACTGTAATACATTGTACCACTGTGCTCTTGATATTTTACGTTTCATGTACACTCATTATAAATAATAATGGTTGATCGCATTGTAAATACTTGCATATACAATCCACTTACCTTTTGCTGGAATTTATTAATTAAAAACGCTTTCATGTCAGGAATGTAAAGCACGCGGCGGGGAAAAATGTCAAAACAGTACACTATACTAAAACCCACATACTCTGCCAATTTTACTGTTCGCACGCAAATCGTTAACAAATGTTTTGCATTAATATAGGCCTAACCATACTTCATACATCACTTATCCTTGAATGTATATATATATATATATATATATATATATATATATATATATATATATATATATATGTGTGTGTGTGTGTGTGTGTGTATGTGTGTGTGTGTGTAAAATATGTTTTCTTGTGTAATAATTAAAAACAACTCACGATCCATATTAACAGCTCATTATTCAAATACACTAATATTTATTAATTTATATTCAAAGCTTTTCGTTGATAAACAGTACCAACATCATCAGGAATGAATATACAATAATGCAAGATATAAAACATATGTTAAATTAACATATGTTTTATATCTTGCAATATAGTATATTCATTTCTGATGATGTTGGTCCTTTTTATCAACAAAAGGCTTTGAACGTAAATTAATATTTATCCTTGAATTTGAATAAATTTAATTGTTTTTAATATATATATATATATATATATATATATATATAGTTAGATAAAACAATTTCATAATAATAAAGAATATTTTATTTTATTTTACTTATTTCTCAAAGCTTTACGCTGGTGAACGGTATAAGCATTTTTAAAATTACATATTTCTGTGAAATATATATATATATATATATATATATATATATATATACAGTATTTTAATCTATTTACTTTATTTTTTAAGTTCCTTATATTAGTTCACACTCTCTATACATCTTGCTCAATTTTTTAATCCTTAATAACAATATTATTTATTCATCCACTCGCGTAAAAACATTGTTTTAAACTTGTAGAGAATAACACTTGATGTTAATATAATTTTCAAATATTTATTCATTAATTAAATTTATTTAGTTAATTTTAGCTTTATATGGAAAAACTGTTCACAATTGGGGCACGTTAAGCACTGTAATTATTTCGTCCCAATTGGTTAAAGTTAAGGGATAATATATGATTTCATAAAACAGCTGATTTTATGTTATAGGTTATGCAGAAGCTGTTTTAACTCTGTTAAACCAGAAGAGCGGTTTTAACTCTTAGGTTACGTTACATTATTTATATTAATTGTTATTATTTTATAAAAAGTAACTAAAATCAAAACTTCCTTAGTTGGCCCAAGTAGGATTTGACCTTCGGGTCTTATATATATATATATATATATATATATATATATATATATATATATACATAATCTCTAAGAAGCTCAAAGACTAATAAATAAAGTCCAATAAAATCCAGTTGTATTTCTACATAAAAGTATGTAGTTTGTATTTCACCGCTGCAGAAGGAAATAGCACAGTTCTGAAGCGTCGCATAAAACTAAAGCAAATATATATATATATGGGTAAAACGGGGCTTAGACAGTAAGGAAAATTGACATGGGTCTTGTGAGGCGTGCGTAATTCCGATGATGAAGTCAGTCTTGGATAGATCAAAAACCAATTTGTTTTAAGATTATGGAGAAGGGTTTGGGGGTAGTTTGCTGAGCATAAGTTTCGGGAAGGGTTGAAAACAATATTTTATACAGCGTAAAAAAATTACTCTTGAATATTCTAATACTTTGGTAGATTTTTTTGTACGTAAAGTTGTTTTAACTTTTGCTTGAAAGAAATTAGGTTTTTTACAAAAACGTTACGTAATTTTATATAAACACTGAGGAAATTACAGGAAGAATCTTATGCAATATTATTTAAAATTTTTAACTGTCACCTAGTTAAAAACCTGAAAACTCAAAACCTATATCAACTCAAAAAAATAAATTAAACTAAACTTGATATATGGATTGATTCAGGGAAAATAACACCACTCAATTAAGATAGTGTACTCTAAATATAACTCTTCTAGGTAAAGAAGGAAGAAGAGCAAGACACCACACTCAGAGGTTTACTCCATATAACGGACTGATTGGAGCTGATGGATATCCGTTTGAATGAACCTTCATTAAATATCAAACATTTTATCTTAATGTAGTATTATAAATAATACCGTCATTTCTTCAGTATTTACAGTTTTTTGCTTTACGTTTAGGAGGAATACCAAGTGAAACGAAGTAAAAACGACCGTATCAGTAGACGTGAAAACATTGGACCGGCACGATAAAGAGCGCCGCGTGTTTACGGAGTTGTTGGATGGTGTGACTTATCTTTAGAACAAATTCCGTTATAAACGAGTCCGGTTTAATAGGATCCGTTATAATGAGGTTCTACTTTATTTCTTAACATACTCATCTTCACTTCTTCTACGAATATTTGTAAATATTCGAGCACATTTTCCTACCTTTAATAACATCACAATATTTTCCTCTGTTGACGCGTTTCGTAATACTTCTATTCAAGTTTCGGATTAAGAGTACTGTTTTAGTTTTGAAAATAAAGTCATTTCGAAACGCGTCAAAAAGGAAAATATTGTGGTGTTAGGAAAGACAGAAAATGTACTTGAATATATAGGTTTTACTATACTTTAAGCTATACTATTGTAAAGTATGAGGTCCATTCGGAAATTCCTCCAGAAGGATGTTTATGGCCAGATTAAACATTGTGAAGAATCATTTTAAGTTTTATATAACAAATAATTTATATTCAAATGTACTAAGCAGTGGTTTTCAAACTGTGATATATGTATATTATAGGACACTTAAAAATAACCACCCATCGTCTCAAGTTAGAGCTATGTATGAGTTCGCTTTAACCATCGGAATAATTTGAAATATGAGAGTAGCGTGTAAACCTATTACCGGACATATTCTTATAACAAATTACAAAGACAAAACAGATGACGCTAAATCGCTATTTTATAACAAAAATTGACGTCGCGGAAAAATCTGGATAGAACGGTTTTTAAAGTTGTGTACCGGAGTATCGTAAAATAATATATCTGTCACTAATTTTAAGCTCATTTTGGTAAGAATATACTTGTCACATTTGTTCCACGCACATGTCACATTTTATTTATCTATCCGATTTGGGATTGGCAACAGTAAATGCAGTTAATAGTGATATATTTGCCCTATTTCAAATTTAAAATTTAAATATATAACATTTTATTAAATTATACTTAACTAAGTGAATACGTAAGGGCTACTTGCTGACGCGTTTAAAAAAAATCTTTCCTTTTAGGAAGGAAAGAGTACTCTAAGTAGAGGCTTAGCTTCGTAAAAGGAAAGATCGTATCGAAACGCGTCAACAAGTAAGCCATTACGTATTCACTTAGTTAATTATTATTTAATTATAATTTAATCAGTGAGTTCAAGATGATTACAACAAGCAACCTTGAATAAATAAGTCTAAACAGATGGTAACTCTTTAAAATTTCGTTGAGAAATAGAAATAGGTGATTGTAAGTATAATCAAATTATTATATATGAGTATCATAAAAGTCTGCTAAATCTACAGCTTTTTACTTTCGTGAGTCTAAGTGTATCTTACATTCTACTATGTCCCTATTTTGACATCCCCATTGCCTCAAGCTACAAAACACGCTTAGGTGAGCGTATGTGATTAAGAAAGATTTCTTCAGTCCAAGTAAGGATACCAATAGCGGTCTTTTAGTTTATTTAACAGGACTAAAGACAAACACACGGCTGCGTTTCACCACTAAATCTTTGAAATTCCTCGAGTGCCCTCATCCTCGCCAGCCCCTTTTTCCATAAAGCCAGGGCAATAACACGTCGGTCCTTATTTCCCCGCTTTACAGACATGCCATAAACTTTGCTAGTGTCTCGTAAAAAGTAAAGTTCCTTTTATGGCGTATCTTGTCAATAATAATTACTTTTATATTTAATTAGGTCTGCGTAAAAACATTAAACTGTTACGGCCTTTATATATATAACTTTAATTTCTTTTAATGTAGGGTGTTAGATAGTGTAAACATATTAGCCGTAGATCTATCTTTAATAATAATTGTCATAATAATAATAATTATTATAATATATATATATATATATATATATATATATGTGTGTGTGTGTGTGTGTGTGTGTGTGTGTGTGTGTGTGTGTGTGTGTGTGTGTGTGTGTGTGTGTGTGTGTGTGTGTGTGTGTGTGTGTGTGTGTGTGTGTGTGTGTGTGTGTGTGTGTGTGTGTGTGTGCGTGTGTGTGTGTATGTATGTATTGAAAACATTTGTCAATATTTTCTGTATTGAATTTGATAACCTTAGCACTACCAGTTGAAAACATTTGCCTACACATGTAAAGTTTGTGTACATGTCTAATATGTTTCCAGTCATTAAGTTATGTTTATTAACCCTTTTCATTTATCTTTGCCAAGACACTTTCGCAAATAGTAACTTTCCCCAGAGAAACTTTGATGTCGCCTAAACTAAGTACTTTTGCAGACACCTTATAAAAATTCTAATGGGTAAACTTCCTTCGTTACGAACTTCAAGGATTACGAATAAGTTTAGATCTTAAGCTTGCTTGTATGTTCCCGCGTAAATAGACTTTACTAACGCGTAATGGTTAATCGCATAACATTAAGCCAGTCATGCGGGGAGGAAAAATATAAGACTTTTATACAGTCGTAAAATATTTGCAACAAGATCTAGGATTTAGTTACTATGACAAATAAAGACGCGCATGCGCGGGATGCAACAACTTGGTTAGGCATGGAACGTCTATTGTTTTATGCATTTTTATCGTGTGATAGTGTGTTTTCCTTTAACACATTGTGACATGATTTTATATCGAAAAACAATTTGAAAAAAACCTTGTGTTCATAAACATTTGTTTGTTTGTGTGTGTGTGTCTGTATTTGTGTAGGCGTGCGCATGAGTCTGTGTTTGTGTTTGTGTGTGTGTGTGTGTGTTGTGTGTGTGTGTTTGTATGTGTATGTGTGTGTTGGTGTGTGTGTGTTTGTGTGTATGTTTGTGTGTTCGAGAGAGCTCGCATGTGGGTATCTGTCTTTGTGTGTGTGTGTGTAAGAGAGGGAGAGAGAGCCCACATGTGTGTATCTGTCTTTGTGTAAGTGTGCGAGCGTCTATGTGTGTGTGTCTAGGTATGTGCTCCTGCGTGTGTTTATCTGTCATTGCGTAGGTGGCGTGTAGGTGTAAATGCTCTCCCAAATGGAAATGTATTTACTTTTTACCCATCAAGTAGCAACAGCTCTGATTCAGTCTCATACCTGAAGCCAGTGTTAAACACAGACCCTGTAAATAAATGTCTTTGTCGCAAACACATTCCTTTTCCGACTAACTGTGTAATTGTATTACATATAGGTTTAATACGGGCACTGCCCTCATTGAACTTAACTTCAAAAACATTACTCTAACACTGCGTGCATACGTCTGCAAAGAAGTAGCAACTCTTTTATACCTTTGTAATAAGTCCACCCGCAAACCTTACCTCTGCAAGGTGTGACATGCTTCGCGCAGTTCCCTCATTGCCATAGTGAATTAGAAGTACCGAGTAGCGTTACTATGGCAACAAGATTATTACGTGAAGGTTACTTACGTCACCACAAGCTTTCTTCTTTCCTCGTCACACTTCGCAGAGGCAAATGTATCAGCGGTAGACAGTACGTCACCCTAAGAAGTCAATCCTTCATACGTGAACCAAGACTTCTTCATCTCTTACACTAACTACTTCTAACGTCCTTACATTAACAATATGTAGAATTGATCCTACGTTCTAGGCGATAAATTTACTTGAAAATTAAAAACTCTTGAACAATATTTAAAAATACATATCTAGCATTCATTGCATTATGGAAAGTGTTTGACAGAGACGATTTTTTGTTTGAAAGTAATTTAAATAGTGGACCAAACATGAGAGCGCAATTTTACTACAAAGTGTCGGAAATATAATTTAAAAGACCTCTTAATCTGATACAAGCAAAGCGACAGCCTGTGACTTACTGGAGGGAAACAATATTTCTAGGATGAATAATTACGGACCGAAAGGATATCAATCTTGCTGGAAGTAGAGGGGAGACGTGATCAGGTGCACGGAGATGTTATTGGGGATTACTTGAAGTATCGCCAAACTTCACATCACATTTTTAATAGACCCGTAAGTACGCACTTTGGGTGGGTAGAGGGAGGTAATATTTAACTTTCACATTTTTCTTTTATTAATTTTACTCATCAAAAGTGAAACTTTACTTCTGAATCCTTGACTATCACTACATTCAGTTCTATAATTTGTGGCTAATCCGCAAGGTAGCGCTGCGATTGTATTTTTATAATTATAATGTATTTATAGCTTATTACCGTTGTATATTAACTAAATATATAACAGGTTTTTGCTTTGGCGTTCACGTTAAAATATTATAGGCCTGTATATATATATATGTGTGTGTGTGTGTGTGGTACAGTTAAACAAAACAATTTCATAAGAATAAAAAATATTTTATTCTATTTTACTTATTTTAAAAGCTTTTCGCTGATGATAAGTATAAGCGTTTTTAAAATTTACATATTTCTGTGGCTTTATTCTTGTTTTATATATATATATATATATATATGCACTGTATATTTATTTATTCACTTTATTTTTTACTTTTTTTATAGTAATACTTTAACACTTTCACTAGGCTTTTGAAGCCTAAATTTTCGGTATATATCGGTTAATTGCAGTTTACCTACGGTATATTGATACTGCTTTTAAACTTTTTAAACTGATTTAAAATTCTATTTTTCAATTCCTTCTATTATTTCACATTCTCCTTATATATGTGAATATATATATATATATATATATATATATATATATATATATATATATATATATATATATATATATCTGTGTGTGTGTGTGTGTGTGTGTGTGTGTGTGTGTGTGTGTGTGTGTGTGTGTGTGTGTGTGTGTGTGTGTGTGTGTGTGTGTGTGTGTGTGTGTGTGTGTATGTGTGTGTGGGTGGGTGTATGAGTGTGTATGTGTGTGTGTGTGTGTGTGTGTGTATGTGTGTGTGTGTGTGTGTGTGTGTGTGTGTGTGTGTGTGTGTGTGTGTGTGTGTGTGTGTGTGGGTGGGTGGGTGAGTGTATGAGTGTGTGTGTGTGTGTGTGTGTGTGTGTGTGCGCGCGCGAGCGTGTGAATGCTTATGTGTGTGTCTTGTTCAAATTTTCAATCGTTAATCAAAATAATTTTTATTCGTTCATTCAGGTTCCAATATATATTTTTTTTTTAACTTTTAGTGAATGACACGATGTTAAAAAAAGTTTTTTTCAAATAATTTATTAATTTTAGTTTTATTGGGAGATATACTTTTCACAAAAGTATTTAAGCATAAATACTTTTCATAGACACATTTTTCAATTCCTTCTGTTAGTTCACATTCTCCTTGTATATATATTGGTCAAATTGTCAATTATTAATAAAATACTTTTTATTTATTTATCCAACTTCAAATACAGTTTTTTAAAAGTTGTAGCGTATGACATTTGATGTAATTAGAGTTTTTTCAAGTATTAATTTAATGATACCCCTTTAAAAGGGATAAGGTATGCAATATAGTTATTTGTTTTAAAACAAGTTAATTGTAATTGTATTACAACTTGAATAATTTGTTAACCTAAATAGGAATTGACTTTAAAAACATTTTGGTTGTTAGAAGTTAAATTACATAAAAACAATAGTAATTGTACAAAACAATGGTTTGTTTAAACGTGTCTTTACGTGTTTCAATTTTCATTAAATTTAAGGAGTATAGTGAGTCTAAGATGATATCTACTTGTTAAAGTTATGCATCCGATTTAGAAACGCCAAAGGGGTTATAAATTTATGAAATTGTCGTGACAATATTACTGCGGGTTATAAATATTTGATCGAACCCCTTCTGCAGGGAAATCCTACGGATAAGACGAGAAATATGTTTGCAGATTATCTACGCTCATATATATGTTGCTACTCATATGTTTTTGTGCGTCAACTACTTCAAGTCTAGAATAAACCTTTCTCACGGCATGTGTAACCATTTTAGACATGGCAGCACTAAATGTACACGATAGCAATGACTGTGTGTGTGTGTGTATGTGTGTGTGTGTGTGTGTGTGTGTGTGTGTGTGTGTGTGTGTGTGTGTGTGTGTGTGTGTGTGTGTGTGTGTGTGTGTGTGTGTGTGTGTATGTGTGTGTGTAGGTAAGTGTTTGTGTGCGTGTGTGTGTTTGTGTGTGTGTGTGTGTGTGGGTGTGTGTTGTGTGTGTGTGTGTGTGTGTTGTGTGTGTGTGTTTGTATGTGTATGTGTGTGTTGGTGTGTGTGTGTTTGTGTGTATGTTTGTGTGTTCGAGAGAGCTCGCGTGTGGGTATCTGTCTTTGTGTGTGTGTGTAAGAGAGGGAGAGAGAGCCCACATGTGTGTATCTGTCTTTGTGTAAGTGTGCGAGCCTCTATGTGTGTGTGTCTAGGTATGTGCTCCTGCGTGTGTTTATCTGTCATTGCGTAGGTGGTGTGTAGGTGTAAATGCTCTCCCAAATGGAAATGTATTTACTTTTTACCCATCAAGTACCAACAGCTCTGATTCAGTCTCATACCTGACGCCAGTGTTAAACACAGACCCTGTAAATAAATGTCTTTGTCGCAAACACATACCTTTTCCGACTAACTGTGTAATTGTATTACATATAGGTTTAATACGGGCACTGTCCTCATTGAACATAACTTCAAAAACATTACTCTAACACTGCGTGCATACGTCTGCAAAGAAGTAGCAACTCTTTTATACCTTTGTAATAAGTCCACCCGCAAACCTTACCTCTGCAAGGTGTGACATGTTTTGCGCAGTTCCCTCATTGCCATAGTGAATTAGAAGTACCGAGTAGCGTTACTATGGTAACAAGATTATTACGTGAAGGTTACTTACGTCACCACAAGCTCTCTTCTTTCCTCGTCACACTTCGCAGAGGCAAATGTATCAGCGGTAGACAGTACGTCACCCTAAGAAGTCAATCCTTCATACGTGAACCAAGACTTCTTCATCTCTTACACTAACTACTTCTAACGTCCTTACATTAACAATATGTAGAATTGATCCTACGTTCTAGGCGATATATTTACTTGAAAATTAAAAACTCTTGAACAATATTTAAAAATACATACCTAACATTCATTGCAATATGGAAAGTGTTTGACAGAGACGATTTTTTGTTTGAAAGTAATTTAAATAGTGGACCAAACATGAGAGCGCAATTTTACTACAAAGTGTCGGAAATATAATTTAAAAGACCTCTTAATCTGATACAAGCAAAGCGACAGCCTGTGACTTACTGGAGGGAAACAATATTTCTAGGATGAATAATTACGGACCGAAAGGATATCAATCTTGCTGGAAGTAGAGGGGAGACGTGATCAGGTGCACGGAGATGTTATTGGGGATTACTTGAAGTATCGCCAAACTTCACATCACATTTTTAATAGACCCGTAAGTACGCACTTTGGGTGGGTAGAGGGAGGTAATATTTAACTTTCACATTTTTCTTTTATTAATTTTACTCATCA
>JBAIZL010000006.1:10570655-10995655 GCA_036971475.1 Prosapia bicincta | reverse complement strand
TATATATATATATATATATATATATATATATATATATATATATATATATATATCGCAATATGTATTCTTGTGTATTAATAAAGAACTAAGTCAAAATACAAATACAAGAATTGTAATGGAATTTACAATTCAAAGCTTTTCTTTGGCTAACAGTACCAACATCATCAGGAATACTAAGCAATTAAATTTAACATATGTGCACATATGTTAATTTTAAATGTTTAATATTCTTGATCATGTTGGTACTGTTAGCCAACGAAAAGCTTTGAATTGTAAATTCAATTATAATTCTTGTATTTGTATTTTGACTTAGTTCTTTATGTATATATATATATATATATATATATATATATATATATATATATGTGTGTGTGTGTGTATGTGTGTGTGTGTGTGTGTGTGTGTGTATGTGTGTGTGTGTGTGTGTGTGTGTGTGTGTGTGTATGTGTGAGAGAGAGAGTGTGTGTGCGCGCGCGCGTGCTCGCTTGAACCACAGCTTGAAGTGCACGGTATTTTTGTAATTTTGGCTTTTCTTTTCTCTGTTGCATTGTATTTTTTTAATAACTGCATTTTTCATTAAAATATTAAAAATCTCTTATGACAAGAAATTGTTTATCAAACGTCTCAACAGATCGGTGAAGTTTAAAGGTAAATTTATCTATAAAACGATATATGTAAGTTTAGGTTCTCCTAATACTTTCATTCATATTAAAATACATACGCAATCACTTTACTCTTACCAACGTAGGAGTTAAAATTTCTACTTCTTTGTTACCTCTCATTAACACCTATTCTGTGACTTCTCTACTTGTGTAAACCTCACGTATATAATATAGGTGAACGTTTGCGTTTAGTTGTCCTACGAACGAAGTTAGAATGAAACATTAAGTCAAACATGTCCTAGAAATATATTCTTTAAATAGCTACAGTTTTTCACTTTACACAACTTTTTGGAACACGAAATTTATTCACTAGCAAATAAACACTCTTTTAAAAAGGAACTAAATTTACATAATTTGGAACAACGTTTACACAAGCTCTGCGCTATTCGCTTTATTATGGAAGCACGTAACACAAGCATTGTACCAATAGCAAAGCTCCGCTAAGCCCTTTAATGTAAACTATATTAATAATACAGTCTGTACATTAACTCACTTAGGCGTAGCGATGGAGGTCTCCGACCTAATACTCGATTCTAGTCTTGTGCTTTAATCATCGACTAATCGATTCTAACTAATAATAAATATTTTATTAAGGAGTAAATATACAATGCTGGCATCTTTTTGTCAAAGCAGGATTTGTTTGGAAATGTGCAGCCAAACAGTAAAATATGATTGGAGTGCTTTGCCTGACGGGGATGTTCAGATATAGAATGAAGACTGGCATTTTTGCAATTAAATATATCCTGCCAGCGTAAGGGAAACTAGTGGTAGTGGAGCTGCTGGAGACAGTGCGTACAGAACTAGAAGGAAGGTGTGTCAATGGTTGAGATCGTTTTGAAATAGGGGAAAGGAGGCGAGCAGAGTTATACACGTTCGAGAGTGTGCGAAAGATTTAGTAGATGAATCCTTTGGGATATTAGGAGGGTATACCAGTACCATGACTGATGCCGAGGACAGTTGCTGTGAAGCAGTTGGTGTAATCCACAAGAGGTTTATAGCAATGACGACCCTATCTAGAGCTCCATTGGAAGGCATGTTGGAGGTAGAGAAACTAAGTCAGGTACGTTTACTGTCGTGAAGAGGCCGACTGCTTTATAGTGAGTTGAGAGAAACCGATTAAGTCCAATCAATGTGATTTGGCTTAGTACCTTTATAAGGAATCTTACAGTTGTCGGGCCGGACAGGTGCTCTTGATATCTCAGCCGTTGACGCATCTGGAAGCTGCTGAAACTTCTGTATGTCACTCAGGGATGGAATAAAGAATCATAACATTTCTTTAAAATTTGGCTAAGGTTTTCGACTGAATCAAAAAGAAGTGAGGGACGGAGAGAGAAGGAAATCTAGTTGGAAGACGGTAGCCTCACTGTCAATTTATTTTTTGTTAATTTTATATATTTCAAAACCAATGGGTAAAAGGTCTTAAGAATTTTGTATCTTGAAACGCTATACATTCCCCTTCTAACAAAGGAGAATTTTGCATCTCCTATTGAATGTTTTCAAAGGATACGTGAATGTTGTGGATCTTTTTGATCACTGCATCGGGGACAGTTTCCTTGATGTGTATGAAATGAAAGAAGAAAACAGAGAGTGACGAAGAATAGTGGCAGAAGGTTGCCTAGCATCGCGACTTTAATTTTCCTTCCAGAGATTCAGAGTTTAGAAAAGATACAGAGTGTCTACCCTATGAAACCATGAAAGTATTACTCGCACGAAAGGTTTCCTCAACGCATGTAGCCGATGACAAAAACAATTCGGACTGAGTACATGAATTTGTGATACCATTTTTTGCAATCAGCCTCGAAGACCTCAATCCTCGCTATCCTACTCCTCAAAAGTGATTTATGGGACCACCACAGCTGGTCGATCTCTCCAGACGCCGGCTGGGACTTACTCTATATAAATATATATATATATATATATATATATATATATATATATATATATATATATATATATAAGGTGATAGGTTTTCTTGTGATGAAATAATTGTGGTGTAATAGTTAATAAATAAGAATATTTCAAATACAATAAAGGTTTTAATTTGTATATTTTCAAAGCTTTTCGCCAATAAAATAAATACCAGCATTTTCAGGAAAAACAAATATATAACAAAAACTTTTTTACAAAACCTTAATCATATACACCATTAGTTTATTGATATTTATAATTCTATGTAATTTTTGCCGTAAAAAATTTAAAATAAATGACGTAAAAAGTGTGGTGTTTTGAATTTACTTGAATTTGTTTATTAATTAATTCATCACCTTTATGTTTATAAATGTCTAATGTTCATGTATATTATTTTTAATTCTTTGTTTATTTCTTTAATTAATTTCATATTTCAGGAAATCTGTGTCTATTATTGTTACAATAAGTAGCCAAATTTGATTTGTATATGATCGGCGATATATAAGCGTTAAAATGTTCTTTATATCTTTCTTATAATTTCTCCCTCACATAATTCATTACAATCTTGACATTTTATATTATAAGCACCATTCCTTTCGTGCATATCGTTTTGGCCATTGTTATTGTTTAATGTTTCTAAATTTATTATCTGTTTTGTAAGTAATTTATATATTTGTTTCTGTAAATAATCTTGTAATTTTATTTATTTTGTTACATGTGAATATAAAAGTTGCCCAAATGTTTTCTCTTCTGTTATACAAACCTATTGTAGATTTTTTGTTTTCTTATTATGTTATTTAATTTATCTATGGATTTTCTAATGCAACTTGATATATTATATTTTTCTCTTTTATTTGATTATTTATGTTAATTGGTGTTTTGTGCATCCTATATAATATATTATACAGCGCTGCCATTTTCTGGTTATAAGGACGATTTGAATAATTTTGTATTATTTGATTTGTTTGCGTTGGATTTCTCCAAGTGTTATATTCAAATATTGCATTGTTCCTAGTAATTGTAATATTTATATAATTCAGTTTATAGTTTGATTCGAGTTCATTTTATATTTTTACGTATACTAATTATACAATATGATATTTTGTAAATATTTATACCATTATTATTTGAAATATGTCATCCGTCATCTACATATCGAACCCACTATCCATTTTAAACGTATTTTTTAATAATTTTATCTTTGAAAAGCTTTGGAAAGGCGCAAAGTTTAGATAAATATATAAATTAAACCCGTTCTTGTATTTGAATTATTTTTATTCATTATATATATATATATATATATATATATATATATATATATATAATAAAATATGTATTCTTGTGTAACAGTAAAAAAAAAAAAAATTACAAGAATAATTTATTCAAAATAGTTATACAATTCAAAGCTTTTCGTTGCCAAACAGAACCAACCTCCTTAGGAATAATAAAGAAAATCAAACATTCAAGTGTTAGCTAGATCCAACAAAACAGTGCTGATAAATTTATTACAATATTGTGAAATTTATTAATTTGCTGCGTTAACTTTACATACATTGTATATAGTGTCTATATAGGCCTATATATATACATACACCACTCAAGACATTAGCTTATCTTTTGCTTCTGATTCTGATATACAGTAAGGGATGTGTTACATTCGTATTACACATTACGGATTTCACGGACAATTCAAATATTTATTAAAATGAAAATGCCTTTAATATGCTAAATATGTGTATTTCGAATCAATGTGAACAAATAGGATTTCCCTTTTCATGAAAAACAGTTGACTTTTTAATAAAAAAATATTTTTGCACGTCACAAATCAGACGCCAAAATCTATTTCTAAGGAAAAACCGCTATCACCATAAAATCAAAAACAATTTGCGATTCTGCGGACCGTCGCTAATTTAATTCCAAATTAATCCGCACGGCTACGCTGTGATGGCAGCTTTAACGTTTACGACGCCCTTACAAACTTTACGACAGCTTTGTATCACATGAATAAAGAGGATCATGTTATTGCTTTGTCTTTTACTCCGTCTGATACAAAGACTCTAATACACGCCTTAATCTCTCCTGATATGTTTTATATCCTTTTACAAACCCAGACGAAGTAAATAGAATATTAAATCTGATAGTAAATCTTGGGACTTGTACATGACTCGTGTTCAAGGACAGGTTCCGTGACCCGTATTATGGAGGTTGGTTTTAACGGTTATAACGGAACTTCGTGTTGAATAAATAACGGTTATACGATATCAAATACTATATGCGCCAAAATAAACAGTACTGAAACTGTTGTGATATTTTATTTTATTTGCAGTGAGTAGATGCAGTAAATAGAATATTAAATCTGATAGTAAATCTTGGGACTTGTACATGACTCGTGTTCAAGGACAGGTTCCGTGACCTGTATTACGGAGGTTAGTTTTTCACGGTTATAACGAAGCTTCATGTTGAATAAATAACGGTTATACAATATCAAATACCGTATGCGCCAAAATAAACCGTACTGAAACTGTTGTGAGATTTTATTTTATTTGCAGTAAGTAGATGCAGTAAATAGAATATTAAATCTGATAGTAAATCCTGGGACTTGTACATGACTCGTGTTCAAGGACAGGTTCCGTGACCCGTATTATGGTGGTTGGTTTTAACGGTTATAACGGAACTTCGTGTTGAGTAAATAACGGTTATACAATATCAAATACCGTATGCGCCAAAATAAACAGTACTGAAACTGTTGTGAGATTATATTTTATTTGCAATAAGTAGATGCAGTAAATAGAATATTAAATCTGATAGTAAATCCTGGGACTTGTACATGACTCGTGTTCAAGGACAGGTTCCGTGACTCGAATTACGGAGGTTAGTTTTTCACGGTTATAACGGAGCTTCGTGTTGAATAAATAACGGTTACACGATATCAAATACCGTATTCACAAAAATAAAAAGTTGTAAGATTTTATTCTATGTCATTTAATTTTATTTACAGTAAGTAGATGCAGTAATCAGAATATTAAATCTGGTAGTAAATCTTTACACTTGTATATGACTCGTGTTCAAGGACAGGTTCCGTGATCCATATTACGGAGGTTGGTTTTTCACGGTTATAACGGAACTTCGTGTTGAATAAATAACAGTTACACGATATCAAATACCCTATACGCAAAAATAAAAAGTTGTCAGATTTTATTTTATTTCATTATTTTATTTACATAGTTTTACAAATATATTCCATAAAAGCTAAATGGGTTAGAATCAGGTGTGAACATGTTCTATATGACTTCCGTTCAGTTTGAGACAGTGTTGTCTCATTCTTGAAGGTTTTGCATCATTTACTGAAGAGGGATTGTTTCATGCTTGTTAAACACATGGTTATTTTTCCCTGAAGTTGAACCCTGGGTTGGTGGGTCATCAAATCTTCTTCTTCATCAGTCCGCTGATGCGGGCGTCAGGTGGTGTAAGATCGGGGGAGTAGCATGGGTAAGGAAAGTTTGTTCTGAGAGAGATGAGGCGGTTGCCAAAAGTTTCTTGAAGGAAATCAGCGTTGTCTAAGGTTGCGCCATCATGCTGGAACCATTGTGAACGAAAATCTACGTTTCGAACACAATAATATCTCCTGAAGTCTCCTGTAAAATAACCAAGAATGACCCTATATCTGAGAGAAGGCAACTACAGCTGATTCTGTTTATTTTGGCGTACGCGGCATTTCGTGTAAAACTTTCCGTTTTAGTTCGATGTTGATAGTTTGGACAATAAAAACCCCTGATATTTTAACTAAGGCTAGTGCAATAGTTTCGAAAAACAATTTCCATACCAAAATAAAATATACCTACAAATAATAAAATACTTAAAATAATAAAATATATTTTTTTCAACAATATGATACCTAACTTGCTTCTTGGTTTATGAAAAAAAACGATTTTTTTACAAAGAATTGTACAATAGTTATATTTATCTGTCAGCTTTATTGACAATTTAAATGTAGTTGAGTATATCGTATTATTCGGAAAATAAAACGTGTAAGTGAGATTGCTTAGTTTCTTCCCGACAGATTTATTTGTGCAATTGCTTAAATTGCGAATTGTTCGATTCCTACTATTAATTCACACTAACCTTATAAATATATATCCTGTTCGAATTTTCAATCATTAATAAAATACTTTTTATTCATCCACTCAAGTTCAAATACATATTTTCAAACTTGTAGCGGATGACACTTGATGTTAATAAAGTTATTTTTAAATAATAATTGATTGATTTAATTAATTAATTTTTAGTTTTTTTTATGCGAACAAAAGTGGCAAGGTATGCAAGATAGTTATTTTCCCCATTTGGCTTCAAATAATTCATAACACATGATTTCATAAAAGAGCTGATTTTATATTATAGGTTATGTAGAACAGCTGTTTATACGCATAGGTTTTGTTGCTTATAATAATTAAAATGACTTAATAAAAAGTAACTAAGATAAGATTTTTCTTTGTTGATTTTAGTAAGAATTGACTTTAACAAACTTTTGTACGCACAAAACCATTCTTTTTCATCTATTTAGACTAAACCCCGTTGCAAACAACAAATATAATCATAGTTATTATTTGTTCAAATTTGCAGGTTATGGTAACCAGATTTACTGCCAGTGGCAGATTCACAGACAAAACAAATAACTTGTTAACTTTAACGAATAGTTGAAAGACATGAGTTTTCGAACAAGCTAACAAGAGATAAACTTTATACCGAACTAACCGCCTGGTCAAAGCGTATAGTAACTAACTAAAACTGGATTGAACAAATATCATGTAACTATTATATCATAAGAGTTCCAGATTATTAATGTTACGTTATCATTTTTTCAGTATTTCACATGTTTTATACAAACTCAAATTAATCTCTCAAAGCTATGTACTTTTTTAAAACATTTTCACCATTTTATGAACTTTAATACTAGATTGATTGTCGATGTTTAATTAATAAATTAACAAGTAAGATTTTAAGTCATTAAAGTTCGATTAAATAAATAATCAGAGAGTTATTTTTAGACCAGAAATTATAATTATCCATTACTAAATTTTTTCGGTTACAAAATACAGATTTGCCCCTACAAATAATAGTATTGCCAAGTGGTTTCTTACTAGAGGTAGTAACTAAAAACCTTCTATACTAAATAAACCTGTTTTAATCATTTTTCTTGGACACACACTAGGTTTTTGAATAACATTATATATATATATATATATATATATATATATATATATATATATATATATATATATATATTCTTGATATTTTACGTTATCCATTGTTTTTCCGTTGCACTGACTTTATGAAGTTAATATATTACTATTGTAAGTAGTTTTATCCACCATTAAGTGCAATAATTTTACCTTGAGTGATGAGGCACCTTTCGGTCACTTGACCATTGTCGAAAAAGAACATAACCTAAAAAATAGCCTAGAACCAATCCACACATCAAAACAACAACATAACCTAAAAAATAGCCTAGAACCAATCCACACCTCTAACAACAATAAATTCATAAACTTTACTAAAACACAATTTACTGAAAAAGAAAAATAATAATAACAAATTCCTTCAAATATAACCTACCTAATTTCAACAAAAAACAAATAATAAAAAACCTAATAGTTGAAACAGAATCTAACATCCACAAAATTACCCACCAAAATACTGAACACATAAGAAACAATATTAATAATAAAATTAACCTAATAAAAACGGAAAAAAACAAAAAAAAACGGAACAATATATAAAGAGTGATTCGACAATGGTCAAGTGACCGAAAGGTGCCTCATCACTCAAGGTAAAATTATTGCACTTAATGGTGGATAAAATTACTTACAATAGTAATATATTAACTTCATATATATATATATATATATATATATATATATATATATATATATAAATGTTATATTGGTTTGTGTACCCTTCAAAAACTAAAACTCTTCTGCACCGATTAAGTTCAAAATTGACACGAAATACAACCCGCTTCAAATTTGGTTTCTATCTATTTTTCGCGTTTCTAACATACCCTCTATCGCGCGAAAACTACACACAAGGTAAAATTATTGCACTTAATGGTGGATAAAATTAATTACAATAGTAATATATTAACTACATATATATATATATATATATATATATATATATATATATATATATATATATATATTAATCACTTAAACAATAGTTTATGACTATCCGAACTTTGAATTTAGTAAATTTGGTAAAACTTACTGAGACTGAACGTTTTCGATCGCTATGTGCCGATCGCCATCAGCGTCTTCTGCTTGGAGATGTTGGGTAAGCGGTGACGGTTTTAAAGGTAGGTTTTCAATAGTATCAAAGAGTATGTGTGATTTGTATTGTGTTTGTTCGTTTAATATGTTTGTACTTTGTGTTTTTGTATGTCTGTAAATTTCATATTGTTCTAGTGTGTTGAGATGTGGTCCTTTTATGTTGATGTGTAGGATTTTTAGGTTTTGGTAAATGTCTGTGTATTTGTGTCCTGTATCTTTTATGTGGTTGTAAAATGTTGAGTTGGTGTTCTGTTTGTGTTCTTCGACTCTTTGTTTAAAGGTGCGACCTGTTTGTCCAATGTAGAACTTGTTACATTCTTCGCAGTTCAGTTTGTATACGCCTGGTGCTTGTATATCCTTGTTGTTGTTGTTATGTTGTATTTTTTATTGTAGCTTGTTATTAGTTTTGTATGCTATTTTGTATCCTGTTTTTTGTAATTTTCAGGATATTTTGTTTGAATGGTAATGTGATGTATTTGTTTTCCCTGTCTGTAGTGTTAATTTTAGTGTTTTTTTTGTATTTTGGGCCATAGTTTGTCTATTATTGTGGTGTTGCATCCATTTGTGTATGCTAAATATTTAATTGTGTCTAGTTCTTTGTTTATTCTTAATTTATATATATATATATATATATATATATATATATATATATATATATACTAATATATATATATATATATATATATATATATATATATATATATACTATATATATAGTATACACGTATATAGTATCACGGTTACCCTTGATACGTGATCTATTATCTGTTTTGCTTTTTTTAATTATTTAAATATTTGTTTTCCAGCTGTTTTGTGCTTGTGCTGTTCATTGTTTATTTACCAGGGCTTTGTGCTCCTCGTTCTTCGTGAAACCTATTTACATCATGTTTCTCTCTATCTTTTATTTTTATCTCTCTTACATATTACTAGATACGTAATCTATTACCTGTTTTCTCTTCTTAATTGTTAAAATATTTGTTTTGGTGCTTCCATAACTTTATCTTTTCTTTTACGTCTGTTTCTGTTTCTGAGTTTGTTCTAAATGTTTTTCCAACTACCCTTTATGCTTCGGTTGTTGCTTTCTTACTCTGTGCATTAATTTCGTTTGTTTCTTCGTTACAGTTGCAACTTAACTCTTAGTTTCTTATTAACACTCCTCTGATGAATTTCCGATCTAGTATTCCAGAAGAACTTGTAGACGAATACATTTTCTTCTTGCTTTGTTTGCCTGTAATTAGAATTTGTTACTCATGAGAATACCATCCTTGGAATTAGTAACCTGTCATATGTTGCCCACTCTGCTCTCCTTTCATGTGGACTCCTTTGACCTGTATAGTAGAAACAAATAATTGAATAAAAAGTTTAAAATACTTTAGTGTATTACGTGGTCGTATGATAAGTTTACACACTTGATTAATAACCGATATGTGTTTGTGTGTGTGTGTGTGTGTGTGTGTGTGTTTTTGTGTGTGTGTGTGTGTGTGTGTGTGTGTGTGTGTGTGTGTGTGTGTGTGTGTGTGTGTGTGTTTCTGTGTCTGTGTGTATGAATGTAATGTTGGTTTTGTAGCTTCTGCCGTCTCTGTCCTATTTCTAAACTTTGCCTCCATGCTTTCCTATTGTAGCAATGTTCCACCGATAACTCACTTTTACTTATGGATTTATTGATGGTTTCTCCCCAGTGTTAGTCTTGATCTTATCATTCTTCTTCTCTTCGGTGAAGAGAAGAATCCTCCCTACTTTACTTGTCCAAACCGTATCAGCTGTCTCCTGTGAATCGCCTCTGCGACTGTCTCCTTCTCTGTCATATCTCTAATGCTTTCATTTGTTTTGTATTCTCGTCTAGAGACATGACACGATCTCCTAAGAGCGTCTATTTCCACTGGGTTGATCTTGCTCTTGTCTGCTTCTGACATTGCCCACGTTGGGAAATACTGAAAACGAACTAAACTACGAAAAAAAAACTAATCAATAGAGAAGAATAATAAAAGCAATATCTTTTTAAAACAATATCGATAAAATAACGTACTTCTAAATTGTGTTGTTTTTTAATATAATTAATAGTCTTCATGTTAATGAAATCCTCCACGTATATCGCATTAATTAGTATCATTATTGTTGGAAGCGGAGCGATTATTTGGGCAGAATTGTACACCGACAAATAAATAAACAGTGAATTCATCGGACCGACTGAAACACTTAACGATAACAGCACCCTTGCTCGCAGTGATTTCATCCTTCAAGTCTCTGCCTCCCCTCCTCCCTTATTGTCAGTTCTCTAACGAACACTGTTCTACCAACTCGACTCCTTACTATTCAAATTGCAGCTCAGTTCAAATGTCTTGTTATTTTTAGAGATGTAATTGTCACCCCAAGTAGACAGTATCTTACTTCGTTAAATATTTACAATTTAAAATATTCGTAATAGAATTTCTCGTCAGAATTTCAAGAGATCTAGATTTAATTCTTCCTTTTTAACAGTTGTTGTATAATAATATATACGATATGTACAGAGATACTCTTTTAGAAATGCATATATTGCTTGATTATAAATTTGTTAACTTTAGAAAGAAATCCTAAAGATAAATAGATGCATCCCAAAGATAAATTAATCTACTTATAATATTAGCAGCAAGTTTTGGAACTGTGTGTTGATAATATTTGGTAAAGTTATTTCAACGATAACTATAGCACTGACCTTATGAGTTGTGTAGGCCGTTACATCTGTAATTATCTGGCACTAACAACACCAGTATTTTCATATAGGTCACATTTTATCAGCTGGCATTTGGCTCTTAGGTAGACATTGTGTATTTGTCGTCTATAAAACATCAGGCACTGTTGTCATCCCTCATATGGACCATAAATCGCGACCTACGAGTCCCAACCCTTAGACAATTCTATTAGCAAGCTTTCATGAATGCCATATTTACACAATGCATTAAAAAGTATTATTAAGTAACAAAATAATTAATTGTTCCTTTTACAGTCCAAGGGTCGATGTTTTTGAAAATTCCTAGCGAACAGCACCACCCTCCCCCTGTCTTCCGTCTCCAAATGCGGCCGCACCCCCAAAGTGCCAACTTGACCTGTAGATATAAACGGCTTCAGTAATTTTGCCGTGTAAAAAATTAAATTTGAAAGTTTGGGCGTTTCTTCTACAGTCGTGGGGAAGTGACAGATTTCAGTTTATAACTAATAAATTAAAAGCTTATCTAAATACATGTTACAGAAGTTCTAAATGCAATAAACAGAAACAGACGTAAAAGGAAAGAAATAGTTATGGAAACACCAAAACATATATTTTAACAACTAACAAGAGTGAAACAGATTAGATTGTAGAGATACGTAACAGAGATAAAAATAAAAGATAGAGAGAATCATGATGAAAAGCAGAGTAGCAAAGTTTTGTTGAGATGAAGTCATATTGTCGGGCAGCTTTAACCTGCAGTTGGCGTCACTTAGGAAGGGTATTGTAGCAACTCTTCGGGAAACTAACCTCATCTCAGAGCTGCAGTCGCCAGCTAGTGTCACATGCGTACACCACGGAACACCATATGACTTTAAAGGAGTCCTATAGCAAAGTTTTGGTGAGATGAATTCATATTGTCGGACAGCTTTAACCTGCAGTTGGCGTCACTTAGGAAGGGTATTGTAGCAACTCTTCGGGAAACTAACCTCATCTCAGAGCTGCAGTCTCCAGCTAGTGTCACATTCGTACACCACGGAACACCATATGACTTTAAAGGAGTCCTATAGCAAAGTTTTGGTGAGATGAAGTCATATTGTCGGACAGCTTTAACCTGCAGTTGGCGTCACTTAGGAAGGGTATTGTAGCAACTCTTCGGGAAACTAACCTCATCTCAGAACTTCAGTCTCCAGCTAGTGTCACATGCGTACACCACGGAACACCATATGACTTTAAAGGAGTCCTATAGCAAAGTTTTGGTGAGATGAAGTCATATTGTCGGACAGCTTTAACCTGCAGTTGGCGTCACTTAGGAAGGGTATTGTAGCAACTCTTCGGGAAACTAACCTCATCTCAGAGCTGCAGTCTCCAGCTAGTGTCACATTCGTACACCACGGAACACCATATGACTTTAAAGGAGTCCTATAGCAAAGTTTTGGTGAGATGAAGTCATATTGTCGGACAGCTTTAACCTGCAGTTGGCGTCACTTAGGAAGGGTATTGTAGCAACTCTTCGGGAAACTAACCTCATCTCAGAGCTGCAGTCTCCAGCTAGTGTCACATTCGTACACCACGGAACACCATATGACTTTAAAGGAGTCCTATAGCAACGTTTTGGTGAGATGAAGTCATATTGTCGGACAGCTTAAACAGTTGGCGTCACTTAGGAAGGGTATTGTAGCAACTTACGGGAAACTAACCTCATCTCAGAACTGCAGTCTCCAGCTAGTGTCACATGCGTACACCACGGAACACCATATGACTTTAAAGGAGTCCTATAGCAAAGTTTTGGTGAGATGAAGTCATATTGTCGGACAGCTTAAACAGTTGGCGTCACTTAGGAAGGGTATTGTAGCAACTTACGGGAAACTAACCTCATCTCAGAGCTGCAGTCTCCAGCTAGTGTCACATTCGTACACCACGGAACACCATATGACTTTAAAGGAGTCCTATAGCAAAGTTTTGGTGAGATGAAGTCATATTGTCGGACAGCTTGAACCTGCAGTTGGCGTCACTTAGGAAGGGTATTGTAACAACTCTTCGGGAAACTAACCTCATCTCAGAGCTGCAGTCTCCTCTAGTGTCACATTCGGACACCACGGAACACCATATGACTTTAAAGGAGTCCTATAGCAGCGTTTTGAGAAGCTGACGTCATCTCTATACATCTGGCCTGGCTTTAACAAGGTATTCTTCAATCTGAAGATCAAAGTGTCGTCCTTGTAAATTAATTCCAAGGTGAACCGAAACATTTATGTTGTGACACAGCCAATATATAGAAGTCTCAGGTGCGTGTACAGTGGAACCTATAAAAATTGGTCATTCTTAAAACACATTCTTATAACATTTTCATGTTTGTTATTAAAGGTGAATACAAAATCAAAGCTATAATTATATTTAAGGTGGATATTTAAGGTTTAATTATATATATGTATATATATATATATATATATATATATATATATATATATATATATTTATATATCACTTTCACTTCATGTACTTAAACAAGAATCTTACTTGGTATTTATGCGAGTTAACTTTCAAAGATTGTTAGTATCTCCATCATCTGGCATCACTGACCGGGGCTTGTAGTAGACTCCCTCGCAGTACATATAGTGAAAGTGATAAATGAATAGGCCTACTAGAAAACAGTGTTGCAAAACCTATATATATATATATATATATATATATATATATATATATAGAGAGAGAGAGAGAGAGAGAGAGAGAGAGAGAGAGAGAGAGTGAGAGCGAGGGAGAGAGAGAGAATTAAATTGTGAAACAAATATCACTATTTATTTTATTAAATATAAAAATAATATTAAATCGATTAAACAGAGGCATATTTTTAACAAAAAACACAATTATTTAGGATAAACTAGGCTTTGATAGATTTAAAGGTTTTCCACTTGAAGCTCCGAGCGTGCGTTAAAACAAAAGGGAAAGCGAGATTTCCTTACAAAAACATGTTAAACATTGAGTGAAGCAAAGTTCTACCCCAGCAATAACACCTGTGTTAATGTATTTATATGATTCCTTCCCTGAGTGAAGTAAGCAACCAACGCTTCTCCGATAACAGGCAAAGTTGAGCACTAAAAGCAATAACAATTGACGCTAACTGTTCCCATGACAACGCCCCAACAAACTTCCACCGTTGACGAAAGTCTCAGTTTACAATCATTGCATTGCGGGTAACAAGGTTAGTCTCGGGAAGAGGTGTTTAGAAACACAATAAGGTTTGTTAAAGTTTACCGCAATTGAGTCTGGGTAATTTTACGTTTTTGGATAAGCCAACAGAACGGTGCAGAGTTTTAAATAATTAGAAACCACTTCTTGAAGAAAAATAAAGGGGTTTATGTAAATAGCAAAAAGGATAATGAATGAAAGCAAAGCCATAAAATCTCAAGAATATGTATCTATTAAACTGAAAACTTTTACGACCCCCCTACACAAATTTATTGAATGGACATTCAACTTACAATTGCGACAGCATTATTTCCGTGAGGTTATGCTGTGAGTCACCTCAAGGTGAATTACATGATAACATATGTTTTCATGCATCAGCTGATTTTGTGTTGTAGGGTAACAGTTTTAACACTTAGCTTATGTGAGTTTATTTGTTGAACATTGCTAAATAAAAGGTTATTGTTAAATACCTTCGATCAGCTATAAAATTTATTTAAATTTTGATATATCTCAATATAAATAAATAATTCAATATAATGATAATAATAAGTTATGTAATTTTAATCTAATTTTTGAAAAGAAAACACTCTTAAACGCTTCTGATACTTTTTAAGAGCGTATTTCAATTAAATGTTTGTTACAAAAATTGTATTAAATAAACATCTAAATAATATTTTGTTACCTGCATTATTTAATTAATAACTACAATAAATATTCTTCTTCAGTAAAAACATTCCTCAAATAAAGATATAACAATTTTCGAAAACTTATATCTCTAATTTGTTATTTGTAGTTCAAATATTGATGTTAAAAATGTAAAAGAATCTGTATTATTGTTTATTATATTATAACAAATGTTGGGGTAATTGGTTCCTTCGCAAAATTAAGTTTTTTTCATTGAAATAAAAATAACTAAAATAATTTATTTTATTTTCCGAAGTAGCAATTGAGTAAAACATTTTTGTTTATATTACTCATTTCAGTTTATAACGATACAAACACACACAGATTAGAAAACGGTTTCTGTCAGAAGAGTTTACTTGTTTAAAAAGGTAAACATTCAGTCAGAGGTAATTTATGAATAATCCCTCTATAATAACAATTCGTAAATAATTGTCTGAATTTATTGAAATTTTTCTTCAAATTAAAACACTTTTGACACTTGGATTATTAATCATGTGAGTATCTGATAAGGAAAATCCATCTGTTTATGTGGTCGAAGAAAAAACTACTCACTTAATGTAGCTAATAATAATTCTATTCTATAGGATTCAGGACTCTGATGATTTGAAAGTATTATTATATACACCTGTTAGAGAATTATCCCTGTGAGCCGTCTCACTTCTGTCGAGGAAGTCGCGAACTTATTTCATCAGATAACATGCGACAGCAGTATCTGTGCGTATGAAACTATTGAAGAATAAAGATGTTGAAAGAGAAGAGTTTCAAGGATTCAGCCTTCCGGCTCGACCCCTGCCAAAACGCACATATCCGCCCGCTCGGGTAATTCATCTCCAGCTATGAAACCTCTACCCCCACGAATCAAACTTTTAACTCGTAACTCCCGTCCCGGGTGACTAGCGTCAGGCCCGAGACGGGGGGCTTGGTGCCACGACCCGTGTTACCAATATGTAAGAGTCTTTCGACCTTACTTTAAGGCGTTGGTTGGTCACCGGCCCGCCACTGGGACGACACGAACTCCTCCAGTAACAGCCGTCCGGCCGCTCTTCCAGAACTACTCGGGACCAGTAGAACCTTCTGAAAGACTAGGTGTCCGTACCCCTATTTGGTTAGTTCGGTCCTGGTAGTGCAATCGGATCTTTATCCACTTTTGGGTGGCTGGAGACCCAGACTGGGGTCCTGATCCTAGGGGAGCATCACCCACCCCATTGGACCTTGAAAGCTATTATTATATATAATCTGAATGACCATCCTTATAATTTGAAAATTTGTGTTCTGGCACTCGAGGTAGTGACGACAAAAGTGAAAACCTTTACAGCCACGTCTACAGAAATTTTGAATTCAGAAAAACATTTAATCTTCCATGTTGGGAAATTACCTGAACATTTGTTATAATATAAGAAATTATAATACAGAATTTTTAACTTTTTAATCCCAAAATTTACTCTACAAAAAACAAATTACAGCTAATGGTTTTGCAAAACTTCCAATGAAAGTCACCAAAAATATGAATCTATACATTTTTCATCCAATATTTACATCCCTTTATTTGAGGAATGTGTTTAATAAAGACTAATATTTATTATAGTTAATAATAAAATAATGTAGGCAACAAAAACATTTATTAATTTTTACTGAACTCCAATTTTTTAACAAACTTATATGAAATCAGCTTTTAAAATATATAAGACGCGCGTAAGAATGTTTTCATTTCAAAAATTCTATTAAAAATACATAACTTATTATTAAACTAACACAACCTACGTGTAAAGCAGCTGTTCTACAACATAACCAAACACAAAATCAGCTGTTACATGAAATCATATGTTATCACTTAATTCACTTAGAGGTAACTCATAGCGTAACCTGGCGGAAATATACTGTGGCAAAATTGTATGTTTATGTCCACCCAATAAGTTATTGTAGGCGTCGATATAGATGTTTTAAGTACAATAAAAGAATGTAGCTCACCGCATCAAAAATGATCATTTTATGTAATTTGTAATTTACTATAACGAATGACTTTTTTTAAAATCATTCAGTGGGTCAAGGTAAAAAATAACATTGTGTACAAATTAAATTACCTTACTATAAAAGTTCTTTAATTTTCTGTTTCTAGACTGCACGTGCATTTCTGACGTCATCAACTTGTATAGTAAGAGGTTATGATTAATTTAATATTCTAATCTTAATGTAGATTGCCTTTGATAATTAACTTGTCGTTAATTTGGTGCAATTATATGGAGGAAAGATTGCACATTGTATTTTTTAAATGCCAGTAGCTTGTAAAATATGAAGTTTTGATTATTTTACGTTGTTATTATTAATAAGGAATAACAATATAGGCTATTGATCTTAGTTTATACTCTTTAGATCAAAATCAAAGATATATATAGGCCTAAAATTATATATTTCACTATGAGTAGGACACACTATGCTCTCATTAATTGTGCGTAAAGTTTTAGGTTAGGTTAGGTTAGGTTAGGTTAGGTTAGGTTAGGTTGGGTTAGGTTAGGCTAGGTTAGGTTAGGGTTAGGTTAGGTTATTTATTTAAAAATAACCATTGTTACTAATTTATAAATAATATAATTACAATATAAACTCGATACATAACCTTGTTATGGTTTTTCTTGTTCATGGGCAGAACGGTTTGAAACTTTTTTTATGTTTGTAACTTCCTCTGGTTGGACCATAAAGATTTATTTCTCCACTCCAATCATCGGAAGATTTCCTAAATAGATTCCACTTTGTTGTGTCCTAGGACTCCTTAATTTAAATATAAAACAGGCCGTTAAATCGACACGCTTTGCAACGCGTTTGCCTGCGACATGCTTACCAGATCGTTATTTTGCCTCTTGCATTTGTAAAACTTCACAATGACGTCATTAATCTTGTAAAATTTTTCGCTTGACAAATGGAGCTTTTATGTTTATTTGGTTAAGAATGAGGACGATTCTTGCAACTGTTGCTCTGCACCGGCGGAATGTCTGCGCTGGTCGTTAATTTGCCACCGTAGATTTTACACTTCACTTCGTAGCGACGTCATTAATCTTGTCAAAACGCGCGGAATTGATTAATGGAATTTTCTCTGTTCTGTTGACTACGGATAAGGACGAGTTAGGCTATCTGCTGTAATAAACAGCGGAATTTATTTACACTATCGTTAACTGATATTTAATTTGAAGCGTCTTTATTTAATCCTTTACAATGACACTATTAGTCGTAGTAAAACAAGACTGCAAGACTTGCAAAACCTCTTTATCGCTCGGCCTACGTATGTTTTATGTTGGACAATAAGAATTCTCTGTTTATGACAATGGGTAACAAACGCAACAAAGAAGAGCATATGCTGAGCTCTCTGGATGCGGAGACCCTGATAGCAGCCAAAGTTTGTAATAATAAGCCATTCTGAGATCGGGAGGAATGTTTGCAATGTAAAAGTAAAACTAAACAAGCCGAGATAGTACATTGTTTTGAAATGAAAACTTCATCTCGTTTAATTGATGTATTGAAATTTACAACATTAGCATAAAATAATTTTTTTAGTAAAACCCAAAATAAAACAATTGTTTAAACATTTTATCAAACATTTCTCAATACTGTAACTATAAAACGCTCTAAAAACTTCGTTCTGCTTAGCTAATTCTAAAATTTCTTTTGGTCTAGATAGTAAAGGAAAAAGCCCTTTGATGTTTTGGAAATCTAGGTTTGCAAAGTATCTAAAATACATGGAACATTTAACTTGAGGTGGAAATGGAAAACCAGCAATTGATTGTACTTGCAGAACCATCTGCAGGTTAGGTTAGGTTAGGTTAGGTTAGGTTAGGTTAGGTTGGGTTAGGTTAGGTTAGGTTATGGTTAGGTTAGGGTTATGGTTAGGTTAGGTTTATGGTTAGGTTAGGTTAGGTTAGGCTAGGCTAGGCTGGGCTGGGCTGGGCTAGGCTAGGCTGGGCTAGGCTAGGCTACGCTAGGCTAGGCTATGGTTATGGTTATGGTTAAGGTTCGGTTAGGTTAGGTTAGGTTAGGTTAGGTTATGGTTAGGGTTAGGGTTATGGTTATGGTTTTGGTTAAGGTTAGGTTAGGTTAGGTTAGGCTAGGCTAGGCTAGGCTAGGCCAGGCCAGGAAACGCCAGGCCAGGCCAGGTTATGGTTATGGTTATGGTTATGGTTAGGTTAGGTTAGGTTAGGTTATGGTTAGGTTAGGGTTATGGTTAGGTTAGGTTAGGGTTATGGTTAGGTTAGGTTAGGTTAGGTTAGGTTAGGCTAGGCTAGGCTAGGCTAGGTTTTGGTTATGGTTATGGTTAAGGTTAGGTTAGGTTATGGTTAGGGTTAGGGTTATGGTTAAGGTTAGGTTAGGTTAGGTTGGGTTAGGGTTAGGGTTAGGTTAAGGTTAGGTTAAGGTTAGGTTAGGTTAGGTTAGGTTAGGTTTGGTTAGGTTTGGGTTAGGGTTAGGGTTATGGTTAGGTTTGGTCAGGTCAGGTCAGGTAGGGTTAGGTTAGGTTAGCTTAGGTTAGGTTAGGTTAGGTTACGTTAGGTTAGGTTAGGTTAGGTTAGGTTAGGTTGGGTTAGGTTAGGTTGGGTTGGGTTGGTTGAGTTTTTTGGTTGAGTTGGGTTAGGTTGGGTTGGGTCGGGTTGGGTTGGGTTGGGTTGGGTTGGGTTGGATTGGGTAGGGTTGGGTTGGGTTGGGTTGGGTTGGGTTGGGTTAGGTTAGGCTAGGTTAGGTTAGGTTAGGTTAGGTTAGGTAGGTTGGGTTGGGTTGGGTTGGGTTGGGTTCGGTTGGGTTGGGTTGGTTGGATTGGATTGGGTTGGTTTGGGTTGGGTTGGGTTGGGTTGGGTTGGGTTGGGTTGGGTTGGGTTAGGTTAGGTTAGGTTGGGTTAGGTTGGGTGGGTTGGGTGGGTTGGGTTGGGTTATGGGTTGGGTTGGGTTGGGTTGGTTTGGGTTGGGTTGGTTTGGGTTGGGTTGGGTTGGGTCGGGTTGGGTCGGGTCGGGTCGGGTCGGGTTGGGTTGGGTTGGGTTGGGTTGGGTTAGGTTGGGTTGGTTTGGGTTGGGTTAGGTTAGGTTAGGTTAGGTTAGGTTAGGTTAGGTTAGGTTAGGTTAGGTTAGGTTATTTATTTAAAAATAACCATTGTTACTAATTTTTAAATAATATAATTACAATATAAACTCGATACATAACCTTGTTATGGTTTTTCTTGTTCATGGGCAGAACGGTTTGAAACTTTTTTTATGTTTGTAACATCCTCTGTATAAGATTGTTGATTGAGCAACACTTTTTTTAACTACTGGAGATTTTTAAAATCAACTAGATTTCGATTTAAATACTTTTAATGACTTTTTAATTCTTTCTATTATCTCAGACTTTTCCTATATATATATATAGATAGATATATATTGTTCAAATTTTCAATAATTAATAAAATACTTTATATTTATCACTCAAGTTCAAATATATTTTGTAAACTTGTAATGGATTACACTTGATGATAATACAGTGTTTTTCAAATATTAATTAAATATTTTTAGTTTAAAGTTGACGTCTTTAAATTGTATTGGAAAAAATGACTAAGTTCCTACATGTTTAAAACTTAAACCCCATATGTATTTGTGTGTGTGTGTGTGTGTGTGTGTGTGTGTGTGTGTGTGTGTGGTGTGTGTGTGTGTGTGTGTGTGTGTGTGTGTGTGTGTGTGTGTGTGTGTGTGTTGTGTGTGTGTGTGTGTGTGTGTGTGTGTGTGTGTGTGTGTGTGTGTGTGTGTGTGTTGTGTGTGTGTGTGGTGTGTGTGTGTGTGTGTGTGTGTGTGTGTGTGTGTGTGTGTGTGTGTGTGTGTGTGTGTGTGTGTGTGTGTGTGTGTGTGTGTGTGTGTGTGTGTTGTGTGTGTGTGTGTGTGTGTGTGTGTGTGTGTGTGTGTTGTGTGTGTGTGGTGTGTGTGTGTGTGTGTTATTCCAATACACACACGCCCACACGCGCGCGCGCGCACTCACACATACACACACACACAAACACACACACTCGCCGTAAAAACTAGTAAACTAATTTGTTTACAATACTTGTTTGTATGCACTCATCACTGACGCAAGAATAAAGTATATACAATAGTTGGACGGGACTTTCTGAGAGCCGGCTCGCTAGAGATATTAGATAACACTTCCGCTTATGTAGCCCGCATTTATTGCACAACTTATGCTTCACAGCAACTCTGACCTGTTCAGAGGAAAACTGGAATTATGATTACAGAATGACCGTGATTCCAAAGGCTTCATTCCATTTCTTTTGTTTTGAAAAGTGAAGCCAGGTTTACACTGCTGTTTGTAACTAAAAAGTTTTGTATTATTAGATTTGTTTTCAACATTTTAGTTTTAAACTTTTTGGTTTGAAAGTAAAGTATTGCAACAAGTTATTTTTGCGCTCTGAAATGTTTGAAACTTTTTATTTATGCTGGAGTATTCAGGATGTGAAGAGTGGAGAGTGGAGGACGTTGCTGCTGCTGTAAGTGCTTGTTTTATTGTGGCTACATTAAATGTAACCTCAAGAAGATATTGGGTCGCTACGAGCAAGAACTAGATTTAGAGGGAGAGCACTTCTAGCAGATTTGAACAGGGATGATATGGCTCCATTGTTAGGAGAATTAAGGACAGATGTTAGTCTTAAAAAGATTTTGAGAATGGCAAGCGCCGATTTTGAACATTTGATATTTCATGTTGGACTGAAAATTGCTAAGACCGACAAGAAATGGTGATTCTCTTTAAAAAAATCCTGATAGTGACTCCACGCTCCTTGACTGGAGGTGATTCGTTTTCAAGCTTGGTTATTTATTTAAAATCTCTAACGTGCTATTCCCATGTTTGTTTCTCAGGTTTGTGAGGCCTTGATAGATGTGCTGAAAGACAAGATTTAACCAACTAATTACTTGAAAATTTTTATATATTTAGTTGGTAGATTTAAACAAAACCTTGTTTTGTTAACTTTAAGACAAACCTATGAAGGTTTGTATAATTTCATGAATGCCGTACACTTTAAAGATTGCACAGATTTGGACCGTACCCAAAAAATATGATAGTCCCATCTAATTATAAAACTACTAGAGACTTCTCAGTTTCTGTTCAAATGCGTTGCTGACCGTAGCATTCTGTTATTCTGATAGTAGCCTTCAGAAGCTGTTGATGTTTAGAACATTCTGAAAATGTAACATGTTTGCAGGAATGCTAGTACACGAGAAAGTGAACAAGAACACGGTTAGCAGGACGCAACTATACTTCTGAGCAAGACGTGAGGCAGTAACGACAGCTGTTCTCCTGCTCCTAGTAAATGAAAGGTCAATGTTCAAAATTCATTTCCAATATAAATGGTATCTAGAGAAGCGATCGATGCCAACACTACCTGGAGAACCCGAAGCTAACACTACCTGAAGAACCCGAAACCAACACTACCTGGAGAACAGAAGCCAACACTACCTGGAGAACCCTAAGCCAACACTACCTGGAGAACCCGAAGCCAACACTACCTGGAGAACCCGAAGCCAACACTACCTGGAGAACCGAAGCCAACACTACCTGGAGAACCCTAAGCCAACACTACCTGGAGAACCGAAGCCAACACTACCTGGAGAACCCAAAGCCAACACTACCTGGAGAACCGAAGCCAACACTACCTGGAGAACCCTAAGCCAACACTACCTGGAGAACCCTAAGCCAACACTACCTGGAGAGCCCGAAGTCAACACTACCTGGAGAACCCTAAGCCAACACTACCTGGAGAACCCTAAGCCAACACTACCTGGAGAACCCTAAGCCAACACTACCTGGAGAGCCCAAAGCCAACACTACCTGGAGAACCCGAAGCCAACACTACCTGGAGAACCCTAAGCCAACACTACCTGGAGAACACTAAGCCAACACTACCTGGAGATCCCGGAGCCAACACTACCTGGAGAACCGAAGCCAACACTACCTGGAGAACCCTAAGCCAACACTACCTGGAGAACCGAAGCCAACACTACCTGGAGAACCCAAAGCCAACACTACCTGGAGAACCGAAGCCAACACTACCTGGAGAACCCTAAGCCAACACTACCTGGAGAACCCTAAGCCAACACTACCTGGAGAGCCCGAAGTCAACACTACCTGGAGAACCCTAAGCCAACACTACCTGGAGAACCCTAAGCCAACACTACCTGGAGAACCCTAAGCCAACACTACCTGGAGAGCCCAAAGCCAACACTACCTGGAGAACCCTAAGCCAACACTACCTGGAGAACCGAAGCCAACACTACCTGGAGATCCCGGAGCCAAGATTACAGGACATTTTGACTCACCAAACTAAGAAACAATTTTCAGCAATGTAAATTGTGTAAAGTGACAATTTTTATAATGTAACTAAAATTATTATTGTTTAAATCTATGTAATTTTTTCAAAATTATTTTGTACTCACGTATTATACGGAGGCCACTATTTTTAGGGGTTATTTCGCAGGGGGCGTAAGAACACTAAATATTTATACAGGACAGACTTTATTTGTCTCACTGCGGAAATTACTTGTCATTATATGATCGGTTCTTGTTTTCTGCCTCCTAAAAAGAATAGATGTTGGCGAGAATTGAGTTGAACGCCTCGCCGCCAGTCGCGGTCACTCCCATCGCCACATATATATTCCGGCGGTGCCTCTTGTTCCTCTATTTAGCACCTCCTCAGATCTGATTCAGGATTTATGTAACAGAGAACTAATAGTAGCATAATTATGTTAACCTAACCTAACCACCGAAGCGCGCGCTATAATAGTGGCCTCCGTAAAAACCTAAGTACCAAATATTGTCAGCTACTAACAATAAAACATATATTTAAATAAACTTTTGCCTCAGATTGTGAGAAACCTTATAAAGCAAAAGGTATTCCTCCCCAGCGTAAGCAATATTCCGTCAAGGAAAATACTCTGTCTTGCAATATCGTCACGTCCAGATTCTTGGTGCGGGCTTCGTTACATCCTTTACTATAATCTAAATCCAGGACCTTGATTTTATTGTAAATCTTGACAGGACAAATTGCAAATCTGCAAATTCCAGTTCAGATGTGAAAATTTGAACTAAAGAAGACAGAATTGGAATACATTCAGAATATATCTGTAGTGGTTAGATTTTTTCCAATTTTCGTTGACTTGAATAAAAGTCAGATTTATCAACCAATTTCTTTGACTTTAACCTTCATTCATTTATATACTTTAATATAATCAATGTGTTTATAGTTCGTCATATGGATTTTAAATGTTCATATTCAATAATCATAGAAGACCGTAATATATTTTTATCCAGTATTATAAAACAAGTAATATATATTAAAAAAATAAAGTCAATTTATACTTAAACAAGGAAAACATTTTTTTAGTTACTTTTTATTAAATAATTACAATTAATTAATATAAATTAAGTAACATAACCTATGCGTTAAAACAGATGTTCTACCACATAACCTATAACATAAAATCAGCTGTTTTATGAAAGCATATGTTATCGCTCATTTTAAGCCAAATGGGATGAAATAACTATATTGCGTACCTTGCTTCTTTGCGAAAGGTTTTTCTGCCATCTAAAACTAAAATAAATTCATTACACTTAAATAATGAATTAATAATTGAGAGCAACCGGTTTAACATCAAGTATCACTCACTACAAGTTTAACAAATGTATTTGAACTTGAATGAATAAATAGTATTTTATTAACGATTGAATTTTTGAACAAGATTTATAGAAAGTGTAAACTTTCTCAAGGAATTGAGAATATGTTCGACCGGAAAAACATTTTTATTTTACAATTTTTAATTTTGGTTTATCCTTAGAGAAATGTTTTACTAGTTGGAATAATCGTACTTGTGAACTGAACCGCATAGAGCAGGAAGCAACTCGCATTTATCGACCTTCCCATCAAAAGTATGAAGTTGTCTTAGAATCGATTCTCTGAATAATTGAGAACTAGATTTGTTGCCGGCAGCGCTGTTGCTTTCAGTCGTTCAATATAACTCATTTATGTTTTCTCACTTTGTGAGAGATTTCGAAATAAACTTAATTTTTTGTACTGTATTATAAAACGCTAATCTATCCGATTGATCAAATGACATTGGTCAACTAACAGATAATCCAATCTTATTATTTTTACAATCAAGCAGTAAATAAGGGTGGTTAAGTGTTCACCAGTTTTATACAAAGGTAATCGTATTTAAACCTTTGCCAGTTTTTAGATTTCATATCCAATCGTTGCGCCTTCCATATCCCGTCCCTTACATAGCCTACTGTTACACACCACATCTTCAACTCTTCTTACCACTACTGTGGTAGTGGATAAATATAAATAAATAATAATTACTTGTAATAAACTCTTTTTCCAGCCCTTACCCAAAAGTCCACCCGCAGCCAGTGTCGCGTGACAGACGCAGCAAAACCTCGGGGGCCACCAAACCCCCTCCCTCTTGACTGACCGTAATAAACTCAGGGAGCTGCTGCACTACTGGGCCGTAAAGTGCAAGGACACTCTGTATAATACATGGAAAACTGTATAATACATGGACAAAGGGTGCTTCTACAGTGACTTTAAAATAAACTTGTATATACCGTATGCGCCAAAATAAACAGTACTGAAACTAAATCGGCTGTAGTTGCCTTCTCTCAGATGTAGAAACATTTTTAGACTTTTTATAGGAGACCTTGGGAGATTTTGTTGTGGCCGAAACCTGCCTTTTCGTTCAAAATGGTTCCACCAAGATGACGCAGCCAGCTACATTGTTTTCTTTCCTCTAAAACCTATTGGCATTCGTCTCACCCATCTTAGAACAAACTTTCCTTTCCTAGCCTACTCCCCACGGCATAACACCACCTGACGGATACGTCTGGGAAATGATGAAGAATTAAGTGATGACCCACCAACCACCATCGTCCAACTGCAGGGAAAAAACCATGTGTATAACGAGCATGAAACGACCCCTCTTTACCAAAATGATGCAAAACCTTCAAGAACGGTACGAGGTCATACACAACATGTTTACACCCGTATCTAACCCATTTAGCTTTTCATACTTGTATGTTTGTAAAACTATGTAAATAAAATAAAATAAAATCTCACAACAGTTTCAGTACTGATTATTTTGGCGCAAACGGCATTTGATATCGTATAACCGTTATTTACTCAACACGAAGTTCCGTTATAACCGTGAAAAAACTTACCTCTGTAATACGGGTCACGGAACCTGTTCTTGATTATGACTCATGTACAAGTCCCAGGATTTACTATCAGATTTAATATTCTACTTACATCATCTACTTACTGTAAATAAAATAAAATCTCACAACAGTTTCAATACTGTTTCCGTTATTTACTCAACACGAAGTTCCGTTATAACCGTGAAAACACCTACCTCTGTAATACGGGTCATGGAACCTGTTCTTGATTACGACTCATGTACAAGTTCCAGGATTTACTATCAGATTTAATATTCTACTTACCTCATCTACTTACTGTAAATAAAATAAAATCTCACAACAGTTTCAGTACTGATTATTTTGGCGCAAACGGCATTTGATATCGTATAACCGTTATTTACTCAACACGAAGTTCCGTTATAACCGTGAAAAAACTTACCTCTGTAATACGGGTCACGGAACCTGTTCTTGATTATGACTCATGTACAAGTCCCAGGATTTACTATCAGATTTAATATTCTACTTACATCATCTACTTACTGTAAATAAAATAAAATCTCACAACAGTTTCAATACTGTTTCCGTTATTTACTCAACACGAAGTTCCGTTATAACCGTGAAAACACCTACCTCTGTAATACGGGTCATGGAACCAGTTCTTGATTACGAGTCATGTACAAGTCCCAGGATTTACTATCACATTTAATATTCTACTTACATCATCTACTTACTGTAAATAAAATAAAATCTCACAACAGTTTCAATACTGTTTATTTTGGCACATACTCTATTTGATATCGTATAACCGTTATTTACTCAACACGAAGTTCCGTTATAACCGTGAAAAAACTTACCTCTGTAATACGGGTCACGGAACCAGTTCTTGATCACGACTCAAGTACAACTCCCAAGATTTATTATCACATTTAATATTCTATTTACGTCATCTACTTACTGCAAATAAAATATAATCAGTAAAATCTTACAACAGTTTCAGTACTAAATAGACACATAAATGAAAGCAAAGCATTAGGATGACTAGTACAGCTAACAGGTTAACATTATATATTTGAGAGAGGGGGGGAGAAAGAGAGACTATGTATAGCTATAATAGCTAAAATAAGTGTAACATTTCAAATATATTAAATTTAAAAAATACAATACGATATAAAGCACATCCTTTACTATTTCCTTGGCAGATTAACAAAAATTATTACATCCCGTATACTATGGTAAATTTAAAAAATTTTACTTAACAAGAAATGGTTGAATTTCATCTATTAACATTCATAAAAGATAGTATTGAGAAATGTGTTCAATTTTTAATAGGCTACCGTTATATGTACGGGTGTAATTTTTTAACGGAGGGCTTTCAATGAAACCATTTTGAAAGTTTCCAAGTAAAGGGGGGGATCTTAAGAGTTCTAACCGTTAATTTAGACCATTAAATCTAGGTAGCTATGACGTCATTGAACTCGTTATTTGGCCACAGCATTTCTCATGAATGCACTGTACCATATCTTATACTAAAAACAAATAAAAACATATACAAAACTCACAAATTAATCATTTATTTACTCATACGCGTTTCATTGATCAGGTCATCATCATCAATGAGTATTACTACTACAAACTCTAACTTACAACTTCATGTAACTACAAGTTGTAAGTTAGAGTTTGTAGTAGTAACACTCCCTGATGATGATGACTTGGTCATTGAAACGCGTATGAGTAAATAAATAATTAATTTGTGAGTTTTGTGTATGTTTTTTTTTGTTTTTAACACAACCTCAAAAGCTAAGCTCAAAGAATATTTGTTTTTCATATCTTATACGTTTGTGATAACACTCCTACAAGTCATGGAGGCTGGTAGTTAGCAAGTAATATAAACCAAAATATTCTAAACTCAATTCCTTATTGAGTTAACATAAACAAATTTTAATTTACTTACTTTGTATTAAATAATTACAATTATATAAATAAAGTAACATAACCTATGCGTTAAAACAGCTGTTCTACCACATAACCTGTATCATTAAATCAGCTGTTTTATGCAATCATGTGTTAAGCCAAATAATATATACTACATACCATGCCCCTTTTGTGAAAAGTTTTATCCAATATATAACTATAGTTAATTAATTAAATTTAATAATTGAATTAATATTTGACAAAACTGTATTAACATCAAGTGTCATCCATTACAGGTTTTACAACGTGTATTTGAACTTGAGTGGATAGATAGAAAGTATTTTATTAGCGATTAAAAATTCGAACAATATATATATAGGGAGAGTGAGAGCTAATAGAAAGAATTGTAAACGAGAAAAACAACCGAAATTATTTTTGGGAAAAGTAAAGATGATTCAACTACAAATTAACCCAACAATTAGTTGACAATTCAAAATTTACAAACGAAAAAGCAGTTTATTAATTTTTAAATACAACCATTTTATAATAACATTTTGGCTTTGACTGTATGCTACAATCAACCTATAGGCCTACAAGTCATCGATTGCACAGGCCAATGTTGCGTGAAGAGACAGTTATAAAATATTCAGTCAATCGATTTACTGCCTATATGGTCGGTGACGTCCGATGTGCACTAAGCGTGGCCCAAGCCGTATTAGCACATCTTGACGTCATTGTGCTATCGTAGAGAAAACAATTGAAAGTAATTCCTTTGCTACAAGTGGCAGAGTAATCTATACAATCCAGTGTATAGCCTACGCGTTTACCCTTCGGAAGCTACAACTAAATAATGAGACTAATGTAAAAAAAATATCTCTTACGTTTTTAGTCATTTTTAGTGTAATGTGTTTCGAAGTACTTCCCTTCTCCTTACACACACTCCAACGCTTCTTCCACTGCCGGTAACATTTCTAGAACTCTTCTTTTGGAATATCCTCCAAGACTCTCTAAAAAAATTAATATAACGAGTGTAGAAAAATGGCAGTACAAATAAGAGAGGAGTATATTACAACAATAATATTTACAACAAAAATATATGGTTATAAATCTGGGCGAAGAGTTAAACAAAATTAATACTGAGAAAACAGAACACATGGCAGTACGTTGTGCAGGACAAAATTTAAACATTGGTGAAAACATTATAAAATATACTAAAGAATACAGATATCTGGGAGTAACAATGACTGGAGATGGAAACGTTAGAGAAGACTAATTGCAGAGATTAGGGAGAGAACGATATATTACAAGTGAATATAATTACAAGTGAATATTAGATTTATTATTATAGAATAAAGACACAAAGAAAAGTAAAAAAAGACACATATGTGCAACACAGGTGAAAAGTACTTCTTCAGTACAGACTTCCGGGTCTGAGGTCTGGATGGTGAATAAGAACATACAGAAACAAATAAATGCAAAGGACAGAATCAGAGAAATAATGAATGTAGGGACATCACTAACAGACGCCATAGAAAGAAATCATATGAGAAGATTAACAGGTATATTACCATTAAAAACCTGAAAATTGATCCCAAAAAATAGAAAGAAAAGAAGACCAAGACAATCCCACGATGGGAGTAAATTATAATGAGATTAAAATAGTTATGAACAGAAGAGGTGTAGAAGAAGAACAAGATTCATGTCAAAACAAGAAACAAAGGTGTTCAAATTGCGATAAACGGTCAACAATGCTGTAATAAAGTCTGATAAAACAGTGCAGGACTAGATTTAAACACTGATGGAAACATTAAAATAAAAAAATACTAAAGAATACAAATATCTAAGAGCAACATTGACTAAAGATGAAAATTATAGTAAAGTCATATTGCAAAAAATAGGAAGGGCGCCTTCTGTTGTTTGAAAATGCTGTACGTTGACCGCCACCGCCGTTTTGACTCTAAGAAATAAAAAGAGCTATATCGAGTAAGGTGGTTGTAGAAGTACTGAAATCCGTTTTGAGGTTAAACATTGCTGCTCAGATAGTGCAGTATCCGTTGGCGCGTTATCGTGATGAATAATCCAATTATCAGCAGTAAGTAAGACTTTGTCGACACTTAAACGAATATTAATTTAAAATTATGTTTATTTGAGAACATTTTTCTGCCATTCCTTTGCATTATTCTCTTGAAGGAACATTAGGACAGACAGAAAACTGTACTCAAATATAAGAAATATTCCAAACTGAAATAACGATGAGTATATTAAAAAGTAACTAAAATTAGAAAAGTATTTGGTTGAGGGTGGAGTTGTCACGCGTCAGGAATCTCTCTCATCGAGGAAGGAGAGTGGTGAGGAAATCTAGTGATGCATGCATTGAAATACATGGCACCTTGGCATTTGGATTTTAATGGAAACCATCATTACAATTTTCTTCGAAAGTATCTGGTAAATACAAAATAATAGTTCCTCAATCTGGTAAAATGTGTTTGAGGTAGAGAAACCCTTAACCTTCTCTCTACAAACCAGAAGCATCGTCTGCTTTCATTATCTACAAGTTTATCGAATCATCTAAACACTATCATTCTAATTACGTTAAACTCGCCTTAAACACAGCAAAATAAATCCCCGAAATATATTGGCTCATTCCGTAGGCTTATAAGAGCGGTGGGCGTGGTTTGCCTCCATTGCAGTGTATGCTACATTGTTGGAAGGGCCATGCTGTTTGCAATGGGCGCTGCAATGAAATCTCCACATTCTGGCTCCAAAAGATAAATAAACACTTCTCTATAGCCTATACGTCGACCGGTTATTTAGTGATATACGCATCAAATTTGGTTATTTAATAAACAAGGGGAAGAAGAAGCCGAGGAAGAACGGAGGAGGAAGAAATATAGAAAGGGAAAATAGCAGGAGCAAAGGACCTACTAGAAGGAAAACTACAGTACTTATAATAGATATTGAAGCTATCTGTAATAAGTGGACAGTCAAGATTTTGTATTGAGTGAAAGGTTTTCAAGGATCTACATATTAGCGCAGCTAAATTTGGTGTCTACAGCAACCTTTGGTCCAAGGAGGATGCCAGGTACTTTGCATACCCCACTACGTCACATCCCAGTTGAAACCGAAATATCGTTCCGAATACTAGGAACGGTATAAAAATACGTTTAAAAGTTCTAAGAGTTAATGTGTTCCTGTGTATGGTATCAGTGTTTATTTTGTGAGCATGTGTTGGTGTTTGTTTCGGCAGTGTTACTTGTTCGATTTGGATGCTTCTAGAAAACCCCTTCAAACTTCACCCCGTTTTATGTTATTAGGGTTTAGGTAGTTTCAAAACAGTTTTCTAAATGCACATAAAGTTTAACATAACAAATGGAATTTTTAAATATTAATTTTGCTTACGTTTTCGGCGTCGAGCGCTTCTGGGTCAGATTTTATGAGTTACATTAGAACTATTAAATTCGCTTCCCACTTTATGGGCTGGGTAAAGGTAATATTGAAACTTGAACAACTTCAAAGGTTAAGATGCAAAGCGGGTGTATGAGAGAGTGCTTCCAGATTGAATTCCGTGCACTGTGTGTTCTTCCTAAGCATAATAACGTAAAATGAAATCTAATAGCAGCCTCATAGATTGTCTATGCAATGTTTCGTCTTGGCAAGCAAGAACATTTATTGATCTAAATATTTGAGTGAAGTTGTGATGTTTTAGTGATTTGTCGGATAAACGTATTATTCTTTTGGATACTGGTGTCCTGATGTTCAGCAAAACATTTATGTTAAAACTTACATTGTTTTATCAATATCGATGAAATCATATACGTAAGGCATGCGCCATTTTCCCTTTACCAGGAAGTAGTACCTACAAGTGTTGCATCTTCTCGTAGCCGCGATTTTGCATTTATGCTCGCCCGTAACACGTACTCAACATTTATGTGACTGTACCTAACCAGACTGCCACACGCCGTGACACAACCTTTACGTGACTGTACCTGAGCAAACAACCACACGCCATTTCACAGCCCTTATGTAACTGCGTAAGCAGCCCGCTATATGCCATAACAACATTTACGTGACTGTACCTAACCAACCCGCCACATGCGGTGACACAACCTTTACGTGACTGTACTCAAGCAACTTGTTACACGCCATGACACAACATTTACGTAACTGTACTTCAGCACACTGCTACACGCTAGGACACAACATTTACGTGACTGTACCTAAGCAATCTATCACAGGCTATTTCACAAACTTTATGTGACTGTACCTAAGCAATCTATCACAGGCTATTTCATAAACTTTATGTGACTGAAGCAAAGCGCCACACGCCGTGACACAACATTTACGTGACTGTACCTAAGCAATCTATCACAGGCTATTTCACAAACTTTATGTGACTGTACCTAAGCAATCTATCACAGGCTATTTCATAAACTTTATGTGACTGAAGCAAAGCGCCACACGCCATGACACAACATTTACGTAACTGTACTTCAGCACACTGCTACACGCTAGGACACAACATTTACGTGACTGTACCTAAGCAATCTATCACAGGCTATTTCACAAACTTTATGTGACTGTACCTAAGCAATCTATCACAGGCTATTTCACAAACTTTATGTGACTGAAGCAAAGCGCCACACGCCGTGACACAACCTTTACGTGACTGTACCTCAGCAACCTGCCATTCATTAGGACACAACCTTTACATGACTGTGCCTAAGCCATTTATTCATACGCCCTAACACACGTGAAAAGGGTTGTGAAGAATAGATGACTTGTTTTGTGTAATTTGTTGTGTCCTGCAGCTCCCTCAATAAAAATAAAAAATCATTCTACGTACAAATTTTTAAAAACTGGAAAACTAAACTAAAGGACACTAATAAATCGTTGCATAAGCTACGAAACAAATGTTTACAAGCTGCTAAGGCGGGAAAATTCCGTGGGCGTTATAAATGGGTAATAAGACTTACTGAACAGACAATACCTTGCCGTTATTAACCAGAAATTAACCTTCTCGAGTTATACTTTTTGTTTCATACATACATTCGTTTCACACTACAATGGCACCACAAATTTGGTGAGATGAAGGATTGCGGACAACAAGCGTTTCCGAGAGATGCAACTTACGCGCTGATGGACTCAAGTATCACAACGGTAATTGTAAAATTTGTGCTTTTTTATTCTCCAATACTCCGCCACCCACTCCTCTTCTCTAATTAGTAAAGGAAACATTTCTTTCCAACGATAAACAAAGCTCTTATAAGCTTCTAGAGAAAACAATTATAATTTTTGTAATTGACTATTTAAAGGCAATAGACAAAACTCTTAAAAAGCATTGTAATTTTCAACGCTATGAAGTACTTCTATTGTCAAATTGAGTTTAACCTTTTCTTTTCCCAGTTTTCTTTTCAGTGTATTTTATAATTTCGTGTTTCGGAAAAGATCCAATTCAAGTTAAAAAAAAGAGGATACTTTTATGTATAGGAGAAATTTAGTAAACACCTAAATGTAACTAAAAATCAGTATTAAACAATACGTTGTGTTAAATATTGTATTATTTTTTCTACACTAGGCATTAAAGACATAAACCTCCTGGTATGAGATATATGGGAAGTAAATACATAAACCTCCTGGTAAGTTATTAGGTATGGAGGGATTAAGAACATGAGCCCCTGCTACGGGATATATGGGGGATAAGAACATAGGCTCGCTAGTATGAGATATACTGGAGGGTAAGGACATAAACCCGCTGGTACGAGATATGGGGAGATCAAGATATAAAACCATTCGTAAGGAATTTATGAGATGGTAACTATATAAACCCTCTGGCAAGTGATTATAGGGAGGATAAAGACACGAAACCATGGTATGGGATAAATGGGATGGTGAGGACATAAACCCCTTGGTATGGTATGTATGCGAGGGTAAAACACAAGCCTCCTCGTATGTGATTATTGGGAGAGTATGTACATGTTGCCGCGTATGTTGTCTATGGGAAATTTAAGGAAATTAACCCCTTGTTATGGGATATATGGGAGGGTAAAAGGACATAAACCCACTGGTATGGGATAAATGGAGGGGGTAAAGGACATAAACCCACTGGTATGGGATAAATGGAGGGGGTAAAGGACATAAACCCACTGGTATGGGATAAATGGAGGGGGTAAAGGACATAAATCCACTGGTATGGGATAAATGGAGGGGGTAAAGGACATAAACCCACTGGTATGGGATAAATGGAGGGGTAAAGGACATAAACCCACTGGTATGGGATAAATGGAGGGGGTAAAGGACATAAACCCACTGGTATGGGATAAATGGAGGGGGTAAAGGACATAAACCCACTGGTATGGGATAAATGGAGGGGGTAAAGGACATAAACCCACTGGTATGGGTTATATGGGAGGGGGTAAAGGACATAAACCCACTGGTATGGGATAAATGGAGGGGGTAAAGGACATAAACCCACTGGTATGGGATAAATGGAGGGGGTAAAGGACATAAACCCACTGGTATGGGATACATCAGAAGGTAGGGACATAAACTTCCTGTTATAAGATAAATAAGAGGGTCAACGAACCCTCTTGTAAGTGATTATGACATGAAACCCTGGCATTGGTTATATGGGAAGGCAAGGACATGAACATCCTGTTATAAGATAAATAAGAGGGTCAACGCACCCTCTTGTAAGTGATTATGACATGAAACCCTGGCATTGGTTATATGGGAAGGCAAGGACATGAACATCCTGTTATAAGATAAATAAGAGGGTCAACGCACCCTCTTGTAAGTGATTATGACATGAAACCCTGGCATGGGTTATATGGGAAGGCAAGGACATGAACATCCTGTTATAAGATAAATAAGAGGGTCAACGCACCCTCTTGTAAGTGATTATGACATGAAACCCTGGCATGGGTTATATGGGAGGGCAAGGACATGAACATCCTGTTATAAGATAAATGGAAAGGTAAGGACATAAACCCACTGGTATGGGATATACAGGAGGACCATACATCAGAATGCATAGTCGTCTTCCTCAAACAGCCTTACTCCTTGTTGGGGTTGTAATGAAGGGTCTAGGTTTTGCCCGCCTACTATAATGAACAGTCGAAGCTTGTGAGATGCGTCAGAAATAATGTTTAAAACTGTGAATAAATACTGTAATTTTACTAAAACCGTGTTTTTTTTATTAAGTTGTGAATAAATAAGTATTTTTCAAGACCTTACTCTCGCCGGCTGGCTTTCCTTCTTGACGCCGTTCCGAACTCTTCCATTTGAAAGTTGTCGCTGTAAAAAATAATGAATTGAGATTTAATTAAATCTGGAGGAGAGGATGGACGAAAACAAGTTTACGTTATGATGCGGAAAAGGCAGAGAGAAAGGCGCTTTGAGAACATTTGAGTAATTAATTCAGTTTATGGTAGGAGGAGGGGTTGTTTGTCTTGAGTGAAATCTCTGTTCAACATTGCAGTGGTGTTTTGCTACAAAAATATTTCTTTTTAAAATTTCCTTAGGCGTAACATTGTATTTTCCTTTTATTATATTTATAAATTTTATTTTAAAATGTATTAGGTTACATTACCAAAATGTTTTAACTAGTTGTTTATAAGACAGCATAATATTTCCATATTGAAAATTAGTATAAACTGATAATTTATAGTTTATTCAATTCCTTCTATTACTCGTAGTTCTCACTCTACCTATATATATCTAGTTCAAAATTTTAATCATTAATAAAATACTTTTTGTTCATCCACTTAAGTTCAAACGCTTATTTTTAAACTTGTGGATGGCAATTGATGTTAATACACTTTTAATGAAATAATTTTAGTTTTAAATGGCAGAAAAACTTTCCGTAAAAGGTGCAAGGTACGCAGTAAAGTTATTAGGCTTAAAATAAGTTATAACGTATGATTCGATAAAACAGCTGATTTTATGTCATATGTTTTGTGATGGACAGCTGTTTTAACGCCTAGGTTAGGTTACTTTATAATAATTGTAATTATTTAATACAAAGTAACTCAAATAAGATTTTTATTTGTTGACCTAAGTAGGAATTGACTTGCAGATTTTTGTTTATATCACTCATTTATGCCATAAGAAGTTTACAATTTTTCGGTACACTGTACGTGTGTGTGTTTATACTCACTAGTAGTTTTTAAATTTTCAGATTAGATATGTTTTGTTTGTTACACTCGAGCACTGAATATTTAACATGTTGTACCATAAAATCGACTTAGGATATATTTCGTATTTGTTTTGCAATCATTATAATCCCTTAACTTTAGAATAATTATTTCTTTCACTTTACTCTCCATACCATCTATACAGTATGTGTAAGCGCGCGCGCGCGTGCACGTGTGTGGTATTTATTTTACACTACGTTTGGTTGTAAGCCACGTCGTCTAGAAGATTTTACGAGTCGTATCCGCCAGCAAAATTGACGTCTTTAACGAGACGAATGTATTTCCGTTTTGCTTCCGCTCACGTTTTCCGTTCCAATTGATAACCTTTTATGAACTTCCGCCTCTAAAGGCGAAATAAAGCATTTTTTCGAATTAATAGGGACGATTTAGATACCTTTGGATTCGGAATCTAACTTGCGTTAAATTATTTTAACAAGAAAGATTGACAATAATTTAATGTTATAACTACGTGTAGCCATAAACCATGTGATGATCCATACGACCGATAGGGAACATTTGTGGTGAAGGGATTAATAAATGCGTTGAGCCTAAAGGGAGGCTACTATGCTGGAAACCTCTGTGTCATACTGCAATAAATGGATTCAAAGTTTGATGGAAAAATGTGTTTGGAATTTACGATAAGTATTTCATTAAAACATTTTTCATAAATTAACTGGTAAAAGAATAGCTGGTACCGTCGGGACCACTTAACTGTGTATTTGGCCTTGAGAGATCGCAGTAGGCGATCAGTAAGGTGGAGAGCTGATTTGAGTCAGTATAAAATACTTTCCTACATGCATGATAAGGACTGTCAAAACACTGACTTGCACAAGGCGGTCAAAATTAGATAAATTCGATGACAAATTAGCTTCGATATGAAATAACAAACAATCTTGAAATATTTGTAGACATATCGGATGCAGTAGCTGTTGATGTTTAGAACGATCTGAAAATGTTACATGTTTTTAGACGTGATAGTACACGAGAAAACGGGAGTGAGCAAGTGCACGGTTAGCTGGACGTAACAGTACTGTCTTTTCCCCTCTTTTAGGTCTAGTTCAGGCATGTACGATCCCCACGCGATGCTATAACTATCTTATATTACCAGTAGCATGGGATTATTTATCTACAAGGGGTGTAAGAAGTATTTCGCGGGATATAGCGAGACATTTGTCCAGTGAATGCTGAATGGGCTACTTGACATTAAAAGTAAGAGGGGGGTTTTGCTTACACAGTGTTGGTCGAAACTACCGTCTTAGATGCGAAAGAGGGATAGAAGTGCTTAGGCTTCCACTTCATCTAGTCGAAGAGTTCTCCTGCGCATTTTCAGTCTGTTGCTTTATCTCCTGGCAGAACCCCTGTTTATGACCCCGATAACCTATCTATTTTAGGTATAACCAAATAAATAGCTTAACACGATCTCACAAAAATGTACTCTATTATAATACGCTTTTTAATGACTTACGCCATCATCATCAGTAACACTACTACATATTTACAACTCCAACTCAACTGCAAATCCGTATGTATACAGACCACGGACCGTATGCAGATGCTCACGGACCAAGTAAACGTGCACATGGTCTTGTGTGTACTACCACTTCTGAAAACATGTTACATATTGAGAATGCTCGATATAACAACAGCTTCTGCATCCGATATGTCTACACAATTTGCAACATTGTTTGTTATTTCATATCGAAGCTAATTTATCTAATATCGACCGTATCATGCAAGTTAGTGATTTTACAGCCCTTATCATTGTAGGATAGTATTTATACTGACCCTCTACCTCCCGTCTCGCCTACTGCGATCTCTCAAGGCCAAGTGTACGGTTATGTGGTCCGCACTATACGTGATTTGTTTCAGTCATTAGATGTGATTACCCTCCTTATGTTAGTGTTGTGTATTATTCATTAGCGCTTTGCATCTGTAAACTTGTAGTAGTGTTACTGATGATGATGAAAAAAGTCATTGAAACGCGTATTATAATAAAGTATATTGTTTTGTGAGTTCGTGTGCAGTTATTTAATTGTTTATAACTTCAACACTGATGACGTCATTTTCATGGACGACGAAACAAGTCTGTGTTAACATGGTTGGAAGATAAGTAGTTGGAGAAAGATGTTTGAAGAATTAATTGTTTATACAAAGAAGGGTTTTCGGTTCAAGAAAAACTTCTGTTAAACATTCCTGAATTAACAGCTACTCATTTTAAAACACTGTGACTTCACAGCTCTACATGTTTAATGTAATTTTTCCTTAAATTAATTATTTTAAAAATGTTCCCTTCGAAGTTTTCTAAACATGGACGTAACTTAGTGTCAGTCTGCGGGCTCTAGTTCATACAATATCCGTATGTTCCTGTCCCTCGAGACAGTACTTCTGTGTATTATTCTAGCTGTCTTTGACAGCCATCCCAGAATGTAGAGCCAAGTATTGGAAATGAATATTTAAAACAGCGAGAGACTAGCTCAGGAAATGTACAAGGGGTAGGAAACAAAGAGTTGGAAGTGGGGAAAATATTTATTTTATACAAATAAAAAACTGTACAAGTTTATAAAAGTTGTTTGTAATCATCTTGGTTTTACAGAAGAAATTAATTAAATAGCCAAGTGAAAACTATTAATTGAGGTTAGGATTCGTCAGTGAAATAGTAAATTACTAGTTTTCACTTAGTTAAATAATTACTTATGAAAAACGTTTATAGTTTTAAAAACAAATAAAAGACATACACAAAACTCACAAATTAATAATTTATTGACTCATACGCGTTTCAATGACAAAGTCATCATCAATGACTACAAACTCTAAGGTAAAAGTAAGGTTACACTTCTATATTTCTATATGTCGTGGGCGTTGATTGTGAGTAATTTGTGAGATTTGTATATGTCTTTTACTTGTTTTAACATAACCTCACAAGCCAAGCTCAAAGAATAGTTGATTATAGTTTTCTGGTTTAGTAACTGTTTTAAACGTAATTTGTTTCCTGTAAATTCACTAGGGAAGCCGGTAATGATAATCTTATTGGCTTTTCGCAACAAAAAAAACAACTAAAATAAATATACAAATTTTTAAGTAAATTCCTACTTCGGTCAACAAAAAAATATTTTATTTTAGTTACTTTTTGTTAAATAATTACAAATAATATACATAAAGTAACACAGCCTACGCGTTAAAACAGCTGTTCTACCACATAACCTATAAGATAAAACCAGCTGTTTTATGAAATCATATGTTATCACTTATTTTAACGCCAAATGGGACGAAATAACTATATTCCATATCTTACCCCTTTTGTGAAAAGTTTTTCTCATATATAAAACTAAAATTAATTCATTGAATTTAATTAATTAATATTGAGTCAAAGAAGTTATTTTGTGCATGTTTTATTATTATGCAAATATTATTGTTCTCTCAGTGTTGTCACTGCTTTTAATTATTTTTTCAAACATTTTGTGACTCACTACTTTGGCGGGTTATTTTATTAAAATTTTTATTAAAGTTTTATTGAGTTTTTTGAAGTTTTAAATTATTGAAGTGGGTGTACTTGTATTTTATATGGGTATTTAAAAGCAATGGAATATTGTTTTCAGGCTTGATATGGGCACCGAACCAGTTGCCGAAACGTTGCACTAAATAAATAAACTTCTTTTACTCGATATTAAACCGGTTTATTGCTATTTGTAGTAAATTTTATTTTGTAGATAACAGAACCTGCTCAAATTTAACTTCAATAAATTTGTCTACAAATTTGCAAACTAACACATAATTGGTAACACTAAAAGATACAACTGGAGGTATAAAATTAGAAAATTACTTTCCAAGTCGTAAGTCTGTGTATTTCTTCCCCAGATATCTGGCAGAGTAGCAACTGGTGAGCATGGAAATGAATTTAGAAATATTTTCTTTCATATTACTCTATAGATTTTCGAAATTTAACCCATCACAAATAGGAAATAATTTATGAAACATTTGTTCAGGATAAACAAAACATTTTACCACAAATTATTTATAATTCAAATATTTATATTCTTTATAAATGTAAACAAACTTTGTTGCTATGCAAACGGAAATCAGTGTTTAATTTGCTGTTGTTTTGCTTGCCTATTTCAGTGTCGAATTGTTTGCAGAAGAAGTGCATGTTACTCCTACTATAGACTCACTAACCAGGTATTTTCAAGGTAATACCCCTCCTTCTTCTTCAGCATAAGGATATCCTAGCTCCCAGGGTTTCTGCATGATCTATCCTGGGGTATTTTCTGTCAGGGTTTATTTCTTGCCAGGTTTTTTCATCCTCTCTTGAGCGACACTTACCCCATTGTTCCATTCACTATCTGCTAATATTCCATAGAAAGGGCCTATTATACTGGTACATGGGTATTCTATTCCTATCCCATCGCTCATGTCCACTATATGAAATGCACTGTTGCCACACGGACAGACGATAGACCAGACGCTAGAACTAGGCAACACTGTTCGCTCAGGGGTAAGCGACATAGGCCGGTTGAATACGTGGCAACAGAGCTAAACAAGCCACCGTCCGTACAGCCGTACAGTATATAAAGGAAATGAATCGGGCTTCCAAGGTATGTTTATATAAATACTGTATGCAAAGGAAATCAGTCGGGCTTCCAAGAAATGTTTACAACCATACAGTATGTAAAGAAAATGAATCGGGCTTCCAAGGTATGTTCATATAAATACTGTATGCAAAAAAAATGAGTGGGACTTCCAAGGTATGTTTATATAAATACTGTATGCAAAGGAAATCAGTCGGGCATCCAAGAAATGTTTACAGCCGTACAGTATATAAACAAAATAAATCGGACTTCCAAGGTATGTTCATATAAATACTGTAAGCAAAGGAAATGAGTCGGACTTTCAAGGTATGTTTATATAAATACTGTATGCCAAGGAAATGAGTCGGACTTCCAAGAAATGTTTACAACCATACAGTATGTAAAGAAAATGAATCGGGCTTCCAAGGTATGTTCATATAAATACTGTATGCAAAAAAAATGAGTGGGACTTCCAAGGTATGTTCATATAAATACTGTAAGCAAAGGAAATGAGTCGGACTTTCAAGGTATGTTTATATAAATACTGTATGCCAAGGAAATGAGTCGGACTTCCAAGGTATGTTTATATAAATACTGTATGCGAAGGAAATGAGTCGGACTTCCAAGGTATGTTTATATAAATACTGTATGCAAAGGAAATCAGTCGGGCATCCAAGAAATGTTTACAGCCGTACAGTATATAAACAAAATAAATCGGACTTCCAAGGTATGTTCATATAAATACTGTAAGCAAAGGAAATGAGTCGGACTTTCAAGGTATGTTTATATAAATACTGTATGCCAAGGAAATGATCGGACTTCCAAGGTATGTTTATATAAATACTGTATGCAAAGGAAATGAGTCGGACTTCCAAGGTATGTTTATATAAATACTGTATGCAAAGGAAATGAATCGGGCTTCCAAGGTATGTTCATATAAATACTGTATGCAAAAAAAATGAGTGGGACTTCCAAGGTATGTTTATATAAATACTGTATGCAAAGGAAATCAGTCGGGCATCCAAGAAATGTTTACAGCCGTACAGTATATAAACAAAATAAATCGGACTTCCAAGGTATGTTCATATAAATACTGTAAGCAAAGGAAATGAGTCGGACTTTCAAGGTATGTTTATATAAATACTGTATGCCAAGGAAATGAGTCGGACTTCCAAGGTATGTTTATATAAATACTGTATGCAAAGGAAATGAGTCGGACTTCCAAGGTATGTTTATATAAATACTGTATGCAAAGGAAATGAATCGGGCTTCCAAGGTATGTTCATATAAATACTGTATGCAAAGGAAATGAGTCGGATTTCCAAGGTATGTTTATATAAATACTGTAAGCAAAGGAAATAGGCCGGGTTTCAAAGTTATGTTTATATAAATACTGTATACCAAGGAAATGAGTCGGACTTCCAAGGTATGTTTATATAAATACTGTATGCAAAGAAAATGAGTCGGACTTCCAAGGTATGTTTACAGCCATACAGTATGTAAAGAAAATGAGCCGGGCTTCAAAGTTATGTTTATATAAATACTGTATGCCAAGGAAATGAGTCGGACTTCCAAGGTATGTTTATATAAATACTGCATGCAAAGAAAATGAGTCGAACTTCCAAGGTATGTTTATATAAATACTGTATGCAAAGGAAATGAATCGCGCTTCCAAGGTATGTACATATAAATACTGTATGCAAAGGAAATGAGTCGGACTTCCAAGGTATGTTTATATAAATACTGAATGCAAAGGAAATGAGCCGGCCTTCAAAGTTATGTTTATATAAATACTGTATGCCAAGGAAATGAGTCGGACTTCCAAGGTATGTTCATATAAATACTGTATGCAAAGGAAATAAGTCGGACTTCCAAGGTATATATATATAAATACTGTATGCAAAGGAAATGAGTTTGGCTTCCAAGAAATGTTTACAGCCGTACAGTATGCAAAGAAAATGAATCGGGCTTCCAAGATATGTTGAAATAAATCCTGTATGCAAAGGAAATGAGTCGGGCCTCCAAGAAATGTTTATATCGATACTGTATGCAAAGGAAATGAATGGGTCTCCCAAGAAATGTTTACAACCATGCAGGATGCAAAGGAAATGAATCGAGCCTCCAAGGTATGTTTATATAAATCCTGTATGCAAAGGAAATGAGTCGGGCTTCCAAGAAATGTTTATATCAATACTGTATGCAAAGAAAATGAGTCGGGCTCCCAAGAAATGTTTATAGCCATACTGTATGCAAAGGAATTGAGTCGGTATCCCAAGAAATTTTTATATCAATACGGTACGTAAAGGAAATGAGTCAGGCTTCCAAGAAATGTTTACAACCATACAGTATGCAAAGGAAATGAATCGAGCCTCCTTGGTATGTTTATATATATATATACTGTATGCAAAGGAAATGAGACGGGCTTCCAGGAAATGTTTATATCAATATTGTATGCAAAGGAAATGAGTCGGGCTTCCAAGAAATGTTTATAGTTATACGGTATACAAAGGAAATGAGTCGGTCTCCCAAGAAATGTTTATATCAATACGGTATGTAAAGGAAATAAGTCGGGCTTCCAAGAAATGTTTACAGCCGTACAGTATGCAAAGGAAATGAATCGAGCCTCCAAGGTATGTTTATATAAATACTGTATGCAAAGGAAATGAGTCTGGCTTCCAAGAAATGTTTATATCAATACTGTATGCAAAGGAAATGAGTCGGGCTTCCAAGAAATGTTTATATCATTCCTGTATACAAAGGAAATGAGTCTAGCTTTCAAGAAATGTTTATATAAATACTGTATGCAAAGGATATGAGTCGGGCTTCCAAGAAATGTTTATATAAATACGGTAAGTGAAGGAAATGATTCGGACTTCCAAGAAATGTTTATATAAATACGGTTTGTAAAGGAAATGAGTCGGGCTTCCAAGAAATATTTATAGCTATACTGTATGCAAAGGAAATGAGCCGGGATTCCAAGAAATGTTTATATCAATACTGTATGCAAAGGAAATGAGTCGGGCTTCCAAGAAAAGTTTATATAAATACGGTATGTAAAGGAAATGAGTCGGGCTTCCAAGAAGTATTTATAGCTATACTGTATGCAAAGGATATGAGTCGGGCTTCCAAGAAATGTTTATATCAATACTGTATGCAAAGGAAATGAGTCGGGCTTCCAAGAAAAGTTTATATAAATACGGTTTGTAAAGGAAATGAGTCGGGCTTCCAAGAAATATTTATAGCTATACTGTATGCAAAGGATATGAGTCGGGCTTCCAAGAAATGTTTATATCAATACTGTATGCAAAGGAAATGAGTCGGGCTTCCAAGAAAAGTTTATATAAATACGGTATGTAAAGGAAATGAGTCGGGCTTCCAAGAAATATTTATAGCTATACTGTATGCAAAGGAAATGAGCCGGGATTGCAAGAAATGTTTATATAAAGTTCTATAAATGTATTTTGTGCAGTCTTAGTTATAGTATTGGAGTTTATTAAAACTCCTATTTTTTACAGGAAAGTATTTCCGTGTAATCTGAGTTTTCGGTAATCCAAGGCGGTCTCGGCCTCATTTACCTCGAATTATCGAGACTCTACTGTGTATTCAAAAACGTTTCACTGTTTGAATAAAGTTTTTAAAAAATAAATATACTCAAATTATAAGTTTACTCAAGTAGTTTTAGGCAAACCTTTTGATTTGAAAATGAATATGTTCGAAACTGAAAATGCAAACCTATTATATAAATTAGCAAGCCAACATCAGCAATGAACGTTAAAAAAGCGAAATTCAATCATCTATTGATTAAAAATTTTGTTCAAAATCAAATCGAAATCAATAATACTGTATTCAAGAATGTTTGGAACTATTTGCAAATAGTCAAGTTTTAATAACAGGCAAATAGGCTATTTATCATAAAATTATTTATAGCACGTTTTTGAGTGAGAAAATTATTATTTTTATTGTTTTACATTATTTATCTTCATAGTTTTAATATTGAATTCTAAATCTACTGTCAACTTAAGACGGAATTTAACTTTTGTAAACTCTGTATATACAGTATATTATTTTTTTTAAGTGAATATTAGTATGTAGAAAATTCATAGCTAAAGTTACAAATGTAGGCCTACATGGTTTTTGTTTTTATATTGGCAAATTAAATTTTAATTTGAAGAGTATACATTTTTTAAAAAAACCATAATTTTATGGTTCATATTAAAGTTTATTCATAATCATAATTTTTATGGTAAAAAATTCTCTAGAACATAAGAAATTTTTCATTTAACACGATTCAGTTTATTAAATAATAGTTATACATTTTATAATTTGAAATGGTTCAAGTTACTGAGCACTTTTAATTTAAACATTTCTTCTGAAACAAACTACAATACTTTTGTTGTTGTAAAGTTCTTAAATAATTTTTATGGTATGAAATTTTAATAGTTCTAATTTTTACCACTAGGTACCAGCACGAGATAACGAGCTTGTCTTGAAACAGTGATGGTAGTTCATCTTTATTTCGTTAGATGCCAGCACCTTACACATCACAAATAAACAATTATCTATATATAAATACAAACATCAATAATTTAGAAACTAACACAATATAAAAATGTGTAAAGCTTTTCTTGGTTTTAGATTAAATTCTGTATCAATTGAAATAATATTTTTCAATTTCCATTTTTTCATTAGAAATTTAAATTGTCAAAAGTAAAAAAAAAATCACTTGTTTTCTATGTCAAATTTATTACAAACAACAGTTAGGCCTATATATTTCTAAGGAAGAACATACCAGAGTGTAGATTTTGCCCTTGAATCAGGACAACTCAGACAGTGTTCAGAGAAGTTGTAAAATTTATCACGTTTTTAAAGACTTGCAGTACACAAAACCAAAAAATGTTTGAATTATATAGTCCAATTGGTTTAAGAAGCTGAATTTACATTTAGTTGTACTTATAGTAATACATTTGTTTTACCATATGCAAAAATGCAGAATGAGAATGTTTGTTAAGCTTTTGCCCTGGTATTTTTCATAATTTCAATGACAAATTATAAAAAAATGCTTTTAGTGTCGGATTAAATATTTTTTTAAAAATTGGCATAAATACGCATAGAACAAGAACAATCATTTACAAAGTGTCATTATGAAGATGGAACAAAAAGATAAATACAAAATATTAATATTCTAATTTGTTTAAAAAGGTTGTGGCAAATAGGGTTGTATTATTTGATTTAGAGCCTGTCTATATAGACAACAGTCTTTGTCTTATGTTCTGGATCCTTAGTCCATACATTATTTTGATTATTTGTTGATCCTTTCTTTATAATTATGATGACCATAGCTGTCCTCCTGGATTTTGAAGCTGCTTTTGACAGAACACCCCACACCACCATCTTGTTAAAATGCATGAAACTTGGAATAAAGGGAAACATGCAAATATCCCTTTATCTAACGAATTTCTTGAGCAGTCGAAAAATTTAAACATCGGTAAATGGCCAGGAATCAACATATGCTGAGATAGAAAACAGAACCTCACAAGGAGCAGTTGTAAATGCAACACTATTTAATGATGCAATATATTGCATCAAACCTACCTCCAGAAGTCAAGTCTGTCTCCTATGCTCACGATGTAACGCTTTTCACCTCACATAAAGAACCAGACAAATGTAACCAAGCAATGCAGGTAGCCCTGGACCGAATTTTGAATTGGTGTAAAAAGTGGTCACTAAACATCTCCTCAGAAAAGTCAGAATGTGCAATATTTACAAAAAGGAATACTCTTAGCTGACTACATCCCAAACTAAAGCTAAATAACTTAAATCTTCAACATAACCACTACCTTAAGCTGCTGGGGGTACTACTTGACCAAAAGCTGAGATGGAAAAATCATATTGAAAAAAACTGTTCCAGCGTGAAGCAAACGTCTCACTTCGATCAAAGTAGTGGCCAGCTGACAATGGGGCACTGACACTATACGCTTGAGAATATTTTATCTATCCTTTGTAAGAACAAAGCTGGCACATTGCAGTGAGGTCTGGAGAAACGCACATTAAAAAACTTCAAGCAATTCAATCATCGGCCTTAACAATTTGTCTAAGCTGTCCCAAAACCACTCACGTTGCAGCAATGGAAATAGAACTATCAATAAAACCCATATATTTACTACTAAAGGAACAAGCATGAAATAAATATCTAAAAATCCTCTCGCTGCACATAACCCATCCATTATACTCTTTAAAACGAACAACTACATCACAATCAATAACACCCTTCACTTTGTTGCATCTTACTCGATGATATAATATTTTCTTCTGGATGTTTATGTTAAAGTACAGAATTGTTAGAACTGGTTAGCGAGGAACCCACGAGAACTTCACCACCACTCCCCCATCACAAAAGTATGTGATGAGTAGGGATGGGCCGATTCCTAAAATTTTCGATTCTGATTCTAAAATTTTCCTTTCGATTCTCGATTCTTTCAAGTTATATTAGCTTACATGCTAGTTCTCTAATAATTAATTTAGTTAACATCTTGGTCATATGGCAAAACCTTTTAAAAGTTCTGTTTTAATGTAATAGGCTACACAAAACCTTCAACCGTGAGAGTGATATCTGTCTATAATATAATTTATTAAGGTTACGTTTCGGAGGAATAATACAGTGTTTCTGTTATCCGTCTATTCGCTCAACCGTCATGGCCAAGGTTCCGACGGTGACGGTTAATCGAGTTTTTACTGTACTTTTTTGTCTTTTGTTCTGACATGTAGTGAGAGAGAGACGAGCGATGTCAAACGACCAGAAATGGTTACCATCTTGATTGCTGTTGCTTCATAAATAATAATATTTTCGTTTACTTTAATCATTTAATTCATTCAATACATAAATAAGACATAGTTGGTAATTAATTATTTTTCCACACAAATATAATAAATTTTGTTTGGTAATAAATTACTCCACACGCATATTTTAATAGTTAACAAAATAGGAACCGGAATCGACACTTTTATGAATGAAGAATCGAGTATCGACGATTCCTCGATACCACCTAGAATCGACGATTCCTGGAATCGAGAATCGGAATCGGCCCATCCCTAGTGATGAGATACAGTCCAATTCCAGTAATTTGAAATATTAAATGTACAACCATTTCTGATTACCGGAATGTACCCATACTACATATATCCACGATGTAAATATGGCTAGATATATGCCTATATGGTATTATAAAGTGTGTATAGGCTAATGTTATGAGTAGATGTTAGCAGGTACTTTGGCATAGTCGTTTTAGAATGTCGCACTCGTATGACAACGAAAGTATTTTGTGTTTTCTTTTAAGGAAGAGGCAATCATAAAAATTTAACATACTATGATGACAAAACGATTCTACCATCTGCTTGCCGTAAACATTGAGACTGAACGGCTGTAGGCTGACGAATAAAAGGGATTGATGTACTGAGGTCATTGGAAAGTAAACAAAACAGTGTTGCCTTTCTTCTTTGAACCTCTCTTATACACATTTATTTATTTCTTGTTTAGATATTTTCGGAAATCGTTTCGGATTAGTGGGAGTTTCGAACTACCGGAATTCGGATTACTGGGATTAGTCTGTATCTCTAAGATTTTTGGAATTTACTTTTTTGAAGAGGGAGGAATTGTAGTTACTGTGACATCGACTTATATAAAAATTAAAGAAACTCTGTTCATCAAGAACTTGAGAGGTGTCGAGTAAAGACGAGAGAAATGTAGCGCCAACAATAAGGAGTCACAGCTCACAAGGTGAGAGCATCCACGGAATAGGTTCAACAAACGTTTTCAGGATTTTTCATTTCATGACATGGAGATGTTCTGTGACAATCACCTGATCTGTCGATTTTGGTCACTTAAAATCTCGTGTACATGTAGAGGCTTGCCAGAATTCCATTGGTTAAGAATTCAAAGCTGCGCCAAATGAAATGAAGAGAGCTGTGTGTAACTTAAAGGAGAGGAACAAAATTTGTATCTGGCCAAAGAATAACCTAATTCTATTATGTCCATCTCAGAAATCCAATTACAGTACTATTACTCAATGCATGTTTTTTTAATGAAACAATTTTTTAGTTATTTAGTAATGAAGAATATGCGTTTCCTTTGCACCAAAATATTGGTTATCAAATTTTGTCAATTTACTCATAATAAACTCAACCACTACATTTATAAAGTTGTTTATTTATTCAAAACTTTACACTTATTTCGTCATAAAACAATTCCTAAATTACATAAAATTACAAAAGACATTACTTACTAATAAAATTACAAAAGAATTTTTTACAATAAAAATACACAAACTAAAAAATACAAATATACAACCATAATATACTACTGTACTTATAAAATAGATTTGTACTAATATTAAATAAATTATATAATTGTACATATTTTTAAGTGAAATGTAATCTTCATCGTAACAAATAAACCAAATAATTTATGGCCTCAAAACTACTAATCTCTGGCCTTAAAAGACACATTACAGTTTGTATGAAAACAGTTCTAATCTAAAACAAATAAAAAACAAACACAAATTAATCATTTATTGACTCATACATGTTTCAATGACAAAGTCATCATCATCAGTGAGTGTTGCTACTACAAACTCTAACTTACAAAAGTAGTTGATGATGATAACTTTGTCATTGAAACGCGTATGAGTCAATAAATGACTAAATTTTTGAGTTTCGGGTATGTCTTTTATTTGTTTTAACATAACCTCACAAGCTAAGCTCAAATAATTGCAAATTTCACTTGAATGCTCAATTTATTAAAATTGTTTTTTTTCCAAAATAAATCAGTTATATATTTTTTTACTGTATTTGAAATTGCATAAGTCAAAAGATACTTGTAGCTGAAAAAAAAATATGGCATTAGTGCGTTAACATAGCATTAGATAATCTTCATAATTACGGTCAAAACAGATTAGTAATGTTTGTCTCGTCAGCAAGCAAATACATCTGCTTCCCACTGAATGAGTGAGCGTTTGAAATACGTAAGCAAAACTCAACTGTTCATGACTGCCATCAGCTGAAATGATTCATACAAGAGTATAATTCTTAAACACTAAAAAATTATTCTAACTCTTGGTCACTTAAAATCTCAAGTGTACATGTAGAGGCTTGCCAGAATTCCATTGGTTAAGAATGACATTATTGATGTTATTCTGAGTATTACTTAATATAACGCTTGTTTATAAGCAATAGCAAAATATTCTGCTTATAGCGTACAAGGGGTTAAGAACAAAATACTAACAAAAATATTTTTCTAGGGAATATGTTTCGTAAATGGCGGGACTTGCAAAAACCTGCGACAGAAATAATTTTTTTGAACTTAATACAGTAATGGCATAAGTTGTTACACGATTTTCTAATATGGGTGTCAATTCCGAAAATCAAACCCACTCCTATCTAGTTTATTAAAACCTTCAAACAAAATATTTATATCAAATGATAAAAAACTTATAAAATTCTCACATATTATTTTTTTAAATAACACTTAGCAGTACTTAAAAAGATATTCAAACATAATTAAATTACTTGACAAATTAATCATTGAACGAGAAGACCTAGTTTATATAAACAGAATCATATGTAATTTCTATACACATCGGAAATGAAGGCATTGCCACATTAGAAAAGTCATGTTTACTCATGCCTAGATATCTATTTACAATATAAATATTGTGGTATCACAAACAGAATATGTTTTCACGTAAGCTCTATATACAAAATATTTACAAACTCATGTAGTAATAACTTCGAGCGAATGTGGTGGAGTTTTTAATTATAAATAAATAAAACCTCCTAGCTACAAATTTTTTTATTTATGTCCTAATAAAATAGGAAATAAATACAGTCTGTATTTATACTGATCGATTTAATCTCTACGTGAGATACTGGTTTTTAACTAAAACACTTCCCCAGAGTCGCACTTACTTTTATGATTGTTGAGAACGTTTAAGATGTGTCCCAGTGTCAACTCAGACTGTAACTTGTCAGAGTTGACAATGGGACAATATCTCCCCGAAACAGCCGTCCTCAACAATTATAAAAGTAAGTGTTACTATAGTCAAGTGTAACATATGTACAAGTGTTTTTAGTGAAAACGTTTTTGAGGTTTAAGAAATTTTTTTATTTATAATTAAATCGACGTAGATTAATTTTATTCTAAACATTATTAATTATGATTATTGTCCCTTCAAAGATTAGTGTTTGAGCTGCTTCACCATCTGTGATTCCTATGAATAATAGTTTAGCAAACTTGTAAGTTAAGTAAATTTCTAATAAATTTTTAGAGATGCAAAAATAAACATATCACACTAAGCTGTTCTCCTCAGTGCCGTGACATGTTTAATCGTTAAATATCTAGAAACAATAACACTTAAAACATTCAGGGGTGTTTACGTTTAAGTAGAAATGAGGAATTTAAAACAAATTTGTTGTTTAAACAAGTGAAAATATTCAGTAGTAATGGAAGGTGTACATTTTTTTTTTTTTTTTTTTTTTTTTTACCCGGGTCTGAGCCCCCAAAACCCGCTTTGGCCACTTCCACTTGTGCTGCTATCTAGCAGTATTTGTTAAAAGCTCTTTCTCACAGAGCAAAGTAGTGCCTCTGGAACCTTCTTTTAAACCTACATTTAACATCTGAAAATTTTTATTCATTTTCACCACTATAAGTAAATATTTTTCAATATATTAAATTAACAAAGGATTAATACTTTTGATAAATTTGATACAATATTTAATCAGTATAGAGTAAGTATTTTGAAATTCTAATGAGTATCATAAGAAAATAACAATTAAAGGAAGCTATCGAAATGGTTACACAAAAGTAAAATATAAGCATAATTATTGAATATTTTTATTAAAATTATGTGTTTGTTTATTGTTCTTATAGTATTAATTATATTTATTTAATAACTTTGTTCGCTACCTTGCTATCATTTTTACTTTATTTGTTCTTATGCTGTACTTACAGTATCAGTTATATTTATTTAATAACTTTGGTTGCTACTTTTTTTTAATTTTTACTTTCTTTGTTTATTTGTCTTAAAGTATCAATTATACTTATTTAATAACTTTGTTACTTTGCTATCATTTTTACTTTATTTGTTCTTACAGTATCGGTTACATTTATTTAATAACTTTGGTTGCTACTTCTTTTTAATTTTTACTTTCTTTGTTTATTTGTCTTAAAGTATCAATTATACTTATTTAATAACTTTGTTACTTTGCTATCATTTTTACTTTATTTGTTCTTACAGTATCGGTTACATTTATTTAATAACTTTGGTCACTACTTTGTATTCAGTTTTACTTTCTCAACTTATTTGTTCTCATAATATAAATTTTATTTATTTAATAGCTTTGTTCGCTACTTTGCTTTCATTTTTACTTTTTTTGTTTAAACATTTGTTCCATGACCATAGTCAGACAGACAAAGATATTAATCCCTCTCATTTGGGAATTAAAAATGTAATTTTTTCCTTTAATAATAAAAAAATATAGGTATATTATATATTAAGCGTATTTCTAAACTAAGGGCGGTTTGTTTATATTCCCTCATAGTTCGCGTGCACGCCGCAACGAGCCCTTGCGTCGCGTCCCGGCATGCCTTAGCAACAACTACCCTCAGTTACAGCTGTGTAGCTAACCTGTGCGTTGGGTTCTGTGTTTGCAAAATATTCAAGGTTATCGAATCGCCCGCCCCTTGCGAAATTCGTTCGGTTATACGGTTTTTGTCGGCAAGAAACATGTCTGCTGCAGAAAATCACCGACAGATTTCTGAAGTTTACAGTGCTAATGCCATCTGTGAAGGAAAAGTGAGTAAGTGGGTTCGAGACTTCAAAGATGGCAGTGACAATGTCCATGGCGAAACACGATCTGGTCGTCCATCTCTAATGTCAGACGATTTGCTGGCTTCAGTTGAAGCGAAAATTCGTGACAAGAGACGATACATGATCACTACTCTCTTACACGAATTTCCAGAAGTTTCGAGGTCTGTGATTTACAAAATTGTTCATAAAAAATTAAACTTTAAGAAACTGTGCTCATGTTGGGTCCCTAAACTCCTGATGGAGGAGGACAAACACAAGAGACTCGAGAGTTCCTTGAATTTTCTGACACGTTATGACGAAAATGGTGACGACATGCTGAGTCTGATCGTAACTGGAGACGAAATGTGGGTTTCGAATTTCCCTCCCCAATCGAAACAACAAAGCATGGAATGGAGACACACGCAATCTCCCGTTAAGGTCAAAGCCAGACTTTGTCACAGCGCAAGATCATGGCGTCCGTGTTTTGGGATCGGCATGGTAAAAGTATGTATGAATGTATGAAAATAGGTATGTACTAAGCGTATTTCTAAACTAAGGGCCGTTTGTTTATATTCCCTCATAGTTCGCGTGCACGCCGCAACGAGCCCTTGCGTCGCGTCCAGGCATGCCTTGGCAACAACTACGCTCAGTTACAGCTGTGTAGCTAACTTGTGCGTTGTGTTCTGTGCTTGCAAAATGTTCAAGGTTATCGAATCGCCCGCCCCTTGCGAAGTTCGTTCGGTTATACGGTTTTTGTCGGCAAGAAACATGTCTGCGCAGAAATTCACCGACAGATTTCTGAAGTTTACGGTGCTAATGCCATGTGTTAAGGAAAAGTGTGTAAGTGGGTTCGAGACTTCAAAGATGGCTGCGACAATGTCCATGACGAAACGCGATCTGGCCGTCCATCTCTAATGTCAGACGATTTGCTGTCTTTAGTTGAAGCGAAAATTCGTGACAACAGACGCTTCACGATCACTACTCTCTCACACGAATTTCCGGAAGTTTCGAGGTCTGTGATTTACAAAATTGTTCAATACAAAATTAAACTTTAAGAAACTGTGCTCGCGTTGGGTACCTAAACTCCTGATGGAGGAGGACAAACACAAAAGACTCGAGAGTTCCTTGAATTTTCTGAAACATTATGACAAAAATGGTGACGACATGCTGAGTTGGATCGTAACTGGAGACGAAACGTGGGTTTCGAATTTCACTCCCGAATCGAAACAACAAATCATGGAATGGAGACACACGCAATCTCCCGTAAAGATCAAAGCCAAACAGACTTTGTCACAGCGCAAGATCATGGCGTCCGTGTTTTGGGATAGGCATGGTGTTTTGCTGGTCGACTTTATGGAACGAGGAACGACAATAAATGCAGAAGCCTACTGCCAAACTCTGAAGAAGCTGCACAGAGCGATTCAAAACAGAGACGTGGCATGCTCACAAAAGGAATTTTGTTTCTGCACGATAATGCAAGGCCTCACATTGCCACTCAGACCCGAGCTGCATTGGACTCTTTTGGCTGGGAAGTTTTAGACCACCCACCCTACAGCCCTGACCTTGCGCCGAGCGACTTTCATCTCTTCCGTCATCTGAAACATCACTTGGGCGGCAGCCGTTATGAAGATGACGACGAATTGAAAACGGCCGTGAATTCTTGGTTATCACAGCAGGCGGCCAGTTTTTATGAAGAAGGTTTCCAAAATTTAGTTGTGCGATATGATAAGTATTTACAAAAACTGGGAGACTATGTAGAAAAATAGATAAAAGTATGTAGATTCCAAAAATAAAATTAGTTTTTGCAAATTTCTTTTTGTTTTTATTTTATTTTCAAACGGCCCTTACTTTAAGAATACCCCTCGTATGTATGAATAGATAAAAGTATGTAGATTCCAAAAATAAAATTAGTTTTTGCAAATTTCTTTTTGTTTTTTTTTTAAATTTTCAAACGGCCCTTACTTTAAAAATACCCCTCGTATAATAGTATTTTTAAAATCATTATATATAATTATCTTAGATATTTAATTAATTTTTTTATTTCTGCTAAGGAGTATGTAGTTTGAATAATGGGAAAAGTTACTGACATCTGACAATTACTGTTTTTACTAAACAATTACTTGTTAAGGGTTAGTGGGAAAACAATTAGTTTTAAGTATTTTTAGTCATTTTGGTAACAAAAATAATTTAAGAAAGTTGTCTAATTTTATTTATCTTTAATGATAAAATAAATAAACACAATAAACATTTTAAAAAAACATACAGTGAAAGTTAACACATATTTTTTAAAAACTAAAAATATATTGGTATAATGATACCTGTGATTGGTATAATGATACCTGTTCTTTGGCAGTGTTTATAGGAAGAATCAATCTATCAAATGATGTTTGAAAAATCAGAAAAGAAACACTTGTTTTGTTGCCTTAATAGCCTAAATATTAAACATTATACATATAATCCATACTATAATTTAACATTTAAAAGAAGTATATTAAAACCTCATTATAACAGACTAATCAGGGCTGAGGGTTACCTGTTTTAATGAAAGTCCATTATAAAGCCAAATAGTTAGAGATTATCATGTGTAAGTTTTATATACAGAGGATTTTAAAGATCAGTTGCCATTCACTGAAGCTACCGTTACTAAAATTTCAATGACAGTGCTAAGATTTATTTTTACATCGGAGTCTTTAGATTGAGGTTGACCAAATTTTGAGGTTTTTTTCATCATGAAGTACAATCTTGATTTCTGTGAGATGTCGACAATAAATCCTTTAATGTCTCACCTTAACTCCATTCACTGAAAAACCCATTACGCCCAGTACCTTTCAGTTAAATCTAGGGATAGTCGATCTAGTGACTTTAACGGATCAGTGATTTTAGTGACAGTGCCAGGCTTGCATCAGTGACTTAAAAACCAGTGACTTTAGTACCAGTGACACGGGATACTGAGGCAGCTCTGAGACGCAGTATTTTAAAGTATCATTTATGTCATTAAAAAAATATGTCAGGCCAATATGCCCGACCCATATGTTATGTTATGATATATATATATAATATATATTTTCATGTACGTGCGCGCATATGTGTGTAAATATTATTATGATAACAATCTTATTTTCGTACTGGGTATGACAAAAAACCATGCACATAATTTAAAAATAGGCTTAAAAGATTTTGGCAATTCTCGGGAAAAACACCGTATTGTGGCCGATAGCTAACGTGTTAATGCTTGAAAAAATAAAAGTACTAATTTAGGCTTAAAAAATGTTTACCTTTAACAATCATCTCCAGTTCATTTACAGTTTGTTTTATTATTTCACAAACAATTTTTTACGTTTTCAATTATTTCAAAACAAATTAGTAATTTATCATTTAAATATAACATAACCTACTATAACAGCATAGGTTATAACAGACGATTATCAGAATTTAGTATTGGATTATGGATAATAAATGAATATATCTCTAAATGGTGTATCTCTCTTGATGGTGAAGGTATAAGGTTTGTTATTGGTTGCAATTTCAATAACGGGTGTTTTCTCACCATATGTGAGCACTTCAAAGAAGTGTTAGTTGTTTTATACGATAATTTTGCCAGACAAATATCTCACTTTGCAAATTCACCATCAACAGGGATGAATGAAAACCTCCTCCCCCTTCCGTCAACAACACTGCACGATAATTGGCGCCGTGAGCTGAGCAGTTAGAATAGATCCAGTGACAGCGACGAATAAACCAATGGCAGCCGAGTTAAAATATTAGTAACTTTCCAACCAATGACGATGCGTATTGCCTCCGATCGATCCATTATCACTGGAACTGGCATTTGCCATATTTTCTCACTGGTACCGCCAGTAAAAAACGAGTATCAGTGACAAAATCACCGGGACTGAAATATTGACCATCCCTAATTAAATCACAGTCTTTTTCTATGAAAGTAATGTTGTTCTCGGCTGCTTTATTTACCAGCCATATTGCATATATGTCCGTAACTGGTTATATAGTAACTGTGTTATTTTCCCCGATAACAGTTCTCAAAGATGCTATAATAGTAGTGTTTATATCGTTCAAATTGTACAATCGTTGATACAATATTTTTTATTCGTGCACTCAAGTCCAAATACATTACTTTAAACTTATAGTGGATGACACTTGATGGGGATACACTTTTTCAAATATTAACGCATTCATTAAGTTTAATGAATTAATTTTAGTTGTATATGAGGCAAGAAACTTTTCACAAAAGGGGCAATGTATGCAATATAGTTATTTCTTTCCATCTGGCTTATTATAAGTGATAACATATGATTACATAAAACAACTGATTTTATGTTACAGGTTACGTGGTTGATCTGCTGTTTTAGCACATATGTTATGTTACTTCATATTAATTATAATTATTTATTATATTAACTAAAATAAATTTGTTTCCATTGACCTAAGTAAGAATTAATTTTAAAAGTGTTTGTTTATATTACTTGTTTAAACTACTAACAAATTACGCCTGAGTAATGTTGCATAGTACATAGATTGGTATTTCAGGCTGTAGTAAATAAGAAACAGAATTCACATTTCAAGACATTGACCTTTTGATTAGGGCAGAGTGTATATTTAAAATAACTGTTGATAAATCAGTATTATAAATATCACTGATATGTCTACACTATATGAAGTTCTTTGAATCCTTTTTAGAGGAATGCCATTTGAGAGAAAGAATAATCCATTTGAGCAGCTGTGTAGGCCACAGTGCTAGTCAGATGCAGACTGTACCGCGCCTGGCTATTTTGGTTTAATAGAGTCTGTTATAATGAAGTTCTACTGTATAAGTAGTACTTTAAAATTAACATTTAGCAAACCTGGTCCTTACTGACGGTTATTAATTTAATAATGTTGCAATCAATTGGCCGTTTTTTGAAATATTATTTGCTTTGTGACCTTATTTAGAATATTCTTGTGATGTATTTTTCTCATATACATCCAAATTTTCTATTTTGATCTGATTATGTAGACACAGAGTCCATTTCTTCTTTATTCTAAAAAATAAATAACAAGTTGTTACTCTACTACAAAACCAGGACAGCAATATGATATTGGGAAGAAAAATAAATTAGTCACTAACCCTTCGATTAGAATTCACATACCAGTACGTGAAATCGTGCAATGGCCAGCGGAAGCATTCCCGTATACAGTAAACTCCCGATTATCCGTGGAATAGGGTAGCCTCGCAACGCTGGATAACGAATTCCCCGGATAATCCCCGATCGATAATCGATTATTATACCATAAGTTACACAAATAATGACCCCGGTTAATGCAATTCACAAATAATCTTCAGAGAACAAAATAAATACAGAAAATAATTTAAAATGTCGATGTATTTGACGGATTATAACATGTACATTTATATGTCTAACTATTTACAATACGTACATAAGTATATGTCAAAAGTGAGTATGTATGTACATATGTAATTTCCTTCACACATAATAGTTTCACTTTTTAACAAAAAAATCTGTCACTTTTGTCTGTTTTTTTGTGAGCATTGATTTAGCTTTAATGTGCAATCTAAGTTTCTTGAGAACCATTTTGTCGCACAGTGTCTACTTGTGTCACAAAGCCATAAAGATCGATAATGTATATGACGGACATGGATAATGCATATGTCACGTCCTAGAATATTTATAGCCGAGATTAACTGACATTTGTTTACAATCTTATGATACACATTAGGTTTTCGGGCATCCAAGCATTTTGTCATTGTCTCTTATATACAGTAGTCTGCTCGCCCCTTTTATTTCGCTGGCCCGCGTCGGGATGCTTCCCTTTCAATGTAAAAATTAGTACGTACATATTTATATATCTATTCCCTTCATCTTAACTTCTATTAAGCCTTATATGTATTTACGTCGTAATTCACCGTTTGGAAATTTAAACACATGAATCTGATTGGAATAAAAATTGGATATTTCTAAAACAATGGCAGACCCCGGATAAACCGCAAACCGGTTAATCCGCCCACGGATAATCGGGAGTTTACTGTATTTACATTCAACAATTTATCTCAGATTAGCATTGTCGTATGTTTACGATTTGTTTTACTGTGTACTGTGCTAAATCAAAGGTTAAATATTTGCAACTATCTGTAAAATAAATACTACACAGAGTAAAGTCACTTTTGTGTCCAAAGTCTATGGGTTCTCTATGTGTTTACAGATAGTTTCGAAGTTTGTGAGATATTTTACAATAAATAGGTATTAAAAAAGATAATTTTAAGCAAAGAAATTGTAAGTAAATGTAAGGTAAAATTTGATTCAGAAGAGAAAATAGGTAAATAAAAAAAATATTAACAATTATTACTATAATTTAAAAAATTAGAGAAAAATAAAGACAAACATTAGAAAAAAATAAAAGTGTAAACTTCTTTCAAAAATATGTTGCCCCCAGGTGCCATATTAGGGCAGGCACATGTTGCTAATCAAAGGGTTAAAGATTAAAAACTACTCTTAAAACAGAGAACTAATCTTCAGCAACTAAACAGCAATTTCTTCTACTTTGTAATCATTTGATTCTCTTAGCTGTTTTCTCATGTTCAAAATGATAATACGTTAAAATCATATATATATATATATATATATATATATATATATATATATATATATATATATATATATATACATTGTAATCCTTGGATGAATTTCGTTTTCTGGTTTTATATATACACAATTAAATGACACTTTCAGAAACAAGAATCTTTATTTTAGTTTTCTTCATACATTGAAGCTTTTCGCTGATTGGCAGTATCAGCATTATCAAAATTTTTAAAGTACCTTATAGTTCTATGACTACATCTGGACTCAAATGTATGTTGAAAAATAAAATTAAAATTCTCGTTTATGAAAGTGTCATTTAACCCTTAGCACTCGACTGTCGGGGGAGCCCCGCCAAGCGTATATTGCATTTTACTCGTATGTCGGGGGTCACCCGACACAATTTTCAAATGGCTATAACTCGTAAACGGTGAAGCCCATGACATTTAATCTTTTACCGTTTTGTGCTACATTCTATTAACAATAATGTGAACTACATTGAAAAGGTTTAGGAATGTGTGAGTCATCAGAAATTCCGCTACGTTGTAAGCTGCAAGTACGTTACAGTTTGCAGGTTATTTGTGTACTCGTAGTTTGCTATGGCTTCACGTGCAATTAGTGATTCTGAAATTCCTGATCTTTTACTTGATCCTGATTTATCAGAATGTAGTTCAGTTTCTTCTTGGAGTGATGTTAGTGACAATGAAAGTGATAACGGTGATGTGAATGTGTCAGAAGAAGTAGGTAATTGTGAAATACCTCGAATTGACGAGTGGAACTTGTGTTCAGAGTTATTTGTAGGGTTCAATAAGATACCATATACAGGAATGCAAGGTCCTAGAAATATAAGTCATATTTGTAAAGATCCTTTAGACTTTTTCCAATTATTTTTTTCTAACATTTTGCTTCAGGAAATTGTATCTGAAACTAATAGATACGCTAATGAGAAAATAGCTAAACTAACCCCACTAAGAGATAGATCTATATGGAAAACTTGGACTGATATTACCTTAGTTGAATTGAAATCTTTTATTGGTGTAATTTTGAATATGGCTATGCATCCAAAATCTGAATTGCAGGATTATTATTGTGAGGATTGGTTAGTTTATCACCCTTTTTTCAAAGATGTGTTCACAAGAGAAAGATTTTTGCAGATATATTGGAATTTCCACTGTTGTCCACCGCCTGTTGATGTGAATTGTACAACTAGAGGACAAAAAATAAAAAATGTTGTTTCATTTCTAAATGACAAATTTAGAGAATATTATACTCCAGGTGAAGCTATCAGTGTTGATGAGTCGACAGTTGGATTCAAAGGGAGGTTTATCTCAAAAATGTACAACCCATGAAACCCACAAAATGGGGAATTCGAGTATATGTTCTTGCTGAAGCCCTTACTGGTTATGTAAGTGTTTTTGAACCATACTATGGGTCACAAACTACCAATTCCTTAGTCAGGCCGGACTTAGCTTTCACATCAAGAATCGTTATACATCTTGTAGGTAAATTATTTGAGAGCACAAACGGAAGAGGTTATCATATTTATACAGATAGGTTCTATTCCAGCTATAAACTAGGTCTAGAACTACTAAATTTAGGAGCTCATAGCACTGGAACAATTAACACAAACCGAAAAGGTCTACCAGCTGTAATAAAGACTATAAAACTGAAGAAAGGAGAGTCTAAGGCTTACGTAAACAATTGTTCAAATACAATGGTTCTAACTTGGAAAGACAACAAGACTGTATCAATGATTAGTACACTTTATGACAGTAGCATGCAAACAATTGAAAGGAAAGAAAAAACAGGTGTCACAAACAACGTAACTAAACCAACAGCTATTTGTAAATATAACCAGTTTATGGGTGGTGTAGATTTAGCTGATCACTATAATGAACCCTACAGTTTCACGAGACGACAAATAAATGGCGGAGGAAAATGTTTTTCTGGCTATTAGATGTAGCTGTAGTAAACAGTTTTATTATCTATAATAACAAAAAAAAGGAAAGGGGAGAAAATCCTGTTAAACAAAAATGGTTTCGCCAAAACCTGGTGAGGGAACTCGTTGGTGATACCAGGAATAAGCAGTGTAGGAAGAGGGGCCGGCCGTCAACTACTGACAAGGAAGAAAGACTGAATGGGAAACTACATTTAATTTATTCCAATGATAAAAGTAACTCTAAGGATTGTGAGTTTGCAGTAACAGGAAGATAAAAGGAGGCAGAAGGGAAACAGTTTTTTATTGCAAAACATGCAGCAGAAAACCAGGACTTCATCCAGGAGACTGTTTTGAAAGATATCATACTCTGAAAAACTACAAATAAGGTAATAAAATCATACACATACTATATTAGTAAATACAATTGGCCTAGTTTATTAAAATAATGTAAGAGAAAACAAATTTTCCCATAAACAATAATGCAACTTGCAGGAGAGGTATTTGTCTCAATTTAATTACAAGTGGGGAAGCATAGCATGTTGAAAAAATCCGAGTGCTAAGGGTTAACTGTACATATAAGGTTGGTTCTAGTAGAGCTTAGAGCTTATTTAGGACTTTTTGGAGCAGTTAGGAAACTGACAGACTTACCTAGTGGCAATAGTCCACGTTTTTATATATGTCTATTTATTTCCAAGAGATTGCAGTTTTGGACTATTGCCCCTATGTAAGTCTGTCAGCCTCCTATCTAGTCAAAAAATGTCCTATATATATATATATATATATATATATATATATATATCGTGATATTTCATGTTGTCCATTAGTGATTCGACAATGGTCAAGTGAGCGAAAGGTGCCTCATCACACAAGGTAAAATTATTACACTTAGTGGTGGATAAAATTATTTACAAGTAATAATAATAACTTCTTATATATATATATATATATATATATATATATATATATAGGAATTATTGGACTAGATAGGAGACTGACAGACTTACCTAATGGGAATAGTCCAAAGCTAAAATCTCTTGGAAATAAACACATATAAAAAAACTTAACACACTATTGAAATATTTCGATCAAAAATTATCTTCATCATTCAAGAAAGAGAAAAACAAAAGTCAGTCTTTTGTTTTTCTCTTTCTTGACTGATAATCATTTTTGATCGAAATATTTCAATAGTGTGTTAAGTTTTTTATATGTGTTTATTTCCAAGAGATTGCAGCTTTGGACTATTGGCATTAGGTAAGTCCGTCAGTCTCCTATCTAGTCCAAAAATTCCTAAATAAGATTTAAGCTCTACTAGAAATAACCTAAATATATATATATATATATATATATATATATAAATTCAAATAAACAAAGAAAGATTATAATATCTTCAAAATCTAATATAATATACTAGCTAAAATATCTATATCTGTTAAAAGAACCTTCATCATATTCTTAACCTACATAAAAGTATTTAAAACTTTTTACACCAAGACATGTCCTGCTCGATAGGCTCATGTTCATTGTATTTATTTAAGATATTAGAATTCATCATTCAAAAAATGTTTTATACTTGCACTGAATTAACTGGGAACATCTTCATTTTCTTCTACAGTAAGTTCATTTGGAAAACCTAATCTCAGTAGGACCTCTTTCTCCAGAGGGACATGTAGATAATTGTTCAACGATGACACTTCGTACTGAGCAATTGAACTCACCAACCAATCTATACGAACAGCCACGGCTTTGTATTTCTTTAGCCAACCTTAAAAAAAAATATTTCTACATATTAAAACCTTAAATCAGTAAATAAATCTGTACAAATTTTAGTGCTGATATTGTCTGAACATGTCAACATGTTAATATATTTTTAAAAAATATTCTGATTGGATAAGTTTGCATGTTATAGAAATTCAAAATGTTTTAGCCCTTAGATTGCTGATAATATATATATTTTCCTTGTAGTGTGCAATTAAACACGAAGAAAACAAATTATTTTCATAGATAATTTTAGAATTGAGTTGAATGGTTTGCTCTGAGTAAAAAAAATATATGCATGTTTAAGCATATATATATATATATATATATATATATATATATATATATATATATATATATATATATATATGATGAATAGTTACTATCTGGAGTACATCCGTTCATTCTGCAGTCCATAAATTCGCAGTTCCGACGTTTCGCTAGAATCTCATCCAGCATTGACGAGGTGAACCCAGCAACAGTAGAAGAGCGAGTGAAGATCGCAGATAACTCGGCTCCTATATATAGAGGAATGAAGCCACGCCCATTGACGTCAATCCACACAATGACGTCAATCCACACACACCTGATCCAAACAATTACTCACATTCCTTTGCCTTTGTTCACCTTTCTGCCGATAAAATCTATCGATGACACACTTCCAGACTGAGGGCAAATTCAAAGTATCATCGCGTTTGTTAAGACTCTCTCGCTTCTCTATTTCGATAGCCTCACGAATAATTCTAGTCCTGTAGTTTTCCACCTGTGCAATCTGTCGGCAAGATTGGAAATCAATGGTATGCCCTGTATCGCAGTGGTGCCTGTACAGAGCAGACGTTTTCTGCTTGTTCTTAAGGCCCAGTTTGTGCTCCTTAAGCCTAGCCGAGATACGTCTGTTCGTTTGGCCAATGTACGATTTCTTACAAACTCCACAGGAAACGCTGAAAACACCATGGTTTTCCAAGAAGATCTTATCTTTGGCGTTACCAACAACCTTGTCGATGGTGATATAAGGTTTGTAAACGGAACGTAAACCATGCCTCCTAAGAGTCTGCCAATCCTATCAGTGGTTCCTTTAATAAAGGGCAGAATTACAGTACCAGCTTTCTCAGTCTCTTTTTTGTCCACGTCAACAGGAAGGACACTATGGCGGTGTAACGCTTTATTAATGGCATATTCCTTATAGCCATTGCTTCTAAGCACCTCTCTCATAGTAATAAGTTCCTGGTCCCTCGAATCGATGTCTGTTAACTTGTGAGATCGAGAGAAGAGCGTGTCGGCGACAGCCTGGATCTGAGATGGGTGGTGATGTGACTCAGCGTTAAGATATCTATTGGTATGAGTCGGTTTTCTGTAGACTGAATGGTGAACACAACCATTCTGACCCTTCCTAACCAAGACGTCCAGAAATGGCAAGCAGCCATCACTCTCCAGTTTCAAAGTGAAAAATATCCTGCAGTGGCGAGAGTTGAGGTACGTAAGGAACTTATCAAGTTCTGTGCCACCATGTTGCCAAATCATAAAGACGACATCTACATAATGAAACTAAGCTTTAGGCCTGAGAAAAGCATCATTCAGGGCGTCTTGCTCAAAGAACGTCATAAAAATATTGGCTACAGCCGGACAAAAAGTAAGTGTTTGCACTTTTTTATAACGCTTTTTTTACACATTTTTTTTTACTTTTTGTTTCTTTTTTTACAAAAAGTAAACACTTACTTTTTGTTTAATGAACAGTTTTACAGGCAACTTGATGGTGCCCCTATGGGATCTTCACTTTCTCCGGCTGTAGCCAATATTTTTATGACGTTCTTTGAGCAAGACGCCCTGAATGGTGCTTTTCTCAGGCCTAAAGCTTGGTTTCATTATGTGGATGACGTCTTTATGATTTGGCAACATGGATATTTTTCACTTTGGAACTGGAGCGTGATGGCTGCTTGCCGTTTCTGGACATATATATTTGTAAATGCATCGGACCTTTCGAGACTTATCGTCAAATACACTGAAATTGTTAATACACTGAAACTGTCAGAGTGTGTTATTAATATAACATCAAACTAGAAACAAGTGTTATAAATTTTTTTTAAAGTAAATTCCTACTGAGGTCAAAAAAGAAAAGTTGTATCATTGCTTGCTTAATTCCAGTTTGTTTGTTTCATTCATTTTAACCTGACAGCACTATTTATGATATTTTGTGGCAACCATGGCAATAGTTTAAAGTTGTAAAATGGAGATTTCAACACCAACCAGTTAGGGGGAAAAATTCATATAAGCCTGAGAAATTATTTTCTTGGCATTGCAAAACTGCCGTAGTGCCAACACGCTAGAGTTTAAACATGAAGATTCATAGTTCGAATCCCGATAGACCTCCATATTTTTATAATTTAATTATTGAATAAATATTTGAAAAACTTTAGAAACATCAATTGTCATTCATTATTGGTTTTAAAAAAATGTATTTAAAATTGATTACATGAATAAAAACGTATTTTATTAGTGATTGAAAATTTGTACAAGATATATACCAGGAGAGTGTGAAATAATAAAAAGAATTTAAAAAAGAAGCAATAACTAGGACCTAAAACTATATATTGAATTTGTAAGAAGTCCACTTAAAAAATTACCAATAGCTTCTTCACGAATGTTTTCCTTGTCAGTAAGGATGACACGCAGCAAGTTAGAAGGGACAAAGTTGAAACATCTCGGATCTTTGATGATAATGGCTCCACATGCATCTACCAATTCCTATAACAATGAAAAATCAATTAATATACATGCACTCACACTACTTACAGAACAATTTATGATGATTTTTGTCTGGCAGAAATATGTCCACTGCACTAAAAAAGCCCATACTCTGAGAGCTAATTGGGAGTTACAGCCTGTCACACTTATTTGATTGACAATCAAATTGTTAACATCTGAATGGTATTTTTAATTGTGAGTTGTTTATACCAAAAAGGTTGATTCACTGCAAACCAGTTTATCTAAATATATTCTAATAATTAAATAAATTGTTTATAATGACTTTATAAATACAGTAGTTCCAAAATTCCGAGTCCCGATATTTCGAGCTTCGGTTAAATTCAAGCCTATTTCTATTTGAGCCTATTTTTGATCTATTTGAAAGAAAATTATGAGTCGGGGTTCCAAGAAATGTTTTTATCAGTATGGTATTTTAGCCTTTTTGTATTCACAAACAAACAGTGGTTTCAGATATGCTGTCACCGTAAGATTTCAAACTATTCTTATCCATAACATGATAGCATTCTTACCTCTCTTATAAGTTGCCACTTAGTAACGACAATGTGTCTTCATTTTCCATAACACTTGACCTTTTCGAACTTTTACCCTTTCTTGCACATTTTTTGTTGTTGATCAGCTTGTTGCTAGGCTTGGGTTGTTGTTCTAAACTGCCTGTTATACATGATTGACGAACAAGACATGATTGACAAACATGATTCTTCCTCAAGTTGATTGTGTCTCTAGTCCATCCTGCTACAAGACAACTTAGGAGCAACTTCTTGTAACGAAAACCCTTCAGTGCTAGGATGAACGTTTTTAAAGCAGAGATTACAGTAGCCTTCTGCCTTGATGAAGACTCTACAAGTCTCCTGTTGACAAAAAAGTCAATCAAGTCTGGCATTTTGTTAATGCTTGTCAGCCAGTAGGTTGGCCTTCCAGTAGGGTAGAAATTACAAAGTTATTGGCATCCAGCCTCATACAATGCCATTCCTCTTGGAGTTATTAAATGTGTGTTTTCCAATAAAATTGCCACCAATCCTGGCAATGGGGTGTAGAGGATATACTATCAATGTTTTCCTTTCAACTCAATCTTCAGTTGGGAAAACAAGAAAAAAGTCGCACTGATCTAGTTCGAGACTGTATAGAGGCTAAAGGACGACCGGCTTGTAGTTCTAGGCCAGGAAGTCGATAATGATAAAGGCTGTGTGGCTGGTGGCATTGTCTTGGTGGAGCTAGACTGTCTTTGTAGTCAGTCCTTATGCACACGACTTGGCGATTCAATGTCTTGATCTCCTCCACGTAAAAGGCCGAGTTGGCAGTTTCTCACTGCAGTACATACTCAAAATAGAAATTTTGTCAGCTCTAGCCACCGTTGGGCGTCCAGAACAGGGTTTTCCAGAGGCAACCCTCCTGGACTATGACTTGAAATGCAGTCATCCTTGAAGGCCTCTTGTAACACTTGAAATATTTCAGCTGCATTTTTTTCAAGAGGGACACAAAACCTGATGATGTATCATCACTGATCAAGCAAACACTCCATCTCACCGTGTTACAGCAAAAAAAAAAAAAAAAAAAAAAAAACACTTAACATGTAATCAAAACTTTCCACCCTGATTGCTCAGAGTTAACTGGCAACCAGCTCCGTTGGAAGCGCAGACGCCTCACATTTCCTGATACATTTTACATCACTGCGATAGATAGTCATGTTAAAATAAAATCATACTCATTAGTTTTACAATGGACTCTGTACAATAATTATCCTACAACGAAAGTTAATGTTAGCACTGTCTATCATTGTGTTCTTAATTTTCTACAAAATAAATTGGCCTATGTTATAAATATTTACCCATGCAAAACTGAGTACAATCATAAAAAATTATGTATTTTGTAAAATGTCTTTGTGAATGCGGCAATGTATAGGCGAATAATCGAATGTTTATCCAACTGTAAAATTGTGACTGTCATGAGGGAAATTTGAGGCATTTCAGTGCGATAATTTGGTCTTATTAATACCTTTTAAAGTGCGCTTATAGAGCGAGCAGAACTTAACTGTATAAAGAGACAATAATTTTATGCTGTCTGAGTTACAAAATAACATTTACTCTTATTTGGTTGTATTATACTAAACGAGCAATGAAACTAAAACATTTAACGTGCTTTTCATATCTGTGACAGAGCTTACTAGATTAACCAGTCAAGTTAGATAATATTCCAAAATGTCCCAAACATTTACAATAAAGTCTACAAGTTCATATAAATACATTTACGCAAAATTGATTAACTTGAACAAATTTCAAATGCAATATTCTTTAAAAGACAAAACATATAATTACTTACTTTTTAATGTCAAATACTTAATTTATGCAATTTCATTACTTAAATAATGAATTAATAGCTAGCAAAAAAGTTACTTGCTTCTACTTGTGATGCTGTTAGTTCAAGCGTAGGCTCCGCAATAGCAACAGCAAAGTTCTTCAGCAAGAAATTTCCACAATTATTTAAAGATCTGTGTACAGCTGGAGCGCCCCACGTATCATAAACAATATAGGTCTCCTAAAATAGTAACAATTTTATAAATGATTTCATAATTACAAATTAATATTTGATTAAAATTATGCTTTATAAATTGTTTTGGGTAAACAAATATTATTCTAAAGATTATAAGCAATCATATTTTACCACTTAAAAATGAAAATCCAGTTTCAACCAAAATATATCTTTTTAGTTGTTTTCTATTGAAAATTATTTTTCAAATAAATTTACAGTAAACCTTCATTAATCTGGAACCTGTTAATTTAGATTTCACTTAATCCATAGCACTTGACAGCAGATTATAGAATTTATGTACAGCTAAGTGAGGAATTCTGCAAACTATGCATTTATGTGGCATGGCCAATTGCTGTTTTGTAACGAAGAACCACGATGCAATTTGGGAGAGATTGTTTAAGAAATCAACTCTAAACTCAGATGATACAAGATCTGCAGTTCTTAAACACTTTAGGTGCCAGCCACAATAACGGCATTTTCCCGGAGAATTGCCAAAATATTTTAGGCCTATTTTTGAATAATGTGTATTTATTTTTTGTTTCCCTATCATACCTAAGTATGAGAATACGTTTCTCATCATAACATATATAAAAACACGGTTGGACCAATTGGCCTGACATAGATTTTTTATAGCGTAAATGATACCTAAATAAAGTCTGTCGGGCCAGTTGGCCCAAAATTGTTTTTGAGGTACAGGTATTTATATTTTCTTATCTGTGCAACACTTTCTTAATATTATAGTGTTTTGTGTGTAAACAATAAACAATAAAACCACAATTTCATGTTCCAGTTACCCACATAATAAACTGACTGGTCAGTTCAGTCGGTCAGTGTTTTGGCGGTTATCAGGGAGAGATGAAAAACGTGTCACATTTAATTGATTTGTAAGTTTATAAATATTTTGTATATAGAAGGGAAGTGTAAACATATTCTTTGATAAGTAATGCATCAGATCTGATAAATACTACACAAAATTCAACAAGCAAAAGTTTTGATACTTAGTAATTTACAACAATTTTGACTTTAGTAGCTTCAAACAAGACAGTTGTTGTAAGAATTATTATACAACTAAATATTTAGTCAATATTTCTGACTTATATTTTAGGTCTTGTGAAATTAAGAAAACAATAGTGAAAATCAATATATTAAGTCATTAAAAATTAATTATTTTATTATCAAAGTATATAAAGATAAACTTCTTTCAATGAACCAATTTGATTGATTGGAATTATCAACTCAACTTCACTAAAATTGTTAAGAAATATGTGTGTTGGGCTGTGAATCCCGACGAAAAGCTCCCAAAATAACATCATGTTTATAATACTGTCGGCATTTATCTATCAAACAAAAACTATATGCAAGTAGCGTGAATCTTGTTGTTTAATACTGTCCATATATTTTTCCAAAAGTAGCAACACCGGTTGAATAACATAAAATGTTACTAGACAACAATATCGGGCCTAGTGGCCCAAAAGTATTAGGTTCGACCTACTGGGCCGTCGGGCAGCTAAAGTGTTAATCCAGTGAACATGCTATATAGTCACATAGATGATTAAGAGCTCATATGTTCTAAGTACAGCTGTCTCCTGTACTTTGTAAAACCTAATACCATTAGTAAAAAATGGACATTTAATATTTATTAACTCACTACATTATTTTTTGAGTTACTGTTTTTATTTCTAAATTCAAAATCTACTGAATTACAGTAGAACTCCAATTATCTGAACTCCAACTATCCAAATCATTTTCAGAAAAAAAACTGAAGGAAACATAATGAATGATTCTGTCTAAAATAATGATTCTGTCTACAGGTGCTATTGCCTTTTCTCTGCGAAGTTAGTGTAGGTGCAGCACTAGCATTATGTGTATATTGAGTCACCGTCTCAGTGCAGCTCTATAAAGTTGGCTGTAGTCGATCGCCAGTTGATTGGCCCTAGTGGACTAATTTTTCGTATCGGTCTGTTTTGTTTGTGAGTGCATTTTGTCATTCATAATAGCTTCTAAAAAAACGAGTTGTCTTATCGTTGGCAGACAAACTAATGAAGATCAATCAGATAAGTTAGTTACACTTACTGATCTTCGTGTCAGTGCTTGAAAAAGAAAATGATGAAAATACTACAAAATCAATGAAGGTAGCAAAAATAAAGAATTAGCAGATGCCATTTTAAAGAATGGTACTTGCAATGTCAATGGGAAACCAATTTCGAGTCTGATTATTTGCGAAAATGCTCAGATCTTGGCTCAGAGGCTTAGAAAAAATATTGTTTTCTTCTCCAATTTACAACATACATACTGTAATAAATTATTGACCCTTTTTTTAAAAAATTATGTAATGTGAATTTTTGTTTTCATCTGAATGTGGTTCGGTCCCAATTGATTTGGATAATTGGGCCATTTTAAAGAATGGTACTTGCAATGTCAATGGGAAACCAATTTCGAGTCTGATTATTTGCGAAAATGCTTAGATCTTGGCTCAGAGGCTTAGAAAAAATATTGTTTTCTTCTCCAATTTACAACATACATACTGTAATAAATTATTGACCCTTTTTTTAAAAAAATTATGTAATGTGAATTTTTGTTTTCATCTGAATGTGGTTCGGTCCCAATTGATTTGGATAATTGGAGTTCTACTGTATATGTCTTTGCCCTTATCAAGGTTAATTCAATTAGACTGAATTTAGAATTGATTACAATTAGTCCGATAAAAGAAAATCTCTATCTAGTGAAATCAGGAAGTCATCCATGCAAGAATTAGAAGAAATTAAATTGAACCTATGATATAAAACCTGATACACAACATGATTTGCTCAAACTTGACAAATTAAACATTTCTATTTGATATATCAGTGAAATAAATAAAAAGTATAACTTTGACAATTTTAAATTACAAAAAAAAATATTAGAATACAAGTAGACTGAAGAAGTATAAACTGCAATAAAATCAATATATATGAAACATATAGAATTATGGGAATACTAAATGAATACATATTGGTTTAAACAAAAGCGGGAAATGTAAGAGCTACTTTTCAGTGTCTGTAGAGTTTTGTCATTGGTATTTTGTGTAAAGCTCAAAATACACCTGTTCAGTGCCATGGCCATTTCTGCAGTCATATGCATAAATTGCCAACCCATTTTTGGCAACTTTGCCAGAGTTTGGGAACTTATTCTAAAAAAACCATTCACCCAATTTTCATAATTCTGTATTTCATATGTTTGTGACAGACTACAGAACAAAATGGATATAAAAACATGATAAATGAAAAGTATTCAATATGTCATCTTAAAAAAATACCAAAAAAGTTTGGAATAAAATGTCGGTCATACAATATTTTCCACACTATTTTTAGGTAAACCATTGAAATTGTTACTAAAATCTAAGAAAAAATTCATACATAATTTAATTTACATGAAAAATAAAATATCATAACATAATAAAACAAAGTACACAAGAATTAGGTTAGACTGCGAACATATATAGATATATCATAACCATGGGTGGCCATACCCAGGGGACAAGGGGGGGCGAACGTCCCTAGCTCACCCCGAGATTCAAAAAACAAGATAAATTATCTAGGCGTCATATGTAGACGAGGAGATTTTTCAAAAAAGTTATTTTAAAAACTGGTGAATTGTAGAACATAATTTAGAACTAAAATATTTATATACATAAAATATGTATCCTTGAAATATGTTTCCCTTGAATATTTTCATACTGTTGTTTTTTAATAAAAAGTACAAGTAATTAGAATAATGTGTCTATTTTCTCTATACATTCTTAATCTTATTACCGCGGCTTAGTGTTTTGTAAGTAGTAATAGGTTACATGAGGTTAAAGCTTGAATTGTTTAGTATGCAATACCTTCACGCCCAGCCCCCTCCCCACAAACCTTCATACAGGCACTCATGATCTTAACTGCCATATTCTCTGTTGATGAATGCCAATAAAGTAGCATATAACGTTTAGATTCATAGTTATTCAAAAATATATTTTCTTATTTGCTTTTGCATATATATTTTGGTTTTACTGATACTGAGTGTTTTTTTACACTGATACAGTAAAGCGTCAACAATCCGGATCAGTTGGGACCGGCACCCATCAGGACTAATGATTTATCCGGATGTTTAAACAATCTTTAAACTACTACTAATCATTGATATTTCATTAACTATAATGGATTTTAATGCTTGTGTAAGTTTGAATTAAACCAGGAATTATTATAAAATAGATGTCAAAGAGTTTAAAAAATACATACTAATAAATAGACGAGTGCCGTCCACGCTGAAACCACGATCCGAATTTTTAACATCCTAATTACTGACGCTCTACTGTAAATAATCAGTGATATAGACTGACGGTGTACTTATCAAAACTTTTATATACAGATACTCTTATATTATTTGTAGTATAAACACATAATAATGAAACTAATTATAATTTAAATACAATAATAAAATAGTAAAATATATTCAACAACAAACAACATTCAGTGTACAGAATCTAAAGTTTTTGTATAAAGTCTGTTAAACAATTGCCTCGTCTGATTTGAAAAAAAAAACTCCAGGAGAAAATACAAAACTGGTACAAATTAACAGTTTCAAACATCAAGAACAATGTGAACCAACAAATGTTACTGATTGAAACAATAACATACTATGATAAATAACAATTACAGACTCTCTACTATGTCAACTCTGGGAATTTATATTATTGACTACGAAGACACTTTAATGCTCAAAGAATTAATTTGTTATCAATTTTATAGTAAAATTTATTTGTAACTAATATTATGTGCAAAAAACCACACACTGTAAAAGGCAACTTCTGGAAGCAAAACATTTCAAACCAGGTGATTGATTAAGTTCTAGCCATATTGAGAAACTGTATATACTTTCTATCTGCAAAAGGGACCAACATTGATGGTGTTTGTTAATAGACAATAACAGTAAATAAAAGATTAGGGAGATTGTTAAAAAGGAATGTTTTTTACTATGTTTTTATTAGTTCGGTATCAGTCATATTTGTCAGTCTGTCTTCTGCGTGGAATTTTGTAATCGAGTTTAAACTAACTTCCCGATGACTTAGAGACTTGAAATTTTAAACACAGGTCAGAACTGAATAAAGCAATATTCACTTGGTTTCTTGTCTGTACATTTATTTTGAACAAAAGTTGTTTAAACAATTTAAAATTGGCCGATAAAATAAAAAACTTGAAATTTTAAACATGGTTCAGCAGTGGATAACAATGCAATATTCAATAGTAGTCATCGGGATAACAAATTACTTGACAAGCCAGGGGTGCATTACATTCCACAATGTTGATTTCAAAGTTCCATAACATGAGACTAAAAAGCACAGTATAATAATTTGAAGAAAAAACTTTCCTAGTACCATGTTTTTAAATGAACTAAAAAGTATAAAATAATTTGGAATTCCTGCAAATGTAAATTTTTAATGTCCAAATGAAAATTGAATGGGGAAAACGTGGGTTGCATCCTATAGATAATGGTATAAGGAAATGGTCAGTAAATGCAACTTACGTTTACCCCACTGAATTTTCATATGTTCGTATGAACTAATACGTTTTAGTTCGTTTAAAAACATGGTACTAAGAAAGTTTTCTCCTTCTTTGATTTCTTGTTCAAAACGAGAAGAAACCAAACATTTTATAAATTTATTGTTGTTCTTAAAAGAGAATGTATTTATAAACTATATAGTGATTTATTTTAGACTCGGATGTCACTGAAAATGTTTTTATCAGAAAAATTACAGTTCAATTTAATATTCTAGACAATTGCAAGATTTTCCGATTTAAGAAAATATCATTTCCAAGTCGAGTAGGTATTCACCACTCTATACCAATACTTTACAGAGGTATTAGTCTTAAAACTTGAAGTGATAAGATATAAAAAATAATAAAAGTACATTCCACTTACAACTGGCAACACAGCTTTCTCTTCAAGTGAATCGGTGACCCATTTGTATGACACTACAACCTTGTGCATCACTATCGCTTGCAAATATTTCAGTGTTCGATTTATACGTCCATTCTCACATGTTTGTATTATAAGATGACTCGTCTCATCTGTCACATTATTGTTGATTCGGCAGCCAAGTACTTGAGCAAGTATTTTAACAGAACGTAATTGTGAAGGCAGTAGTGACGATGTTACAAAACAAAAATCTTTTACATCAATAGAATTAATTGATGTTGATTGGCTAAAACAAATTAAGATTGTAAATTTAATATTTAGAACTAAACCTTTTTTATATATTTATATTAATAGAAATCTTCATTAACCCTTTTGAGACCATGAGCCGATTTATTGGCTCTCTGAACAGCAACTGAAAAAGCCCACAGGTCGATATATCAGCTTGTAATATCAAACCGTTGTTCTCTTAAAACTCAACAGATCGTGTTACTATTACTACCATAAGAAAGCTTATTTCATGAGGAACAAATCTGTTCTTCATTTACCCATATATGGTGATAAAGTAGGACGACATTTAGTCGGCTGCAAATATCCTAATGACAGCTTGTGTTTGTTTATGTTTTTGTTGTTCAAGTCCTGTATTACGATGATCACGTCAACATTTTCACTAAACATTTTGTAGTTATTTCTTATAGGAATATTTTTTAAATTATTTAGTAATATTTCTCGCAAATTATAATTTGTTTTCTAATTTCGTTTTTCAATGCGTTATTTTTCAGGGTACTACAAAACGATCACGGACTGTATATGATGTAATAAGAGACTTCATGGGCAATGCATCTCAAAATATACTTGTGGAAATTTCATTTCACATACATTATAGGATACTTACAGATTTTAGGAAATAATATTGACAGATAGACTGTAAATTGGGTTATAGTGTAAGAATTGAACAAAGTAATGAAATTCAGACTCATTATAATAGTAGTGAATATAGACTGAAATTTTAAAAACTAAAGTTTTCACTAGTGTAGACTGTTCAAATTCACAACATATGTAGAGAACCTCTTAGATATGAATATGTGCAAGTTTCAAGGTGACAGGATTTTTTGTGGTAGATATTATATCCTTGGGAAAAAGGAAATTAAAATAACTGATGACAGTAAGTAAGAAATATGTGTGGAACAAACAAACATATTTATATCTACTTATTTCTATAAACGTATTTATACAGAATCCACACAACATTTAATGAAGTACTATAAAAACTGGAAAAATGGTGAGGTCTTACTCGTGTACAATTTGATAAAAAAGGATGGATAAAAAAAGGAAGGTTAAATTAACATTATCAATATGTATTAATTTCTTGTCACACTTAAAATTACATAAGTATAGTTTGTGATTCCATGTGTCCATTTGAGACATTAATAATGAGAGTCAGATTTTATTTAAGATTAAATATTCAGGCTAGATTTCAGTCATTCCAATAGATCTAAGTTTTTGATCTGTATCCAATAACAATGAAAACAAAAGAACCTATGTTTGAAAAGTGTTATTAGAAAATAGTGAATCTAAAATTTTTTTCCATTTGATTCAAATTCTTTTCACTGTGACAAGCTACCTCCGGAAATTCCAATGCTCTAATATTATTTTGTATAATTTACCTTTGTTTCACTAATGTTACTGACATTTTTTTTCAGGATTTCGTTGTCAACCCAAGAACATGGCCGGAGAACATTACTAGTATCACAGGCAAGCATCAGAGTGATAAGGGTGTTTCTTACCACACCCCCTGAGAATTCAGATAACAAATAAATGGAGAGGAAGCATATCAAGATACGTCAAACCTCAGAAGATGAGATGATCGGGAGGGATAAACAAACTCAATGCCTGGTAAACCAGAGAGAAGCAAGTCCCGTCCCAGATACTAGGGAGAAGGAATGTCTAATCTACAGCTTAGAATAAAATAATTACTTGATTAAATTTTGTTTGCCTAAAATCACTTGTAAATATGTTACACTTGCCAATAGTAGCACTATCTTTTATAATTATTGAGGACGGCCATTTTGGGAGATGTGCCTATTGTTAACTCAAACCGTAATTAAAGCGCAATGTAGCGTAACTCGAGTTACGTCTGAGTTGACAATGGGTCACATCTCCTGAAATGGCCGTTCTCAACAATTATAAAAGTAAGTGCTACTATTGGCAAGTATAACATAAGTAGAAGTGTTTTTAGTTAAAAACTAGTAGCTCACGTGAAGATGGAATAAATTATTATTTATTTTTGCTTTTAAAAAGAACAAAATCTTTTCACCCACCTAACAAGGAGATTAGATAGGATTATGTTAGGGCAATAAATGGATTATAAACATCACAAACTGTCATAGTGTGACATGAGTCTTTATACTTGTGCTGCAATGTAAGATTAACCAGTGCACTTTCTATAACTTTAAGAAACTGATGAAAAACGTTTTTGAGGGGAAGCTATAATTTCAATATCAATTAATAACACAATAAATTATTGAGAGCACAGAAGGTGCAAAATCAGAATGGGCGAATGATTGTGGCATATATTAATTCTTCCAATTTTATTATACACTTTAAATGAATATATCGTCTCCTTCAATTAATTGTAATAGTAAATAAAATGTTGCAACAAAGTGATATGGGTTTCTACAAAGCATTATAGATTTATATGAATGATTAAGAACTTTAAAAGATTAAAATATGAGATTTTCAATTAAATCTATTCAGATACAAAAATACTTGCAGAAGAATTATATTTAGAAATCTCTTAGTTACAAGATGGCAAGTTTTTGTACAAACTGATGACAGTTCACAAAATGCAGTTTGCATGTAAAAAAAAATAGTTATTCACACATTACCCTGTATATATATATATATATATATATATATATATATATATATATATATATATATATATATATATATATATATATATATATATGCTAATTCAAGACATAATAGAAAGATGTACGTAATACACTAAAAAGTTATTTTCAAATACAGTTAAGTTACTGAACTTAAACGTTATTGGTCAAAGAGAATTTGAAGCACTAACCAATATTTTCATACAAAAAAGTGTGTAAAAGCAGGAATAAATTTATTGAACTACAAGATTCAAATACAGAAATAATAAAATTAATAAACAGTAAATGCTGTCTGAAATAGTTTTAATTTGAAAATAACATGAAATTTTGTTTAATTTTCAAAGTATTTATGGCAATATTGGCCTCATTTTGAATAGTTTTCCTGAAATGCAGAGTGTGTTATCTAAACTATGCACCACAATGCTGCAAGGAAGAATATTTGATCTTTTACTTTCTTTAATAGAAATAGCTTCTGAAAATAATGTTAAAAATGTTATAAGTTTTAAAAAAACAGCAATCAAAAGAGGTTTTTGCAAAATGTAACTCAATAATTGTTTATACATAATAATTAGCAATACTTTCTAAATGTTAATATGCAAAATATGTATACATTTCTTTGCACTAATTACCCTGTTGGTATCAACTTGGCAAAAAAACCATTACTTGCTGATATTTTTCAGCAGACGTGTTTCACACTAGGTCAGCGCATTGTTAAATGCTGCGAGTCACAGTCAAGGCTCTTTGCACTAATTACCCTGTTGGTATCAACTTGGCAAAAAAACCATTACTTGCTGATATTTTTCAGCAGACGTGTTTCACACTAGGTCAGCGCATTGTTAAATGCTGCGAGTCACAGTCAAGGCTCTTTGCACTAATTACCCTGTTGGTATCAACTTGGCAAAAAAACCATTACTTGCTGATATTTTTCAGCAGACGTGTTTCACACTAGGTCAGCGCATTGTTAAATGCTGCGAGTCACAGTCAAGGCTCTTTGCACTAATTACCCTGTTGGTATCAACTTGGCAAAAAAACCATTACTTGCTGATATTTTTCAGCAGACGTGTTTCACACTAGGTCAGCGCATTGTTAAATGCTGCGAGTCACAGTCAAGGCTCTTTGTACTAATTACCCTGTTGGTATCAACTTGGCAAAAAAACCATTACTTGCTGATATTTTTCAGCAGACGTGTTTCACACTAGGTCAGCGCATTGTTAAATGCTGCGGGTCACAGTCAAGGCTCTTTGTACTAAATTATATACTTTTACGACCATGCCAATTTTAAATTGTATGTCATAAACAGTATAAATAGATACTAAATAAATACCCACCAGTTTTGTTCTGTAACATACTAATTTTTTGTTCTTTAAATTTAATGGTGGACTTAAATTATAAATTTAATTATTAACTTGCATTATTAGTTGTACTTACACAGAAATTTTGTTTGAGTTTTGGTTCATTTTCCAAGAAACAGATCCCTACACTTCTGTCGTATGTTTAAAACTGTCCAATTTTTTTATATAATTTTCAATCTCAAAATGCGTTTTTTAATGAAAAATAGTATAGTTAGGATAAGTATAAGACTTTAACAAATCTTATATTTTGAAGTGAGTAAATATTATTTATAAAACTAATAAATTTATTTATTGATATCTATATACAAAGGATTACAAATCAAATAATATAACTTATGGGTATTTTTTAATAGTTTGTAATATAATAATCTTCTCAATTGAAAAATTAATAAAGTTCAAATTAAGTTTCATTAGAATTCATATTATTTTATTGGGATATGGTAATAAATAAAACACAGTAGTAAATGTCAACAAAGTAGTAAACGATTTAAGTAGATATAAGGCTTTTGTATTGTTATGCAAAATGCATATGCTTGAGAACCAAGATATTAATGCTGTTAGGTGAACTCTAAGTTTAATTATGAAAACTATAATGAAGCAAAAATGAAAAAAGATATAGTACAGTCTCGCTAATCCAGTCTCCGATGATCCAGACGTCCGGCTAATCAATACAGTCCAAAATTTTTGTTTAGTTGTAGTATTTTACAGTGCACAATCGGTCTGCCGTCCACAAAAATATTTATTTTTATACGTCTATATTTGTTATTTTTCAAAGGGGTTTTCCTACTCTAATAGACAAATAATATAATTTATTCATTAAAATATGAACTTACCATATTATTTGTGACTTTTTCCTATTAAATTAGGAAAAACGTCTGAAAAAATATATTCACATTAGATCTCCCAACACTACAACGCACGAGACATCTTGCGATAAACGAAAGATAAAGGACCGCTGACTAAACGGATAGACAGTTTATCCGTCTGGCATCAGGTCAGTTAGGTTGTCGGACGGATGACACCTTTACTGCTTCTCGCAAGATATCTGCTCAGTTGTCATTTAATTCTAGTGCGATATTGATATGTGTTTTTTATTTACGTCTCGTTCAGTGTTCAGTGAAAATGGCGACTAAACATAAGTCAGTGACAGTGACAATGGAACAAAAACTCCAAGCTTTGTTTTGTATTGATGGAGGTGAATCGCTTACTAAAATTGCAAAAGAGTTAGGCATGGGAAAACAAACTGTTTCCGATCGGAAAAAAAGCGACAGGAAATTGAAGATTTTTGTGCAAAAATGGTTAGTAAAGACAGTTTAGGCAGCAGAAGCACTTAAAAAAAAACTAAAAAATGAAACCTTATATGATGCTTTGTATGTTTGGTTTTGCCAACAACGGGAACAGGGTGTTCCATTATCGGGTGTAAATTTGCAAACGATCACCCTGAAACTGAATGTAAAGTTAAAAGGAGACCCTAATTTTACTGCCAGTGTGGGTTGGTTGTCATGATGGAAGGAACGACACGCCATCCGTCAACTCAGAATAAGTGGTGAAATTTTGTCAGGTGACAGTGATGCCAGTGAAAAATTCAAAGACAAATTTGGCAAATTTCTCAGAGATGAAAACTTAGAACTTTGTCAGGTGTTCAACGCTGACGAAACCGGATTAAATTATAAAATTTTCCCAAAAAAAATCTTAGGTTCCAAATTAGATTCAGTAGCAAAAGGCCATAAAGTTAAGAAAGAACGTATGACTTTGCTGCCCTGCAGTTATGCTTCTGGCGATCTAAAATTTCCACTTTTGGTGATAGGGAAATCCGCAAAGCCTAGGGTATTTTAAAATGTAAATTTAAGTGTTATACCGGCCTAATACAAGTTCCAAAAATCAGCGTGGATGAACAGTCAAATTTTTGTGCGTTTATACAGTATAGTGTAAATAACTTTATGTGAATACATTTATTCAACGAGAAAGATGCTTTGATATTTATTCATGTCATAACTTTTCTGTCACAATTACAGGATTTTTTGCTAAATAAGCTATGAAATACTGTACTGTAAGCTATATTTAGGCCTCAATTTCACTAAAACTACAATTTCAATATGTTTCCCCGCCTAAAACACATATTGTATGCATTTGTTTGGCTTTTTCCATCTAATCCGGACTTTTGTTGATCCGGACAGGGTCCGGTCCCATCAAGTCCGGATTAGTGAGACTGTACTGTACTCCATTTAGTTATCTTTCTTTATTTGTTAAATCTCTCCAATTTTAGACCACTTACAGACCACATAATCTTTTGTGTAGTAAGTTCTTTTAAAAGACTTTTTCTATACAAGTTTCTCAGTAATTTGGACCATTACTACGTAATAATTTCAAATGCAAAGGTTTTTATGTTGATGTCTCACTACCACTTAGCCTCTACGACTATGCAATGTCCACTGGAATAATATTGTTTTCCTAGCATATTTAGATATGTACCTGCTGTTCTTATTTCAAAAGCCTTTATGATTTCTTATTTGAATACTGATACTTAAGACTTATCAGTTCGCAGAACCACCAGATATTGTTTTAGCCAAAAAGTTTACTTAGCTTCATTGTCAGTTTGCGAAGTAAACCACCAAAGTAAAAGTTTCCAAAGCAAAAATCTCATGAACATATTCTTCAGTGAAATAGTTATTATCATTTTGTTGGAAAAACTAAATTTTTACAAACAATAACAGAGGGAAAGCAATTAATTTCTCCTATTGATAACATTAATTTTATTGCTTGTTGTAATTATCTTGAATTCCCTGACTAAACTATAATTAAATAATACTTAACTAAGTGAAAACAAAGGGCTTACTTGCTTCGTAAAAAAGAACGATTGTTTCAAAAAGCGTAAGCAAGTAAGCCCTGTTTTCATTTAGTTAAGTATTATTTAATTATAGTATATTAATTTTGTTTAAAACTGTTTTTACTCACGATGACTGTGTTTTAACTTTTTCAGGAGAAGGATCAGGCGTAGCTTCGATTAAGCATTTATTGTCATCCTCATCACTGTCTTCAATAATTCCTTCTGTGTTCTGAAAAATATAACACTATGATTACTGTCTAAACTCCTTTACGTCAATTAAATACAATATGCCATATTCGTATATTACACATATATAATATATTTCACATATTATATATATATATATATATATATATATATATATATATATATATAAATGTGTGTGTGTGTTTATATAAATTTTTATTTATTCTTTATTATCCTTGATCATTTATTGACCATTCAAAAGAAGTCTAGATCACTTGAAATGTGCAAGGTTCATATGCCGAATGGAGCAGTTAAATGTTGACGTAGATTGTAATAATCTTCGAGGGAGACCATTAAAATTTATAATAAATACTGGATGTTTCAGTTTGCTTCGAAGATCAGCAATGTATGGGATTTAAAGCATTGGATGTCGTCATGAAACAGCAGATTGACAAGAATATGCTGGGGATTGGGCTTGATCTAAAAAGGACCAGCAACAAGAAAGAGTGATGGATTACATTGAGACAACCTATGTAATGTGATGCATTACAGCCAAGTTAAATATATATATATATATATATATATATATATATATATATATATATATACAGTAAACTCCCGATTATCCGTGGAATAGGGTGGCCCGGCAACGCAGGATAACCGAATTCCCTGGATAATCCGCTATGAACAAAGAATACGCAAAACGATCGATAATTGATTATTATAACATAAGTTACACAAATAATGACCCCGGTTAATGCAATTCACAAATAATCTTCAGAGGACAAAATAAGTACAGAAAATAATTTAAAATATCGATGTATTTGACAGATTATAACACGTACATTTATGTGTCTAACTATTTACAATACGTACATAAGTATACGTCAAAAGTAAGTATGTATATACATATTTAATTTCCTTTACACATAATACAAAAAAAAATCTGTCACTTTCATTTGTTTTTTTTGTGAGCATTGATTTAGCTTTAATGTGAGATCTAACCATTTTGTTGCACAGTGTTTACTTGTGTCACTAAGTCATAAAGATCGATAATGTATATGACAGACATGGATAATGCATATGTCACGTCCTAAACTATTTATAGCCGAGATTAGCTGACATTTGTTTACAATCTTATGATACGCATTAGGTTTTCGGGCGTCCAAGCATTTTGTCATTGTCTCTTATATACAGTAGTCTGCTCGCCCTTTTATTTCGCTGGCCCACGTCGGGATGCTTCCCTTTCAATGTAAAAATTAGTACTTACATATCTATTCCCTTCATCTTAACTTCTATTAAGCCTAATATGTATTTACGCCGTAATTCACCGTTTGGAAATTTAAACACATGAATCTGATTATAATAAAAACTGGATATTTGTAAAACAATGGCAGACCCCGGATAATCCGCAAACCGGTTAAACCGCCCACGGATAATCGGGAGTTTACTGTATATATAAAGTTATTATTGTTAATTGTACATAATTATTTCACCACTGAGTGCAATTAATGTTTACCCTAGTTAACTGCACTTAGTGGTGAAATAATGGCGTAAAATTAACAATAATAACTTTATATCAGTTGTTTCCCTATTTCAAAATTTATCATTATTTTAACAATGATAACATTAATAATTATAATGTAAAATAATAATAAATATTGTGGCAATTAGTATTATTATTATCAATAATTTGACAAATGTTTACATGTTCTCACATCTGTGAGTAAGTTACACTCTTTTATAAAAAGGTTAGACAGGCCTGCTGTACAGCATTAAACAATTATGCACTATTTGGGTATTGCAGAAACATTTCTTAAACCTCTAACCATCAATCTCAAAATGTGTATGGTACTTTTTTAATTATAAGAGACAAATTTACATTATTTTTACATACCTAATGGGAAATATGATATACCCAAATAGAATCAAAAGCATAAAGTTATTACTTTTAAAACTAATCAAATAAATTATGTGTTTACGGTTAATGATAGATCACAGACCAATTAATTTATGTTAATACAAATATATTCTATGTTTCTATTTTCTATTTGTAAATCCTTTTCAAGACCTGAAAGTTTACTAATTTAATATTAAGCCATAATTTATAGTTTTTATAACAATTAACAATTTTTTTTAACATTTTTAAAATCCAATATTTACCTACACTTAATAAATATTAAAATATACAAGTCAGATTCCACTTATAGCTACACAGTTTTGATCGAAATTACTGTATATTAAAACACAGAGACATACTCAAACTCTTATATACTTATTAATCACAGAGGCAACTTTAAAATATATAACTACAATCCTTATAATATGTAAGTAGAACCATAAACATATACATACATATAAATAATATTCGAGCTGGCTTGTGAGTGAAAGTTATAATTAAATAATAAAAATATATACAACTCACAAATATACAATTTTTTATTTCAAACGCGTTTCGACGACTACTTTGTCGTCATCTTCAGTGAAAATACACAAATGAAATTAACTAAAAAATATGTATATATTAAACATAACCTATAAAGTTTTAGCAAAGGTAAAAACAATAGTTTTACCTTTGCTAAAACTTTATAGGTTATGTTTAATATATACATATTTTTTAGTTAATTTCATTTGTGTATTTTCACTGAAGATGACGACAAAGTAGTCGTCGAAACGCGTTTGAAATAAAAAATTGTATATTTGTGAGTTGTATATATTTTTATTATTTAATTAATATACATACATGTTAAATTTCACTTACTATTTTCCCTACTAAAGATTAATGTACAGAATAAAAATCATTTAAATCTATCATTTTTCTCTTGAAACGGATTTTCGGATAGAAAATCGAAGCAGAGTATATTTTGTATTAACATGAATTGGTCTGTGATATGTTATTAATCTTAATCACATCAAATAAATAACAGACGTTATATAAAGTTTAAGTTAATCAAATATACTTACTATTATTTCCTGTTGACCACCCACATTAAGAGAACCCTTTATTTTGGGTTCGGAAGAGAACCCTTCTTTATCAATAGCCGAGAAAACTCCACAACCACCTTCCTTCATATTATAAGTTGCTGAACTTTTCAAAAATTTATTTTCTTGTAGAAAACTTTCATTTGTCAACACATTTGCTGTAGATTTATTATCACTTCTCCCAGGATCAAAACTTTGTTTCTGTTCTTTAGGATTATGATTTTCTTTGCTGCTTGACGTTGAACCAGATTCTGATTCTTGGCTGAAAAGTATCTCATCGGTTTTTAGTAGTGTTCCTTCCTTTACATTTTGGATATTTAAATCTAAGAGCCCTTGAGAATCACTGCACGATTCTGGCTCAGATATTGGTAACCTACTAATCACTTTAGGTGTGTCTAAAATTTCTTCAGCATTGTTTGCATCAAACATATCAGTGGAATTGCTACCGTCATCATAAAATTCAAGTAATCTTCGGCTAATCCGTTTAGGCCTCTTGTTAACAACCTGTGGTGTTTTTTCTTTCGTTTCCGTAAAAGTGTTGTTACTTTGTAAAATAGAAGAAGATAATTCCGAGTTTTCTAATAAACTGTCCCCAGGAAAGCCAGTACTGTCATTAAAAAATTTACTGTCATTAATTCTCCTTTTTTCACTGGTTGTAGGGTTTGAAATAACAGAATAGGGAAAACCATGTGCAGAATCAGCGGCAGGCGTGATTAATTTTTGTGTCAGTGGTGTTTCTAACTTTCCAACTTTTATATCTAGGCTTTTTTGAATTTCATTAACCTTGAAATCAGAAGGAGTTATAGTTTGTAATTTCAAATTTTTCTGTGTCAATTGTATGGAAACATCATCTTTAATTGTTTCTAAATTTTTTATATCGGAAAAAGGAGTAGAGTGGTTATTACCTAAACTCAAAACCGATGTAGGAGTTTTGTATTTCGACATGTATTCATTATTAAAAATAGTTGAATGGTTTTTTATATTTCCAGGTTGTAAAGGTAAGGTTAGATCTGTAAATTTTGTTTTCATTTCTTCGTACAATGAGTATAACCGACTTGGACTTGTTTGGATTCCAATATCACTGCAATGTTTTTTCTTAACTGGTGATTGGAGCAATGGTTGACTATGTTCAAATCTGAAAAATAATAATTTAATAGTAAATATGTTAATTTATTAGTAAAATCCACATTATTTATTATTACCAGTCTATAAAACTAGGTTTTATTCTAAAATAATATCGTCAGACTCCTGCTCAGATTTCCTTTATCTTGCGTGATCCTAAAGTACCTTACAACCAAAAGATATATTTAGGGTTATCATAAAAGAATGGTGTGGTTTCAGTCATTCGTAAGAAGATTGTAGGAAATCAGCTAGATGAACTCGAAAAGATTCATCAACCTCATTTCCAACAAGATGGTGCTCCCCCACACTTCAGTGCATTTGTCACGGATGCTTCAAACGAAAAATTTGGAGATCGATGGATAAGCCGGCAAGGACCTATTATGTGGCCTCCAACGAGTTCAGACCAAACACCTTGTGATTTTTTTTTTTTGTGGTGGTACATCAAAAGCATTGTTTATTCACAAAAAATTCGTGACCTGAACCACTTAAAGACACGATTAATGAAGCAATGACAACCATAACCAAAGAAATGTTAACGAATGTTTGGAGAAAAGTTGAGTATCATTTGTCGAGAGACTTAGGGCGCACATATTGAAATTTATTAATTATCTAAAAAAAACAGTAGATGAATAAACAACATTAACTGTAAGTAATTAGGGTTTTTTTTAAACCATGTTCAAAACCGCACCATTCTTTTATGATATTCCTGTATAATATAATCAAAATATGATCAATTTCATTATGTTAATTAGTGCTTAGTTAGTGAGGACAATCCACAATTGTAAATATTAGAATAGTTCACTTAAAATTTCACTACACACTAGTTTATTACAACATACAGTATATATAGATAAACTAGTATGTAGTGAGATTTTGAATTAACTATTTTAATATTTACCATGGTCAATTTTATTTTAAAAAACTATTATTCATGAAATAATATGCAAATAACCATTAAAAAAAAAAAACTACCACTGTTCCTACTTACTCATTCTTTGTTTCAAGCATTGTATTCATCGCAATCCTTTTCCTCTTTTTAATGTTGACATCGGTTACATTTTCTTTTATTGCTGTATCTTTTGAAGATATCAATTCATCACTCTGGTCATCATTTTTCTCTGGCATTTCACTTTTCAAATCACAGTTCTTTTCTTTATTCTTACTGTTATTTTTATCAATTTTGTTTTCTGCTGTGTCAGTTACACATCTTGTCATGTCTTCTTTTTCATATTGATAACTTTTAATTTCTCTGCCTCTTACATTTTTCTTGTAGAAGCTTATGTTTTTATTATTTCTTTCATTCTCGTTCCTTCTAGTTAATTCTTTTTTTATATTGTATAAGTCTTCTTTCTTACTGTTACCATTATTTCTTTTGCTTTTGTTTGTCTTTTCACACCTATTAATATTTTTCTCTTCACTATCTTTCACTTTCCCATTCATTTTTCCATTCTCACAACTGTTTTTTTTTATTAGGATTCTATTTTTTTTTATTATTATATTTTTCTTATTGTTATTCTCCTCATTTTTACATCCCTTATCCTCTTTCGTTTTCATCAACTCCTCTTTTTCAATACTGATCTCAATTTTTTCATTTGATATTAGATTTTCCTTGAAACTTTTTATCTCTTCTATTTTGTAATTAACACAACTTTCATTTTCTTTCTTTTCTATTACTTCTTGTTTACAGCCATTTACATCTTTAATATCACTTTCACCTTTTTTATTTTTTTTTAAATTTGTCTTACAATTGTTAACCTTATTATCTATAAATGTTTTGTTTTCGTCTACTTTTTTTTCTAATACTTCACATGGTTTGGAACTGTTTACTTCTTCTTCTAATTGTTGTACAACTTTATTCATAGCCTCGATACGAGCCCTATCATCAAGTTCAGTTGTATGAACAAATACTGGTTGTTTTAATGACGGATTGTTTTCTTTTGATGATAAAACATGATCATCTATATTTTGTTCTGAAACATTCAAAATTTCCTTGCGCGTTGAATGTTTATCCTTTTCACATAATAGATTACATTTGCCATCTAAAACAAAACAAAAATAATACTATAAACGGTTTCTCACCACTTTAATATAAATAAATAAATTATGGACAAAAGTTAGAGTTCTCAATGACTACAATACTATGCTAATAGGAATCATCATTTAAATAGTACCCTTATTATTTAAATAATATGGATTATAAAATTGTATGACTTTCCTTCAAAGAACTAAACTGGTTATCACTTACTATAATTATGAAAGGCAACATTTGTTGGGTAAACAACTGAACTTTATAATGGTTCTAATCATTTTAATCTTTGCTTAAACTTTATTTAATGTCTCTTAATAACTTTTTAATGTTTAAGATTAATGACAGATCACAGGCCAATTCATGTCTTTAAGATTGAACTTTTAGATATTGAAAAGGATTTTCGGATAGAAAATTGAAAAATAGAGTGTATTTGTAAAATATTTTAATCTTTATGAAACAATGAAAAGTTGACCAATTAAGTAATCTGAGAAGCAATAATTTAAAACTCTGACACAGAGTAAGACTAGTTTACAAAACTTTGTTAGTGTCATGGTTTGTTTAAAAAATTGATAGTTGTACGTTAAATTTATTTGTAATATGACAAATCTGGTAGCACTTCAATAGATCAAGACACATAAGGAAACTATTATTTTTTTATATAACTGATTGAACCATCATCACTGATTAAAAATATGTTTACCAATATAAAATTAATATTATATGTACTATAATGAACAAATTGGATTGGGTAATGTCAATTTATTTCAATTCAAAATGGAAAGAAACAATCAAAATTTGTGACAAGTAAAAACACAATAGATTTTTTAGAAAACTGAAAGCTAGAAAAGGCATTCTCATAACACCTTTTAACCTTCCATAGGGCAGATTCTGGAAGCTACCTTCATATCTGCGAATATTTTCTTATAAAATACGCAAGGCTAGTCTGAAGGTTAGCCTACTCAACGAGCATCTTTCTATGAACTGACTAATACTCTACTTTAACCACTTTGACTCAGTTTGTCAGAGTTTCCTGACCATACTGGATGTAGACTCCAGACGCACCCAATGTTACTGCTTATGTGGAAGGAGATTCCACTTGTACCTGATCGTGATAGTGAATTATAGTATTTGGCTATAATTTGTGTTATTAGACTACTTTTGTGTTTTATATTGGTGTAGATGACTTTTTATAACACTAAAAATAACTTTATATTTTTAATAGACAATTTTATCAATGTAACGGTAATCTGAAATGATTTCTTATATTTAACCTGTTTAACAAAACTTATTTTTGGTTGATGAAAATAAGTTTTGAGTAAAAATCATTTATGCAATAATTATTTTCTATTAATCACTGTAACAATAGTTTACGACTATCCGAACTTTAAATTTTGTAAATTTGTTAAAACTAACTGAGACAGAACGTTTTTGATCGCTATGTGGCGATCTTCATCAGTGTCTTCTGCTTGGAGATGTCGGGTCAAGCGGTGACGGTTTTAAAGGCAGGTTTTTGATAGTATCAAAGAGTATGTGTGATTTGTATTGTGTTTGTTTGTTAATATATTTGTACTTTGTGTTTTTGTGTATCTGTAAATTTCATTGTTCTAGTGTGTTTCGATGCGGTCCTATTTTGTTGATGTGTAAGATTTCTAGGTTATGGTAAACGGCTGTGTATTTGTGTCCTGTTTCTTTTATGTGATTGTAAAATGCTGAGTTGGTGTTCTGTTTGTGTTCCTCGCCTCTTTGTTTAAAGCTGTGACCTGTTTGTCCAATGTAGAATTTGTTACACTTGTTGCAGTTTAGTTTATATATGCCTGGTGCTTGTAGTTTATCTTTGTTGTTGGTGTTGTGTTGTATTTTGTATTGTAACATGTTATTAGTTTTGTATGCTATTTTGTATCCTGTTTTTTGAAATTTGCAGGCATTTTATTTGTTGTTTTATTTATGTGTAGTAATTTGATGTACTTGTTTTCCCTGTCTATAGTGTTAATTTTAGTGTTTTTTAACAAAAAAAAGTAATAAAATTAATAAATAAAACAACAAATAAAATGCCTGCAAATATCAAAAAACAGGATACAAAATAACATACAGAACTAATGTTTATGACAATAAACATATTGTGCCATAGTTTGTCTATTATTGTGGTGTTGTATCCATTTATGTATGCTAAATATTTAATGGTATCTAGTTTTTTGTTTATGTTTACTGTGGTAATTGGAACTTCTTTAAGTCTAAGGAGCATGGATCTGAAGGCTGCGTGTTTGTGTTGGATAGGGTGGTTTGTGAAGTGTTGTGGATAAGTGTGTCTGTTGTAGGTTTTCTGTTAATGTTGAAGCTCTGTTTTTGTGTGTGGCTTTGTGTTATGGTTAAGTTGAGGAAGTTTAGGGATTGGTTGGTTTCAATCTCTTAGGTGAAGTGGAGTTTTGGGTGTATTTTATTAGTGTAGGTGAGGAGTTTTTCGCATTGTCTTGTGTTGCCTCTGTATAGTGTTATGATATCATCGAAGTATCTGTAACAGTAAATGATTTTGTGTTCGTGTGTATTGTTTGCGAGTATCTTGGTGTTTTCTATGTGTTGTAGGAAAATTTCGCTTAGGGCGCTACTGATAGGACTTCCCATGGGTAGGCCATCTGGTTGTGAATAGAAGTTTGAGTTGTGGGTGAAATAGTTTTGTTTGGTGATGGTTTGGAAAATGTCTAGGATTTCGGTAACGTGTGGGTTATTGGTATGTTGTTCTGTATTAATTGGGTTTCTATGATGAGACTTTCGGATATGAGCATGTTGGTGTACATATTTGTTATGTCGAGTGATAGTAATGTTGAGTTGTGTGGTATGTTTGTTTTTTATTTTATTTATGAGGTTTGTTCTGTTTGAACACAGAAACACACAAAAAACAGAACAAACCTCATAAATAAAATAAAAGACAAACATACCACACAATTCAACATTACTATCACTCGAAATAATACTCTTTGATACTATCAAAAACCTGGCTTTAAAACCGTCACCGCTTGATCCGACATCTCCAAGCAGAAAACACTGATGAAGATCGCCAAATAACGATCGAAAACGTTCTGTCTCAGTAAATTCTCACAAATTTACAAAATTTAAAGTTCGGATAGTCATAAACTATTGTTAGAGTGATTAATTGAGATTCACCGAATATAATGGAATACAAAATTCATGTATTTTTTCTTACCTAATATATTTTGCTCTATCTAAATTATTATTGATTTTAACAACTATGGATAAATGTGTCAAGAATTTCTATATCTATATTAAATTAAGTATGCTAATGTTTTAATTATATTTAGTACATATGATGAATCATATAGACAACTTTAACTATTCTTTCTGCTTAGCTTGTGAGGTTATGATAAATAAAAGACGTACACAAAACTCAGAAATTAATCATTTATTAACTCAGACGCATTTCAATGACAAAGTCGTTATCATCAGTGAGTGTTGCTATTACAAACTCTTAACAGTTGTAAGTTAGAATTTGTAATAGCAACACTCACTGATGACGACATTGTCATTGAAACACATCTGAGTTAAAAAATGATTAATTTTTGAGTTTTGTGTACGTCTTATATCTGTATCATATAGACAACAATAATTTTTTTAATAAACTTTATTATTTTTTAAATACATATGTATATATTTAACTAATATATCATGTCAAATATTATATTTATAATGTTATTCAATAATCTCGAGATAAATTCCAAATGCGCCCATGGCGTTTCAAAATTGATGGGCCCTTAAAGATGTATCTACATTGTAACAGGAAGAATTTAACTGACTGCTTACTAGTCCCACCACCAGAACATCACACAAGAAATCAAAAGGATCAGCCCACTATTAAAAAGTTAATAAGAGAGAACGTGATTTAAATTCTATTACTCCAACATTTCACATTAGATAAATAGATGGCTTTCCTTTAGTTTTTCCAACCCTTCAACTATTTCTTGAACATAGTTTTGAATCAACAGCATTTCCAGTTTAGCTTTTAATTTATTTTTTAATAGACCTTGTTATTGAAAGTGAAAACATAGATTTGACAAGTTTCGATTTATTTTGTGTTGAAATCAAGAGACAAGGTATACTTTTTATTTGATAAAGTTGCCACTGATAACAGGCCATGGAAAAATAGTGCAGGTTTCAACTTGAAAATTCACCACCTTAAATTATGGACCCATTACAGAGGTTTTCTCCAAAAAATTTCAATATTTATTGGTCATTCCACACATTTTAATAATCAAAGGTTTTGCTATCAGACAATGTACTCAAGTTAATGGCGTTACTACAATAAGCCACTTATTAGTCGCAAAGTGAAATACTGGAGTTTATACTATATCTTTAGAGAAAATTTTAAAAAATCAATTCTTATTACTTCCAAAACAACTTTTTATATCCTTGTGATTCTAAAATGGGAAATAATAAAGTATGTTAAAAAGAAAATGTATTTTTATTTTTTTAATCATCTTTAATTTGAATTTGTGTCACTGAGATTAAATGAGTACAATAAACTGTAAGTGGTCAATATCAAGTAAATAAATTAAACCTTGTTTTGTTATTACCTGTAATCAACGTGTATTTAGTTAGAACGTTTCTATACAACTTACAGTTTTTGTTGTACATCTTGAGGTTTTTTAAATGAATACTTTCGCCATCACTCAGTAAAAAAACCACTACTTACTGATATTTTTCAGTAGATGAGTTTCACACTAGGTCAGTGCATTATAATGACGTGAGTTTGGTGTATTATTGTTCAAAGGCTACTTCTTAATTATCTAATCAAATATAGTTTGTGTATGAGTGTGTTTTGTTGTTTAGAATGTATTGTGGATGGTGTTTGTATATCTTGTAAATTTTTGTTATGTTTAGTTTGTTGCTTTTGTAATTTGTTTTTTATAAACATTTTTTAAATTCTGTAATCTGTCTGCTTTTATACTTTGTTACTCTTATTTCCCCAAATTGATTAATTAGAAAATTTCTACTAAAGTGTTATTTATTATTAAAAATTACCTAATTTTGTCCTATAAGACTTTCTGCTTTTTGGAACAAAAATGTCTAAATCCTCTTCAGAAAACTGGTCCGTATTTAAGCTCTTGACTGAGGAATTCTTCAACGTTGCACCAGGCTCTATGTTTGGCAGTTTTTTCACCTCGGCATATTTTTTTTCATTTGAATGCAATGAAGTAGTACTTGGATGAGCATCCAAATCAAACATTTTCATATCACCTTTTTTCTGTGTAAAAGAATTATTCTTTGAATGTAGTTCAATTCCTTTTGAATTTGTTCCTTGAACACTATTATTTTGATTTGTCTCTTTTTTAGCAATTGGTGATGGGTACTTTCCTGTTGACGTCTTAGGGGGTGTATATGACATAACTGAAAATAAATCTTTTAATAGTTTTTTACAGAAAACAAAACTTATTTAAAATATAAAAATAATATTACTTTATATGGTTAATATAAAGTAAGATATTAAATAAGTTGAATTAAGTATATTTCAATTTAAATTTTACAATTCAATTTAATAATTTCAATTTCAATAAAATTTTAAAATAACAACTTCAAAAAAACACCTGAATATATAATTTTTACTTACTAAAAAGTAAAAAATAATTTTCTGATAACGAAAACATAATTTATCATAAGCTAATTACCCACAAAATTTTGAAGTCGGCACCGAATTTCATACTTCAACTCATATTTAACATATTGAACGTAACAAATAAAGAGGTTTTACATGATGTCCTTGGCATGTAGATTAACAAATTATATATACACACAAGCTATTCAATCATTTCTTCCATATAATTATTTTATAGGTACAGTATAAGAAATTTAATACAAAATGAATTAAGGAGTTACAATCCCTTATCAACGCATCCACAGTAATCACTTTCTATGTAAATCATTCAAAGAAGGTTGAGTTGTCCGCAATCTGCATATCTGAATGAAAATTGAGCAATCACATATTGTATGGTTTTGGCCACAAACAAAGATCAATTATCATCCTGCATACTATCATAATATCAAATACATGACATTTTTATTCATGAGGAGACTCTATGGTTTGCAATAATTAGTCATGGAAAATCAAGCAATCAAAAAAAAAGATTGTTTAGGATATCTTTGGAATAGATTTGATGGATTAGCAAATAGCAGGCATTGTTTTATTAAAAAACAATTATTCCTTAATTTTAGAGGTATGATCTTTAATTTCTATTTGCATTAAAATCGAATTTCATTTCATGATTATGCTGGCAAAGTTGCTACTATTTATTCACACAAATTTCCGATGTGTATATCCCTCTAATCATATTGGTTGACCGTTGTTCAAATAATTGACACACCCTTGAAGAATACGATAAACATATCAGTTTGTCATACGAATATATTGAGTAATTTATGTTTGAAATTCCCTTGCTGAATTTTCCTCAAATCTTACATATTATTCATTTCCTTGCAATTATCAGATAAATGTTCAATAATGCTATCTCTAATAACTATTAGGAATAACAATTTGTACAGATAACATATTAAGAAAAAATAAAGTGAAAACAGATAGTAAAGTTATATTTAATGAATTTATTTCTTGATATTTAGTGAAGTAATGATGTTTTCACCTGAGGATTATTGAATATCTTGATTATGGTACATGAACTAAATCAGATTTTCAGTGTATTTTGGCTTATCTTATTTAAGTTTATATCAAGTTATATATTAATATGGGTAGATTATCAAAAAACTGGTTAGATTTCATGAGGAAACCCCATTTATTAGTATCTGTTCTAAACAGCTTTATCAAGCAAGAAATAAAAAAAAAACCTATTCATTTTATACTTATTTTTTCTATGTTATTTTTATGTGTGATAAAATACTTTATAAAATAAATCCTGTGATTGTTTATTTTGCTTATTAAATATCTTATAATTCATAATCCTTATTAAATTTTTTTTTAAATATCACTCCAAAGTTTTTAAAAAAATTTAAAATATCGTATTATTGTCTCCAAATCAGACGGATAGGGATGTAACTGTAATGGACCACTGGGAAGGTGTACTCCTATATTTGCAAAAACAATCACTTTGATCGGTTAAATACTTCCAAAGTTATCGTGGGACAAATAGAAAAAAAACATACAGATCGAATACAGAACCACCTCTTGTTTTTAAGTTGGTTAAAAATCTGTTCTAATTATAAGACTGGTTGTCATATTTAATTTGAACAGATGAGAAAATTAGATGATTCTAGCTTCTTGTCACCAAATAGAATCTCTAACTCTAAATCTCATGAGAAGCCAAATTACTGACAAATTGCTTGTCCAGGTGATACCAACTGAAATAAATTGTTGGTGATGGATAAAAATCCCTTATGTGAATTAAATATCAATAGGACAAAAACTGATTTAATTTTTTGTTATCTAATAAAATTAACCATTTGCACTCCACTAATGGATATAAATCAGCAATGGCTATATGTGTTTTAAATCTTGCCATCAGAGCAACACCCTTGGTGCCGTACTCCGAAGCTGGACAATACCCGCCATTGTTTTTTATTGTATCCACTTAGAAGCCGAGCATATCTCGGCTTTATTTTTCTGGTGGTCTATCGATAACTGATTTGGAATTTTTAAATTATAGCACGAAATTCTGTGAGGTTTGAGATAATTTTGTACAAAACTTAATTTTTTCCCAAGGTTGGTGGTTCTGGTAAAAGTTTTAATAGAACAACTCGTCCGCCATTTCACATTGTTTTAAAGCGTTTTTGTTTTTATATACAAGTACTATGTTTTAAGTCTGTGCTTGCTGAGCATATTATTAAATTGTTTTGTTTGATTTGTTTAAATCTTAATAGTGTTGAAATTTGTTTTAAAGTCTCTCTTTGATGATTTTTTTTATTATTTGACTATTTTGATTGATTTTTAAAGTTTTGTTTAAAAATAATTTTTATTTCACAACGGAGAAGCTGATGTTATAGCAATTATGCAGCTATTGAAGAAGAAAGAATGTATGTTATCAGAATTATCTGATTATGAAAGAACTAATTCCAATCATTCTTTTAGTGAATTTTTAAATTTCGAAAATGATGAATTTGATAAATGTCAAATGAATATAACAATGACAAAAGAAATGACAATTATCAGGATTGAAAAGACTGGACTGAAAAAAAAAAATTTTCAAACCTTTCAGTTTTTAGGAAATTCTGTTACCTACCCCCTCCTCAAATTGCACCAGTAACAGAAAGATTTTTTTCTCATGTAAACTTCTTTGACAAATTTTTGACAAAACTTACAGATACAAGAGCGTTAATAAAGTCTATTATAACACTGCATTTCGAAAATACTCAATTTTACTGACATGGACAGATTTAACTATCAAAGAGTTTTAGTCTAATAAATATGAGTTTACAACCTTTGGATATGTTACAGCCTTATTAGACTGTATATTTCCATTTTTTTTATTGACGTTTTTACAAGGGCCAGTTTTTTTTAAATGTTTTGGTGCTTACACATAGCACCAACGCCAGAGTTATGGTGCACTGACAAGAAGCGATAAAATGTGCAATGTTTTGTTGTATTTAGACAAAAATTTACAGATTTACTTGTCAAGGTAGCATCTCTCAACTAACGAATCTGTGACAGAGTTCCCAAGTGGGCCTTAAAATATTTTTTTGTGTCATATTCTAAAAATGGCTATGTTTATAGTCTTTTGTCATATTTTGGAAAGCAGGGGTCTCAAATTTTGAAAAGTCCAGCTTAATTATACAAAACTAGAATACTATTTATTCTTGTGAAAGGAATATTGCTAGCACCGAGAGGAACAGGATGCCATTTTTAAACTGATTGATGATATTACTAATCTCATGCTGGCATCAAAACTAAAAAAAGAAATGTCATACAATAGGGGTCATCAACTTAAATAGAAAAGAGCTTTCAGAAAAAATTAAAAAGACAAGAAAGAAAACAGAAAGTAGATGTTTTGAAGTCGAAAGACAATGTTAGAGCGCTCATTTAGAATGACATAAGAGATGTTTTGATCATATCAACACTCTACGGAATTAAAATGATCCCTTTAGCCCAAACAACTAAACACGGGAAGAGAGAGGTGTTAAATAAACCTCTAACAATGTGTAAATACAATTAGTATATGGGTGGGATGGATTTATGCAAACACTATATCGCATCTTAGAGGTAGAGAGCATATTGCTATCGAAAATTATTTTTTTGGCTTCTAGAAACAGCAATTGTAAATCATATATACTTTTTAAATAAATTTCAGTGATAAAATAAAACATCTGGACTGTAAGAAACAACAAATTTGCCAAATGATTTGAAAGCCTCAATCAATTTTCAAGAAATCCAAAGCTTCCTAGATCCTCTTTCACAGATGATGAGCAGCATTGCCATACTTCTTTCTACACTCCATAGAAATGGCAAAGAAGACCAGAGAATGGAGGTTTGCAGTAATAGTTCCAATATAAGTGTCAGAAAAGAATCAACAACTTAGACCTGGCAATCCTAGTCTGAATGTAGGATCATATTTTGAGAATTTCCACATCAAACGATATAAGTAAAAACATTGAATTTTTAATCATGTGATTTGTTTAGATTTAAACAATAAACTAATAACTTAATCTCTATTTACTAATATTGTATAATAGCAAAATAAATAATTATTTAAAGCCTCTATAAATGAAAGGATAACTGATAGAATAAATGTTTTAAAACCCATCAGACCAGTACTGCAAACAAGTCTCACAGTAGATCCTGCAATCACATAAGCCAGCCTATACCTAGGTTCAGAATGGCAAGCCAAACACGTGTTCTCATTGTCGGAGTACAAAGAGTTAATAAACAATTATAATCCCTCAGCTACAAATGAAAATATTAATATAAACTTTATGTACATCTCTAGCAGTTAACATCATCAGAAGGTTACAACTGAACAGAGAACTAAATTCCAAAACTCTTATACATACTGGCATATACTAGCATGATTAACCGAAATCAATGTTAGATGAAGTAACAAGACATCCACCACTAACCTATAAGTTACAAATCTAACTTGCACTAATATACCAATACAGAGTTCAGTACAAATTAAACTAAATTTTTACAATAATGTAATGTATTTGATCATTAAAAAAATATATATTAGAATACATCTAGGATGATTATGCCTGTTGCATTGCATTTCCCGCAAGTGCTAAAACAAAAAAAACATAAATCTTATTTTAACATTTAAAATATTTAATCACTTAAACAATAGTGTATGACTATTCGAACAAAAAAAACACTACAAAAAAAATTAACACTACAGACAGGGAAAACAAATACATCATATTGTAACTTTTTTTTATATATTACTGGAAAATAGTTCTGAGAGCAAACAGTTCTAATTGTCGCCATGAGACCCCGACTGTTGACCGACAATAAAACAGCTGACCAGGTAAAGTTTGATATTTCCGGTATAGTTTTAATAAAAAATAGAGTCAGTCGTTGAGAGAGACCCGGACTAGCCAGTCGAAAGAGATCTTCCTGGCAGCCAACAGACTACATCCGGCCGAATGCTAGCTTCCTGAGGAAACAAGTAAGAGGTAACGCATAAGTAACGACTCACAACAGATAAACGACTCATTTATTATTCTTTTATATTTGTTAATAATTCTTACGTTAATTTGAACGCACTGTCCACGCCCCATAGAGGATTTTATGTCCGTTAATTGTACTCAACGGTATTTTAGAGTTAATATCAATGACTCCCCGTTTTATTAAATCCACCGATGGCAGTAGCGTGTCAACATTATCATACATAAACAAAACAACAAATAAAATAGCCTGCAATTTTCAAAAAATAGGATACAAAATAGCATACGAAACTAATAAGAAGTGACAATATAAAATACAACACGACACCAACAACAAAGATAAACTACAAGCACCAGGCATATATAAACTAAACTGCGACAAATATAAGAAATTCTACATTGGACAAACAGGTCACAGCTTTAAACAAAGAGTTGAGAAACAAAAACAGTACACCAGCTCAACATTGTACAATCACATAAAAGAAACAGGACACAAATACACAGACATTTACCATAACCTAGAAATCCTACACATCAACAAAAAAGGACCACATCTCAACACACTAGAACAATATGAAATTTTATACAAACATATTAAACAAACAAACACAATACAAATCACACATACTCTTTAATACTAACAAAAACCTGCCTTAAAACAGTCACCGCTTGACTTGATATCTTCAAGCAGAAGACACTGATGAAGATCGCCACATAGTGATCGAAAACATTCTGTCTCAGTAAGTTTTAACAAATTTACAAAATTAAAGTTCGGATAGTCATAAACTATTGTTTAAATGATTAATTCAGATTCACCCAACGTAATGGACTACAAAATTCAAGAATTTAAAAAACTTCTTCGGATGTCTTCAAGAGAAACATTGCAATATTTTACCAAATTACAAAACTTTTCACCATATTGTAATGATAAATGTTATTATTCAATATCTGTAGATAAATGCAATGATCTTTATTGCAAACAACACAAAAAGTGCGAAAACATATAAGTGTTTAAGAGTTAATCTACAAATATATATTAAACTGTTAAATACATTATAGAACATATACTAAATTATTGTATTAAACTCTCTGTATCTTAAATATCAATAAAATGTTAAATAAGTAGGTACAGTACCCACTCACCATCAAAGCCCATATCCAAACTAAGCTGAGCAGAAAACCGGTCCAACATCATTTCATATTCTGCCAACTCTTCTTTTGCTGTTGCTATGTCTCGCCGAGTAAATGATCTTTTACAGACTGGACATGGTTCGGTATTTGTATACTTAATCTTAGATATACACAGATGACAGAAGATATGCCCACATGTGCTTAGTTGAACTGCATTGCTAATTTTTTCGAAACTGTAAATAATAAAAATTATAGTCAAATTAACTAAGTTAAATTGCTTGGTTATTTCAAGCAAGACCTCTAAATTCCTTTAAGGGATTGGATAACTAAATTTCTAAACACCGAGTCAAAAATATATCTCCTTAAAACCTTAATACTAGAAGAAAAAGAAAATAAACTTATTATTAAAACTGTAAGATGGATAGACTTTCTTAAAAAAAGAAATTTATTTAAACTTAATATAAATCTTTCTGTTATGTAATGATTATGAAAACATTAATCTTAAAACTCTAAAACATGCTTTGAATATAAAAAAAAAGTACAAATAGAAACAAAGGTCCTAGAAAGATTAATGAATGCACTTCCTATGTACGCTTTTGTATAAATCCCTGTAGAATTTATACTGTAACAAAATAGAAATTTCTGAAGAAAATCACAACTTGTAAATAAATAAAAATATTGTGAGATTACTTGAATATATATTTCATTTTAAATATATTTAAGTATAAGATGTGAATTGTGAGATTCATTTTTAAAAGATTTCAATGTTGAAATTGGCACACAAAAATCAACATTTGTTTGTTTTTACGGTATATATGTTATTATAAAATTAATTCTAAAAAACAAGAATGTGGTGATAATAGTTTACCCTTAGTCTGTCGCCTTTTAATTTTTTTTTTTCACATGTGTTACTTAAAATACATTCTATGGGAAATATTATATAAAAAGTCTGTGACCAGAATAGTCCATAAAAGTTTTGTTATATATTAAAAGATAAAACATAACATTATTTGATAATCAGGCTATTCCTATATGTATAAATTGTTGAAAAATAACTGCAACATGTTTATCACATTAATATAAGGTTGTATTAAAATATAGTTATAAATTTTATAACTATATTTAGAGTAGATTTGCTTTTAAGAAAATAAGAAATTAACCTAGATGGTTTTTACAATAACAGACGTCATTCATTTCTCTCACAGTAAAACATAACAGAGAATGTTTTCATAAGTCTATAAAAGAAAAAAATCTATTTTAAACATAAGGAAACTATATACCAATTAATCACTTTTACATTAGTTTATGACTATCTAAACTTTAAATTTTGTTTAGCGGACAGAACTTTTTGACCGCTCCATGGCGATCTTCATCAGTCTCTTGTGCTTGGTGTTGTTAGGTTAAGCGGTGATGGTTTTAAAGGCTGGTTTTCGATAGTATCGAAGAGTATGTGTGATTTGTATTGGGTTTGTTTATTTAATATGTTTGTACTTCGTGTTTTTGTGTTTGTAAATTTCATATTTTTCTAGTGTGTTGAGATGTGTTCCTTTTTTTAATTGATGTGTAAGATTTCTTGATTATGGTAAATGTCTGTATTGTGTCCTGTTTCTTTTATCTGATTGTAAAATGCTGAGTTGGTGTTCTGTTTGTGTCCTTCGACTCTTTGTTTGAAGTTACGACCTAATTCCCCAATGTAGAATTTGTTACAGTTTAATTTGTGCATGGTGCTTGTAGTTTATCTTTGTTGTTGGTGTCGTGTTGTATTATGTATTGTAAAATGTTATTAGTTTTGTATGCTATTTTGTATCCAGTGTCGTGTTGTATTTTGTATTGTGAATTGTTATTAGTTTTGTATGCTATTTTGTATCCAGTGTCGTGTTGTATTTTGTATTGTAAATTGTTATTAGTTTTGTATGCTATTTTGTATCCAGTTTTTTGAAATGAGTGGGCTATTTCATTTAATGTTCTGTTTATATATGGTATTGTGATGTATTTGTTTATCCTCTCTGTAATATTAATTTTAGTGTTTTTTTTAATATTGTGCCATAGTTTGTCTATTATTGTGGTGTTGTATTCATTTGTGTATGGTAAATGGTGTCTAGTTCTTTGTTTATATTGTCTGTGGTAATTCTTTAAGTCAATGGAACAAGGATTTGAAGGCAGCGTGTTTGTGTTAGATAGGGTGATTTGTTGTGGATAAATGTGTCTGTCGTTGTGTGTTTCCTGCAAATGTTGTTGTGTGTGGCTTTTTGTTATGGTGAGGTCGAGGAAGTTTAGGGATTGGTTGGTTTCAATCTTTGAGGTGAACTGGAGTTTTGGGTGTACAGTGGAACCCCTCAAATCCAAACTAATTGGGGCTATAGCCTGTTCGGATTAACTGGAAAGGTTCGGATTTCAGATTTGCTGTGTATTTTGCATTTGACGAAGTGAGTTTTTTTTATTAACGAACATTATTAGAGCATTCATTACTTATTTATGTATCAATACTATACTGTAGACCTTTTTTCAAGATTGTTTTTCAAATTTGAAGTGTTAATGCGACTATACAAAGGGGAAAGTTTGACAAAGTTGGCTGTTGAATTTAGTGTCGGTAAGGCTGCAATAAGTGACTGGAAAAAAAATCGTCCATCAATTAAGCAGTTTTGTAGTGCTACAAGTGAAAAGTCTTTGGAGCATCAAACGCGAAAATTTCTGTGAATGAAAAATTTGACAAAGCTGTATTTTTATGGTTTACATAAGAGAGGCAGAAAGGAGTTCCTATTAGTGGCCCATTAATACAAGAAAAGGCATTAAAGTTAAACAAATAATTGAACGGTGATTTGGAATTTATAGTAATAAATTGCTAGTGCAATGGATGGTTGGAAGAGAATGCAAGGCATTAGGCAACTAACGGTAATCAACTAACGCAGAAGTTATGAGTGAATAATCTTGCTACAAAAGAATATTTAGACAAATTCACAGATTTAATTTCGTCTGAAAATTACTCACCCCAGCAAGTGTATAATGCGAACGAGACTGGATTAAATTTTATAGTCTTTACCCCAAAAAGTCTTGCTTCTAAAGAGGAATTTTCTGAGCCAGGCTTTAAAATGAGCAATCAGTGTCTCACAGTTTTTGTCTGCAGTAACGCCGCGGGAACAAATAAGCTACCATTAATGGTGAATGGAAAATCCGCTAAGCCACGAGCCCTTAAAAATATGAACTTGAATGCTTTTCCTGTTCATTACGGAAATCAGTATAAAGCGTGGATGACGGGTAATAATTTCATGGGTGGTTCAAAAATGAATTTGTTCCTTCTGTAACAAAATTTAATGAAAAAAAAATGGACTGCCATCTAAAGCTCTACTTTTAATAGACAATGCTCTTTCATATCCTTCAGACATGCAGTTGGTATGTAAAGACATAAAAGCAATTTTTCTCCCACCTAACGTAACATCGTTGCTTCAGCCTATGGATCAAGGTGTGCTGAAGAACATAAAATAAGCTAAAGAAAAAAGCTTCTGCAAACATTAATTGAAAAAGATTGTTCTCTTTCAATTCCAGAAAAACTTAAGACAATTATAATAAAGGATGTAATTTACTGGGTAGCTGAATCCTGGAATAATATCATTAACACTTTACCGCAGAAATCTTAGAAGAAGATCTGGCCTAGCCACGAATTTGTGGAAACACCACTTACAATACGGGATGATTAAACTTAGCTTCTTCAGCTCATTCAAAGAGTACCAGGATGTGAAGATGCTGATGAAAGTTGCCTAGAAGAGTGGACAACACTAGATAACAATGAAGTATATACCGAGGATGACATGGTGTCTACGATCCCAGATCAACTTGATGACAATGTAGAAGATAGCGATAGCTAGGAAAAAGATGCCTCTATGAATGCAGTTGTGTTACGTATGCATAACAATATGCAGCTGCAACACCCAATGTTGTTACGCTAATGCGACGGTGGTGCAACATCATATCCTCAGGAAGGTGTACGTCTCTTCACCAGATGAAGAATACTGATTTTAAGTGAAAAATATAGTTAAGTGTTTGTGTCTTTTCTTTTAAAGTGAAACATATAGGTTAGTGTTTGTCATTTTTATTTTACCGTTCAAATTCTATGTTAATGAAGTGATACAGTATAGACCTTTGTATTATATCATGTTTATACAGTCTCAATTCCAATATATTACACATCTTAGTCATGTTTTACATAGGTAGCAAACTCTCATTACATATTTCATTAAATTTTAGATACTTTTTTAAAATTGAGTTTTCATCAAATCATGTTTGGACTTTGCGGGGATTTGGACTTCTGGGGTTGTATTTTATTAGTGTAGGTGAGTTTTTCATATTGTCGCGTGTTGCTTCTGTATAGTGTTATGATATCATTGACGCATCTGTGCCAGTAAATTATTTTGTCTACATGTGTATTTTTTGTGAGTATCTTTGCGTTTTCTATATGTTTAGATACTAATAAGACGAGATGTACAATTTTTTAATCTAACTTCATAAACATAATTCTGTTTGAATTGAATGTTGAAGAACGGCCACACCATATTATAGCTCGCTATCATAAAGAAACGTTAAAACAGATCTACAAAGTATCCAGTTGGGTCAGATTAATTCGTAAAAAAACGTTTTAGCAACACAAGTTAACTTATTAAGTGATGAAATGTGAATTTGGTAAATGTTCACTTTTCTCACACACACCTTTTGACATTATAACCCCTAATACTCTATACAAATAATCCTAATCTCCCTATCCTAATACCCCATCCCCACCCTAACCTAAAACAGCCAAGAGGTCAGTTACAGTCTGAGTTGACAATGGGATCATCACCCAAAATGGCTGTCCTCAATGATCAAAACTTTAACTGCAACTATAGGCAAGAGTAAAATAGTAACATGCAACCTACAAGTGTTTCAGCTAACTTTAAACAGATTTATTGTGACTGATTAAAAATAGAAAATACATAAAATTAACAAATATATAACCCGAATATAGTCTAGTATCAAATTCAGAATGTTTGAATTAAAAACATTTGATGAATAATTATAATCCTTAATCGATCCCCAATCTAACATCATCTTCTTCAATCAATAACCTAACAATAAGTTTGAAAACACACTAAAAAAATCTAAACAAAACCTAATGAGTAAACAATAACAAAGAAACAAAAACTAAACCCTATATACTAAAATAAATTAAAATGTAAAAGTAATGCCCGATGTCAATCCCCCACCCAAACTTCTTGAAAAAATAGCAGATGATGAATAACTTATTTATAAGTAATTATTGAGTAACTGAGTGAAAACTTTCAACTTACTTGCAGATGAAACCAACCAATGGAACAAATGTTTCAAAACGTGTCAGCACGTTAAATGTTTTCACTTAGTTACTCAATAATTACTTATGACTTATTCAGTGAATTTAAAATGATTACAACAGCAACTTTAAGTTCTTATTTGATAAAAACACTTGTACAGTATTTGAAACTTGTGTGAGTCTTAGTATTACTCAAAAATAAATCTATAATGAGACTTTTACTGTTAGATTCCAGAAACTATCAGGACTAATATAGGATTAAATTACAATTTTGCTATTAACACTATTACACTTTTTGTTGACTAAAAGTTTGGTCGCAAGTAATACCAAAAGTGTAATAAGAATTAACAACCAGCTCGTCATGAACAGCAAAAAGATTTCGATATTTAATAGATTAAGATAGGTTAATGAAAGACTGATGTAATAGAATTAGTCTTAGTTAAGAGCACATTTCATAATTTAATTTTTTCTACTTCTTTTTATAAAATTATTTCCTAATGTAAAATGGTGTTCTTAATTAACAGAATACTTAATAATCAAAAGGAAATATTTTTCTCTTTGAACTAAAAGTGCGAATTAATGTATTGATTTGACCAAATTAACAATTTGAGGAATTATCAATAAACAAAATCTATAGGAAAATTATATAATGCATATTTATTAAATATATCTGATCTTACAGTTTATATTAACCTCAGAATATAAATTTAAATATTTATAAGATATTTAATTGCTTACCATATTGGGCATGTTAAAGTTTTTCTAGCAGAAATTACAGCATCATATAAATGTTGAAATATCAGACTTCCAGAAGCCATACTTAATAAACAAGAAAATTATCCACCAACTAAGTGTTAAAACCTTAACTTCAGAGCCAACGGTCTTTATCAAATATTTTATCAAACAAGTATGACAAGAACTGCACTCATTAACAATAATAAACTTGTAAATGCTGTAGTAATGTTTTGTTCTCTGTTTTGGCGCCTATAATCTCTCTATACCACGGCCATCCATATTCAAATAATTTTAAAACTAAATTTTCATACATTTCTTTAGTTCTATGTTTTAAAACACGAAATATAGTAAGTAAATCATCACGCATTATTTTTAAGTGACGTTTGGCAATTATTTGATAAAATTAAAAGAACGTAGTATATATTGGGAGTGAAATAAAACTTTAATTGAGAAATGTAGTGATTTTTTAAACGTTGAGTAACTTATAAAATCTAGGTTAGTAAAAACTATGCTTAAGAAATTTTAATAAAATAAAATTTAAAAAATGATACATTTTTCTAACTTTATAAATTTAAGTCTAATAAGTCAAATTATATATAAATTTATTAAAAACAAATTCAATAAGAAAAAATTGAAAGTTAAATTTTAAAATTTAAACGGAAATGACGTAGTTTTCAAAAATAAAAGCTTTAAAGTTTTATTGTTTTAAGAACTTAAATTTTGAATAAAATATCTATTTATTCTGTGACATATTTTACTGTTATACGGTTGTAAATGTTTGGCCATCACAAATATAACCTTAGAGTAACAGATGCAATAAAACCCGCCAAAGTAACAGAATGGCGGGAGTAATATTTAAGAGGGAAATTCTCATAACTACCCATTACTCAACGTTCATTAGAATGAGTGCGATATTCGTCATTGTGTATTTTCATACAGTAGAGGAGAGTGAAACAGTTTAATAGTGTTTGGTTAGAAATATTGTATAGTTTACTTTAAAATTTACAAAAATTAAGAAATTAGATTTTTGCTGTTTATATTAGTTTTCATAATGAATATTATTCAACAAACACTTCAAAGAGAATATGGTTTTAGTAAGTATTGTTTTTTTAACTCATCAAAGTAGACTTTCTATGAAATATATTACAACAAAGGAATATAATGGGCTTCATATTATTAGTTTATAAAAGATTGCTTTTGGATAGTTATTAAATGTAGGTAAGATAAAACATGTTGATATTGTTTGGTTTTCTGACGAAATTATTGAAAATAGAACAATATGTAGTCAACATAATTTTGGTTGAAATATATTTAAATTTAGTTGAGAAATTATTGTATGGCATACTATCCAAGTATAAAATGTTATTAATACTTGACTTTATATGCTATTGGAGAATCATTCTGTAGTTCAACATATAATAAGTGTATCATAACCTATTATAGGAGGCTAAATGAGTTCTGTTTAGTGTTTATTAGTTGAAATTATCTTTATTTGTGTTAGATAAAAACTGAGTTATTACCTACTTTAGGTACTATACTTAGAAATGTGTATAAAGTCATTCCTAAACATGTCCTGAAGCTATATTGATAAATTTTTTTTGGTATTTATTTCCCGTTCCCACGTAATCGATTTTAGCAAAAAAACATTTGCAATGCAGAAAGTTATCAGGAATACGAAGAAAATTATAAGAATGTTCACTCACGTCCCAAAAATTTTAAACTTTAGAAAATAAAAATTCCTTCCTTCTCCAGGCCACAACTAAAACATTACAAATTCAATATTTTTGCTTCATTTTTTAATGTAGTAACTCACAATATGCCTCGAAATCTATTTAAACTTACTGGTGACTCCCAAAAAATTACAAGTTTTGAAAAAAAATTCACTTTAACATGTCTAGTTAAAAATAAAAGCTGTGTAAATGTCCAATACAATATTTTCTTTTTTGTGGGAGAAATAGGGTCTGTAAGTGTTTGTTTCGTCCTTTTGAGTAATTTTGTGACATGTTTTGCAAAATAAATATGTCTGTGTGAGTTTTATAATTGTATAAGGTTTGTGTGCCTGGTGAAACATAGAGCCATAGTGTTAATAGTACTTTGTTAAAGTTGAATTTTTTAAATTTGTAATTTTTTGGGAGTCAGCAGTAAATTTAGTTATATTTTCAGGTATTTTGCAAGTTATTACATTAAAAAAATAAACCCAAAACGTTGACCTAGTAATGTTTTATATGTGCTATGAAAGGGGAGTAGATTTCTATTTTCCAACATTTTTAATTCTTGGAGCGTTAGCAAAAGCTTTTATATCTTTTTTTGTTTTCCTGATAACTTTCTGCATCGCCCGGTATAATTTTTTTGCTAAAATCAAATGCGCGGGAACGGAAAATGAATACCTTATTATTTTTTTATTGACATGGAAGGTTATTTTTATATTCCTATAATAAAATATAGGTAAATACACAGATTTCCCAAGGTCAATGCAATGCTTACAATAAAATGAATAAAAAACATGTTCTGAAGCTGTATTGAGTTATTTTTGTTATAAACACAGAAAGTTAATGTTATATATCTATATTGAAATATGCATATGAAGTAAATGAATCCCAACTTAAATCCAATTAAGTTAAGTTAACTTAAATTTGTTAAAATAACTTTACGTATAAAAAAACTTTCACGTGGATATAGCTCCAGGACATGTTTTTGATTAATTTCAGATGGTGGTATTAATAGTCAGGTGGTGGACAAACTGAGTAATAAACAAAATATACCACTTACAACTTTTTTTAAAAAATGTTTTAACTTGCCTATAGTAGCACTTACTTTTTTGTGTTGAGGACGGCCGTTTCGGGAGATGTGTCCCTTTTTCAACTCAGACCGTAACTCCAAGACAGACTTGAGTTACGGTCTGAGTTGAAAAAGGGACACATCTCCCGAAACGGCCGTCCTCAACACAAAAAAGTAAGTGCTACTATAGGCAAGTTAAAACATTTTTTAAAAAAAGTTGTAAGTGATTACTAGTAGCTCACGCGAAGATGGAATCAACAAATGAAAATATACCTATTAAGTATCTAGTTAGAATAGATTTGGTTGTAATTTCATACATATAATCAAACAAAACTACACATGTAAGGTAAGAATAGAGATCAAGTGATGTCGCCTGGCAAGAGGTATTACTCACGGAAACAGAGTAATTAGATAATGTTACTACTTATTAGGAATATACTGTGGTTGAATTGAATAATAAGTACATAAAAACCTCCTAACCTCAAACTTTCTTTATTTTACTATTACAGTATGTACATTTCAGTTACAAAGTAACTATCCTCAGATGGATAACATACAAAGACTGTTGAAATGTAGTATAAAATTACAGTATAAAAAGATTCAACCGATCATAATGGACTATAAAATTCAAGAATAAAATTACAACCAAATCTATCCTAATTGGATACGTTATAGGTATATATATATTAATATTGTATATAATAGTGCAAACAGTGTATTTGCATTGAACATTTTTCACTCCTCTCATGTCTAGATCTAGTACAGTGCACGCTCAAAAAATTAGTTCCAGCTATAATGCGATAAAAAATAACCGTCCATGTGAATTAAAAAAAACATCAGTATAGCTTCAAGGCATGTTTAGGATTAGTTTTATACACATGTCTAAATAGGTTCTTAAAATAAGTAATTACCAATAAGTTTCCTATATAAACAACCTAATCTCTAATTGAACAAGTACCCTTCATTTTCCTCAGTTTTTTTACAATATAAGTTCAGTATTAATGAAATTATTTTTTTTCATATCGAAACCAATTCTAAATAAACGCTTTGTAGTTATGTTGTAACATAGTGGTTTGTTATATACAAAAACATTCAATTTTTATAGTTTTAGAGTGAAATAGTTCATTAAAGCTAGGCCATGCTTTACATTCTACACATAAATGATATTGGCAATCAAATTATCTCTTAAGTTACTTGTTATAATCATCTTGAGTTCACTGAATAAATCATAAGGAGTTATTGCAAAATAAGTGAAAGCTTTTAACTTGTTGATGCTGTTTAAAATATTGTTTCATTGACAAAGCCAACCTGCTACTGACAACGATCGCTCAAGCTTGCAGGCATATGATTTATGATTGAGGGAGGCGTGTTGCGATAGTGGGTTTATAGTTACCCCTTCTTCTTGCCCCTTCCTTTTAACCTTCTTTACTTTTCCTAGTCTCCCCTTGTCTAACCCCCTGCCTCAGCAATTGCTCCTAGGATATCTTGGTTCCCTACAGTTTCTTCAGAGAATTTCTTTCTTTCAGGTTTTCAAAAAGTCTAATACCTTTACTATTTTCCAGAATATTTTGTCTGTATTTACAGCAGCACAAATCTGATCTTGGTGTCTTAAACTGTTCTAACTGGGCAACAGTTGAAAAAAATATAAGCTTAATTTTCTTGGAGAGTTTTCATTGGACTTTTGAATCTGGATTTTCAACTGAGAGAGATAAAGCTACTTTAGGAATCTGTGGCCAAACCTTATCTCCATGCTTTTGATGATTCGCCAAACCTTATCTCCATGCTTTTGATGATTCGTTTGAGTTTATCCTCTCAATAACTGGATTGATCTGCAGTACTTAGAGACTATCTCTATGTAACATGAAATACAACATGGAGGCCTTGTTTGCCAGTGACCACTTATTATTCAAAGCACTCATCTCAGCATTTTGTATCTCTCCCAAGTCATTTTTCCATCAAATGTTAGCCACCACTCTGTTCAATTACCGTAATCACAGGCACCATTAAGTATCTATTCTGGGCCTATTCAGATAGCAAATGTGAGAGGGTTTGTACACTTAGTCCCAGGCCAAGCATACTTCGAAACCCCTTGAACCGTAATCACAGGCGCCATTAAGTATCTGTTCTGGGCCTATTCAGATAGCAAATGTGAGAGGGTTTGTACACTTAGTCCCAGGCCAAGCATACTTCGAAACCCCTTAGTGGTTCATCCATTTTAAATTCTAAACTGGCAGCTAAGCTACTCTGTGCCTTACGGGAACTAGCAGCTAGTTTACTTTCTAATGCACTGAAACTGGGAGCTAAGCTACTCTGTGCCTTACGGGAACTAGCAGCTAGTTTACTGTCAATGCACTGAAACTGGGAGCTAATTTACTCTAATTCAATAATTTCATTCTTTAAAATGCTTAGTTTATCTTCCAAACAACTTACTTTAATTTATAAGATTTTCTTGTATCCTACCCTATTTATTCCTGCTGCAAACTGTGTCCTCTCCAGATTTTCTGTTGCTTCCACTAAGGTAACTTGAACCTGCTACTGTAGCAAAGTCTTACTACCACTAGTCTCCAGTTCATACTCTTCGCATTCTTGTTTTAAGTCTGAAATTTTGAGTTCACTTAATGTCACATTTTGTAACCATCTTATCGTCCTACCCCACACATGACACCAGTTGTTACGTTCCTAATAGGCTTCAATAAATTATAATTACTTAGGGTTGTGTTTAAGATATTAAAAATTCCATCCAGATTTAAAAAACATAATAGCCATATAAAATTTCCTAAAAAAATCAAGCATTGCTGAACACATCTTAAATACTATGCATACCTTAGAAATAATTGTTCTTAAGTTAGTGAAAAATGTTAAATCAAAAAATCTGTTGAATAGTTTTGAAGGTTTATATATTAATAAACATGACAAAAATAATTTATTAACTGTGATAAAAGGTCTATTCTGAACTCTCAATTATATTCATTAATTAGGAGATAGTTGTAGTCTTATTTTTTTTTAAATATATAATTGTATTTTGGTCAAATGGAAAAATATGTAACGGTAACTGTTTACCACAGAAGTTGAGAGACCTGACCTGGTTGCAGAGGGGATTTTACTCCAAAGTGATTGGTTGAACAATGTAAATGGGGCCTGACAAAGTAGTTACCAGTGTATATTTTTGATGAAAAAGGTTGTTTTAAACGTAGTTTGTTTTGTAAATTACCTCTGAGAATGATTGCTGTGCAATTGAAATGTACATAAGGTATCAAGTAAATGAAAAGTTATTTGTGGTATAGAGGTTTTATTTATTTAAATTAAACTCTTATAGTGTTGAATTAATGAATCAATGTTTAAAACTTTGTTGCTATTCCTGAGCTTATAGTTGAAGTCCATCAATTTGGTCAACATCGTTGTCACTGTTATCAGAATTCAAATAATTGTCTGAAATCTAATAATAATAAAATGAAATGCTTAATAAGTGCTATGAGTTTGGTAGTCACACTCACAAATATATTTGCCTCACTACTTTACCTAAAATGTTTATATACTTCAATAAGTGACATGGTTTGGGGGTGATGTAGTGCTAAACATGCAAATTTACACTTATAAGATGGTTGGGTATAAATAACACTCTAGGACTTCAGCATAAAAACTCAGAATTTCTTGTGCCAGTCACCTGATGTACAACAGATTGAGTATTGTTATATATCTCAACAATGTCAGCCAATTGTATTTTTATTTTCAGTTCAGAGAATGTAAGGACCCTAGAAATCTTTTCACGTGGTATCTACTGGTACATTACTAACTTGGATGACCTACATGTAGAATCATTTTGCCTTTACAGACATGAAGGATATTGGTCTACTATGTCAAGCATGTAAAGCTCTCAGGCTCAAATTTTAAATTACTAATGTCTTTAAACTCTTAGTCAATATAAACAGAAATGTTACTTTGAACAAAACATACAATGCATGTGTGGAAACTGCCGTAAGAGATCTCTTTCAACCCATGAACTAAGACAGCATGTTTTAGTTACTGTAATATCATATGAAAGTAAACAACTCTGATATGTGTACAGTGACAGCCGGTCTTCCACCTTAATACCTCTTCTTTCACTTTTATAATTTTCAGGTTATTTTTTTAAATAATCACTTAAACAATAGTTTATGACCTCTTCTTTGACTTTTAAAATTTTCAGGTTATATTTTTAAATAATCACTTAAACAATAGTTTATGACTATCCGAGCTTTAAATTTAGTAAATTTGTTAAAACTTACTGAGATAGAACGTTTTCGATCGCTATGTGCTGGTCTTCTGCCTGATGAAGATCGGCACATAGCGATCAAAAACGTTCTGTCTCAGTAAGTTTTAACAAATTTACTAAATTTAAAGTTCGGATAGTCATAAACTATTGTTTAAGTGATTAATAAGATTCACCGAACGTAATGGACTACAAAATTCAAGAATTTTTTTAAAATTAAAAACTTTTTGTGTGCATGTATATGTTACCAGGTATGCATTTGCTAAACATAATTTTAATTTGTTTATGCCTATAGATTCATCAACTGATTATGATTGGGCAATTAAATACATAAATTGTTTAGCAAGAGATAATTTCCACAATGATGATGTTGATGACCTTAGAGATTCACCCATGATAGCTTGTCGTTTTTGTAAATCCCCTAATTATGAAAATTACCTTGCACTTGCTAACGAAGATGGATTAATTACAATTCAAAATACAAGTCACAACCCATCACTTGGGCAAAGTACAGGTAAATTTTAATTATAAGTCATTAAAAAGAAACTATATTGTTAATATCCTAAGAAGTCTATTGTTTTCACAGTGTCCTGTATAAAAATAAGTTTATTTTAAGCAAACCCACCTTTTTCCAAAACTCTTTCTTTTCTATTTTGTGTTGCTACTCTTATTTTGTTGTTGTTGTAATCTTACTGATATTAGTCTTACTGATATGACATAGCCTTAATATTTATTTTCTGATGCTTTTTTTATTTCCTTCTTCCATTACTATTCCTTCCAGTGTATTTTCAGCACACTGCACCTTAATCTTTGAACAATACGGACTATAGCGAAACTACAAGCTACCTGGAGTAAAGCTGTTTAATTTTGGTATTAGGTTAAAAAAATATGAACATGAATGATAATTGCAGTTGACATGGGTTCAATAATGAACTATCTAGATTCATATTTGCCATTTTAAATCAGTCTTCAAGGTTTCAGGAATTTTTTTATGTTTGGAGAGTGTCTAGTTCAAATATAATTTGCCTTGGAATATTCTTGGCTATAGTTCTGACATTTACAGGGCTATAGCCTACAGTAATAGATGTCTTATATGGATTTTCTAATAACTGAGATTTATTATGTACTGTTATTTCAATTGTTTTTGTAGGTATAGTTTGGATTATTGTATGTTTTTGTTTTTATATAATATGTTAGTGTTACTTCCAAAATAAAAATATGTTTTGGAAATAGTTATTTTTTGATAAATCTAATCAAAGTAAACCTATAAATAAGTTGAATTCAATATTCTAGGATGACCCTTCATACCAATTTCTGCCCATATCGGTAGGAAATATAGCATGAGCTTTAATGGAATAAAATATTTTTATAGTTGTTTATCTATATAGATTTTTAAAAAATCACAATTTACTGATTTCGTTGTATGTTAAACCTTGAATTAATTTCAACCAGTATGTAAAAAGGAACTTAATTTTACTCAGAATAGCTTTACTGCAATAATGTCTTGCATATTTATTATTTTGAACTAAATTCTTTAAAAATACTCTTTCATGTTACAGTATTTAAAAAGGTTCAAGGCCATCAAAATGTGATTTTTGACTTGGCTTGGAGTCCAGGGAACTTGCAGTTGGTCAGTGTATCAGGAGACCACACTGCTATTCTATGGGATGTTGGAGCAAAAGGAGAATCTATAATACCTATCCACAGGTTCCAAGGACATATGCAGAGTGTAAAAACAGTATCTTTTAGTCCAGAAGAGAAAAGTAAGGATAATTTTTTTTTTTTAAATTGAGCCAGAGTATGATGTTGGATATTTTAATATTATGTTTTGTGTGTGTGTATATATGTTGCAACGGACTCTTGTGTTTATATAGCATGAATTATATTTATTAATTTTTTTAGAAAATATCTTGTTTATGGTGAGTATAATTTTTCAAATTTTAAACATTTTTCGCTACTTAATTCCTCCTTTTTTTGTTATCTCCATTTTTTCTCTTATTATCCCTCATGAACAATAGCTATATACTCTTGAAAACTTTTAAACTAAATCATTATTTTTTTACCTTTTTATTCTCCTATCTTCCTTTTTACACCTGTTTAATATCTCCAATTACTTCACCATCAACCTGCCTATTGCTTAATGTTTGGGTCATAATAATCTAGGGGAAATCCGAATGATAATCAAAACCAATTTCTAAATTCGCAAACCAATTAGCAGCAGTAGGCCAATTGCTTCAGCTAGGAAATACTGAGGAATATCAGGTTACATTTGTTTCTATTGTTTCATTTGCCATAATAATAGTATTATAAATTATTTTAAAATTTATCTTATTTTTCTTAAACTCAAATAATAACCATCTACAATGTTTAAAATTATACAAAATCGGTTGTCTTTTATATTCGGCCTGAAACCAAAATAGTTGGAGTGTAGACCAAAATTATGAAAGTTGTTTGGCAAAAATAAGAGCTAGTGTGATAAATTAATGTATGAAATAACTTGTTTAATTATGTTAGAAATAGAATAACTTTTAGGAAAGGTATTAGCATAGACCGAAGGACTACCAATTATTTATAGTTATATTAGTCAATACTAATACGTTTTTTTTTATTGAGTTTAAGCAGGCTTTGATTAGAGTAATCTTGGTTGAGTTGACTTTCTTAATAATAACAATCTCTGAATCCATGACAATGAATTAAATGTCAAACTGGACAAAACAATTAAGATACTGAAATTATAGTGTGCAATGCTGAAAGAATTAAACAGTAACAATTAAGTGCTGCTTATAACTTCAAAATAATGTAACTTATCTATTGTTTGTAAACAATAGATAAGAAGTTATTAACTGTATTGAAACCAGATTCCTTATCAGACGGAATTGTAAACAAGCTATTACTCGCCTGCTTTTAGCTGATATGTTTGCTAGGAAAGGTTGTTCAGCAGATTTACAGTTTTTTTTGTGTTGCCTAATCTCTGAAATGAATATTTTGCTCCTGAATTCACTAGTAATTTAATAAAAAACATCTGATAGCAATAAATTTTTATTTAAACACAAACTGTATTCTGAAGACTGCAGATAATAATCCGGCCCAAAAATTCCATCACAATTTAAAAAAATATATAAAATAATGAAAGATGAATGTACACAACACAGTAATATCCATTTAATGGGGAAGCATAAGCTGTATATGATTGCATTACTACTGTATAGAGTGGTTATTTTTCTATTCTTTATATTTTCTTAAAATTATTTCTGATTTTATTTTGTTTAAAATTTTTCAAAGAAGAATTTAAAATCAATGTTTCCATTTGATTAATCTTCTCAATAGCGTCGACTGAAATTCCAGGCACAATGATAATTTAAGGTCACATCAGCCAGTTCACTAAATGCTACAGCAGGTGTTACTAGCAGCAGTGGCTCATCTTCTTTATATCACCCTCACTCTCCTCTTTTGTAGTGGAAGCTATTGAAGCAATGTCTTTCACAATTTACTGTACTGTTCTTACCTCACAAGTTGTGATATTATCGTCGACAAATACGTAGACGAGAAAGTCATCAAATATGGACTTCCTCAACTTCGTTATCAGTACACTCCAATGCCAGTTTACACTAAGGCCATTCAACACTAACAATTATAAAATCGTTATAATGACCTATAGGATGTTATTGATTACCTTGTTCCATGCCACATAAGTATCTTTGGATTAGTCGCTTACGGTAATGCTGCTTTACAACTTTTATCATCCCCTGGTCCATGGGTTGAAATTTACTTGTACCATTCAGGTACAGAAACAAGATTTTTATAAAGGTTAGTTATTTTTCGGATGTGCTGGACAGTTATCAGTAAGTAGAAGAACCTTCTGACCCTTTCTTTGAAACATCCTATTGAGCTGTTTTACCCATAAAGCAAATTGTTCTCCTCTTATTCATGCATGACGCTGTGCAACGTAATTGCATAGAAACAAGCAAATGTTCTTGAAACATTGTGGTGACTTCGACTTTCCTACGACCAACAAATTACCTTTTTTTGAACCATCTGCATTTGTGCCCACTAGTACTGAAAGTCTCTTGTTACTTAGTTTTCCACAGTGGCATTTGTCCTTCTTATAAGCAAGCGGCTTATCTAACATAAAACTGAAAAAAAGTCGAAACTCTTCAGCATTAAAAACATCACATGGGGAAAAATCATTCAGCAACTGTGGTAATACTGTTTCTTTCATGAAAAAACATTTCCCTCATTTACTGACTCCTTCTCCAATGATTTGATGACATACGAGGCCATATCTTGATCAGTCTGCTCATTAGACTCAGTAAGATTATTAATTTGAAGCTCTTTCGCAATTTATTGTTCTTTTAATAGGCAGGTGTAAGTTTCAAGCTTGATGAAACCGTTGTAATAAAAAATTGTTCCAATTCTTCATACTTCCTAGAATTTATATTCTCTCTTTTCGTTTCATCTTCTATTGCCTTTTCTTCTTTTTCTTTTTTAAAATTCTTCTAATGTGAAATGTTTACTATTGGAATGTTCAGACCAGCCACAATTTGCTTTTGATTTGTCACATGTGAATTTTCATTGTAACACATCAAAATTTTTAATTTATCATCAACTAATAAAGCATTTCTTTTTATCCCACTCATCTCATGAGACTACACACTGAAGATAAATGATCCTATGGCACAACACCTACATACTTGTATGACATGTGTTTGGAGGATGTATAATAGTGGAGAAGGGTGGAAAGGAAGGAGGGAATGCGTTCATGGTAGAATGTATACTGTTGTAATTGTACACTTACAGTAAACAAATCAAGGCAATTTGTTCTATGGAAACAGAAACGTGCAATGTTATCCTATCCTGTGTAAACTCAGGGCTCTATATTATCCGTGTAAACAACCTGCTGAATCATTTAGACACTATCAAAGTTCTATTCTTTTTTCTATTGGATTCCGTTCCATATTCAATTTATTTTTCATATCCATTAATATGTTTTACAGTACCATAACTGCTGAACTACATAAACTACTGTAATGCTGTTTTACTTGTAATTTTTTGTTTCACGGTAAAATTTCTGCTAAAATCGTGTAAAAAAAGCGTATTAAGAGGGATTCAAAGTGTATTATACATGAAAATTAGTTATTTTTTGGTAAGTCTTAGGGTTAAAAAAAAATTCGTAATAAGTAGGAAATTGTCTTCAACAAGAGCCTATTAAGTGGATTTTACTGCATATATATATATATAAGGAGAATGTGAACTAATAGAAGAAATTGAATAAATAAATAAGTTTTGCTTATGGTTTACTATAATTTACCAAATTTTTCTGTTTATATGTAATAATTATTTTAAAAAAATACTCCTTCTATTTAGTAGATTTTTAAAGCAAACAGAAATAAATTAGACTTACCTATCTTTTCTTACTAAACATAACAGATTTTTAATTTATTTTCCACAGGTGTTTTTGCAACTGGATCTCGTGATGGGAAAATAATGGTTTGGGACTATCGCTTAGAACATTCAGAGGCGTTTGCAATTGCGCCTGATAATACAATCTCTTTTTGCCATTTTCCAAGTAAGTAATGTGCAAATAATTAACGAAATATGATGTACTGTGACAAAAAGTAAAATGAGTGTATTTTTTTATCTGAATTGAGCTATTGTGGTAGCTTAGAATGTAATACAAACTTCAAACCATAAAAACCTTTTAATTTGTTTTTACTAATTAAATTCCTTCTATTAGCTCACACTCTCCTGATATATATCTTGTTCAAATTTTCAATCTTTAATAAAATATGTTTTATTCATCCAATCAGGTTCAAATACATTTTTTTAAACCTATATTGGGTGACAATTGTCAGTAATATTTAATTATGAAATTTGTGGGATCCAGCTGGATTCGAACTGAGAATTTTCATGTTCAAAGTCTAGTACGTCTGGGCTCTGTGTCAACTTTCCAATTCCTAGAAATGATTCTCAAAAATGCATATTAATTCCCCCCCCCCCATCTGGATGTCATTGAAACCTCAATTGGACAACCTTAAACTGTGGCCATGGTACCACATAATATCATAAATAGTGTTCTAGGGTAACTAAAATAAAAATTTTCTTTGTTAATCTCAGTAGGAATTTACTTAAAACATTTTTTTTTTATATTACTTGTTTTACTTACAACTAGTAGACTAATAAATTGGATTTGTATAAAATAAATAATATTTTATGCTTTGTAAGGACAAATTTTTTTGCCCCCTAGATTGGCCGAATCATTTAATCCGCAATGGGTTAAATGCGAGTTCATAAGTTGTTTCTAAGAAGCCATTTGGGCAGCAGTAAAAATCCTACTTTATTTCTCCTGTCATCCCGAGGACATGTAAATGTCTTTTTTTAATTTGACAGTTTCTAGAGGCAAAAACTGTCGCTTATTCATGAGAAATGTGTTGCACCTGTAGGTTACTGACTATCGATGATGCAGCTTATTCATGAGAAATGTGTTGCACCTGTAGGTAACTGACTATCGATGATGCATTAGTTTCGAAAGTTTCTGCTCTGCAGAAAATAATCTATGAGAGTCGCAGAAAATTTGCCACAGCAGCAATCGACATAGAATTATTTGGGTATATTTATTAAACAACAAGAGTAAATAGTACTTTAAAAAAATTTTTGGGTTATGGGAACGTAAGGGCCCATTCTACATCACTACCTGCTTTAAATCTTAGTTCATCTGTTGTTCTCCTTTATTGCTCATACTCAACTCTTGTCTGTTCATAAATATATTATGAAATCCGACCTTATTAGATCCGTTTAGTTGTTTAACACGTTGGGTGCAATGTTTTTGCGCATCAAAATTGCTGAAAAAATATTATTGATTGCTTGCATTGAGAATGTGGTTGATGGACCCAATGTTTCATCTGAAATTGGTTAGGTATTCATATTCGTCAGTTTTGGTGACATCATTTCTGGTACGTTCATGTTCTCATATCTCAGGTGATGGTTGTCGACTGTTTAACTGTTGGGTTTCTCTCCCAATTGTTGCTGGATACCGACAAACCTTTTTTCCAGTCACAACACTTAGTTATAGTTATAGAAAAAGTACCCAAAAAAAAATTAAATACCTACAACCCTTCCTGCCTCCATTTAAAATGTTTTTCAATGATAAAAATAAGTTTACACACAATGTCAATAAGTAATTCATATCTAAATAGTTCTAACACAGTTTTTATAATAATTTCTAAAAAATACCAAAATAAATACTATATACAACCCCACCTCCACCATTTTAATACTCAGCTATATATATATATTGGACTAGGAGACTGACAGACTTACCTTGGTAAGAGTCCACACTGTAATCTTGAGATAGAAACACATAAAAGCACTTAAACAATGATATATTTCAACCACACAGTGGTCTTTGTCAATCAAAGAGAAAACACAAAAAGAAATATGGGAGAAATAAAAAAATATAAATTGTAATCACAGATTGTGTAGAGTAGAAATCAGATGTCACAGATGCACAGATTAAAGATATATATATATATATATATATATATATATATATATATATATATATATATATATATATTGTTTCCATGAGCATATAAGTAATTATAGTTTATTTAAGTCTATCAGGGGAAAAGAGATTGGAGACGTCTGAGGCTATTAGGGGAAAAAAAAAAAATTTATGAATGGATTTATCTGATGTTGAGGTTAGGGGATTCTCTGGACTTGGTATACCACTGGTATGATAGTTCCCATCTTCTCAGTTCTGAGGGATTGCAATCAGGGGGGGGAGTGATTTAATTATTTTTGTGGTATAGCAGTCATCAAAAGTTGTGATGTTGTGACTCGCAGCATGTTGAGCTGTTGGCCTATCCATATTCATAATTTTAACATCATGTCTGTGGCCATTCATTCTCAGAATGAATCACAACTTTTGATGACTGAATAATTAAATCACTCCCCCCTGATTGCAATCCCTCAGAACTGAGAAGATGGGAACTATCATACCAGTGGTATACCAAGTCCAGAGAATCCCCTAACCTCAACATCAGATAAATCCATTCATAATTTTTTTTTTTTTCCTAATAGCCTCAGACGTCTCCAATCTCTTTTCCCCTGACAGACTTAAATAAACTATAATTACTTATATGCTCATGGAAACAATATATATATCTTTAATCTGTGCGTCTGTGACATCTGATTTCTACTCTACACAATCTGTGATTACAATTTATATTTATTTTATTTCTCCCATATTTCTTTTTGTGTTTTCTTTTTGATTGACAAAGACCACTGTGTGGTTGAAATATATCATTGTTTAAGTGCTTTTATGTGTTTCTATCTCAAGACTACAGTGTGGACTCTTACCAAGGTAAGTCTGTCAGTCTCCTAGTCCAAAAAATGTAAATAATCTTTACCAACCAAAACTAATCTAAATATATATATATATATATATATATATATATATATATATATATATATATATATATATATATATATGAAGTTATTATTACTTGTAAATAATTTTTTCCACCACTAAGTGTAATAATTTTACCTTATGTGATGAGGCACCTTTCAGTCACTTGACCATTGTCGAATCACTGAGTGACTATTTACACTTCATAAAGTCAGTACAACGGAAAAATAATGGACGTGAAATATCACGATATATATTATAATAAGAAACTTATTTTCTTACTTAGATATGATAGAGGAACAAAATATAAGTACACATTATTCAAAAATAGGTTTAAAATATTTTGGCCATTCTCCGGGAAAACGCCGATATTGTGGCCATGTTGAAGACCTCTCGTTCTCATCGTCAGAGCTGTCAGCCCTATCATCGGAGCCATTTTCGTTGTCAGAGTTGACATTCTCCAATAATTCAACCTCGTTACCAATATTCATTGTACAATATATATTAAACACAACTATAACACATCAAGTAACAATCTGACAGCGACGGTGAAACAAAAAACAAAACACACCGAAATGTTCAAAAAGACTAGCACAATAACCGATACAAATTTTCCCAGCAATGGGTAACCTCAACTGAACCATGAATTGAGAGTGAACGTGAGCGTATTTGAACGCCTATCTCCACGGGCGCTAGTAGGGCAAGGGTGTTTGTGCACGCCCACCGCACTCAATGTGTTATTATACTTTTTGAAATAAAGTTAGCAAATTTTCGTAATAAATATTAAAAATTTCACATACATTTTTGATAAGTTGGGGTTTCAACTGGGAGAATATATTTATTTGTAGTTGAATTGGAGACTATATTTAAAAAAAAAGATGAAAGACTTATATGTAGGTAATTAATTAGGGTTACATTGATATTTAAGTATGTATCAAAATTTTATTTTATTCTAGAGCCTCTTACTTTTCTTCATGTTTTGTCTGAACAGTAATATTTTACTGAAGAAATATTGGTAATTGAGGTTTTTAATATTTAAAAAGTTATAATGCTGCAGAAGATTGCTCCCTTAATTACTCTACGGCAGTGTTTTTCAACCTGTGAGGTCGCGACCCCTCTGTACAGGGGCCGCCAGGAAGCAAAGAGAACTAGGTGTTTCAGTAACAAAAAATCAATACATTTTAACAAGATAGATATATTAAGAAAATGTTGACAAAATGATACCCATTATACTATTTTACTTTATAAAGTTTATGTTTATCTTTATTTATACTTTTATACAAACAAATTTTTAAAAATAATTCTTCGACTACTCATATATTTTAATGTGAAGGTTGCGCTTGATTTTGTTTAATCAATTTCTCTCATCGTGGATTTGTTTTGGCAACTTTAAGTATTAAATCGTTTTCCAAATTTAAGCGATTTCTTGCTGTACTTTTTATGTGGGCCATTGATGAAAATGTCAACTCGTACAAGTACGAGGTAGAAAATGGAATCAGACACTTCAAAAGCCTTGATTTTTAATTTAGGGTATTCTGTTTTTCTTTTTAACCAAAAGGTATCCAAACTTTGAGACTTGAATTCCAAGTGTAACATCCCATCGGCAGATAATTCCAGCAGATTCTCTTCCACTGAGAAATACTGACACAACTCTTTCTTCAAATTATCTAACACCATTTTTATACCAGATATATATGAATTGATGTTTATCTTGCTTCCGATTTCAATGAAAGACAGTGTGGACGAAAATGAATCATAGTTTTTTTCATTTATAGATGATGACCACGACTCAAATTTTTTTTTATAAAGCCATGGAGTTTGTCTTTTGTTGTGATGACATTTTCATCACGCCCTTGAAGACTGTTAATTAAGTTATTTAAATGCAGAAATAAGTCAGAAAGAAAAGCCACTTTCAAAAGGAATTCTGGGTGAGGTATGAATTCAGAGTAATCTGATTTGGCTTGCTGTAAATATACTAATAGTTTAGCGTGAAGTTTCATAACTCTGGTCAGTACTTTGCTTTTTGATAACCACCTCTGTATGGTGAAGCAAATGTTGGTGGACTGCCCCCATATCTTCACAAATATTCGAAACAATCGAGTCTGCAACGCTTTTCCCTTAACAGAATTTACAATTTTAATAATAATATTTAATACTTGACTGTATTCTTGTGGCAAAGTTTTGGCTGCAAGACCTTGGCGATGGAGAAAGCAATGCATCCAACAAGCGCTTGGCTTAGTTACAACAAGAGCTTGCTTACTGTTTAGTTCTTTCAGTCTAGCAATAAATCCACTCTTTGCACCAGTAATGGATTTTGCTCCATCACTACAAATAGCAATGCATTTTTGTGCCCAATCGATATTCATATCTTGCGTAGCTTTAAGGAACATGTTAAGCAAGCACTGACCTGTAGTATTCCCGGGAAGTGCCTTGCAAAATAGTATTTCTTCCAGTAATTTTTCTTTGGATTCAAAACGCACAAAAGCTACAAACTGCGTACAACCTGCAATATCTGTTGATTCATCAAATTGCAATGACACAAAGGAACTTTTATTTATTTTTTCCATGACTTGGTCACGAATGTCAGTCGCCATATTGCTTATCCTGCGTTGAATGGTATTGTCAGAGAGAGGTATACTTTTGAGCTTTTCGACCTCTTACTTGCCAAACATAACCTCTGCTATATCTAAGACCGCTGGTAAAATCAAATTTTCGGCAATAGTGCGAGGTTTTCCTGCTTTAGCCACACGAAAAGCTACTCGATAACTAGTGAGCAACGCTTTCTCATTTAGGTTGGACATTTGTACTATAGCAGTTTTTTTGACAAGAGCTTTTAATTTTCGGTCAAAAAATTCCAAGGGTTTATTTCTTTCATTAAGATGTTTTGTGTTTAGGTTGTGTAACAACTTCGATGGCTTAATGCTTTCTCTTGACAAAGTTTCAAAGCAAATTACGCACTGCAGTTTTTTCTCAATCACAGTAAACCCAAATTTCAAATAGTTGTCATCATACATACGTTTTTTCATTTGTCGTCCACTACTCCCGCTAGAAGTTGATGTTTCTAATGATCTTTTCAGGAATTTATCCATTTTCAATTATAACAATATAACACACTTAAATTCACACACTAATTCCGTAAAATACTGTAGTTTCACTTCTGAATAGTTTCCACTTATCACGGTCTTGCTTACGAGTTTAACGCATGGCTTGCTTCAACTGGCGTGGCCACGGTATACAGCCCTATTTATAGGCCAACTGCCAGCGCATTCTAGCGACAGCGAGAATCATCTAGAAGTGTAACGAAATGTCTTGAACCTCTGCCTGGACCTTTTGTAGTAGTTCCAAGTGTTACCAACAGATGGCACTGGTGGCACTGGTAGTCTCGGCCGTAACAATATGTTTGTTTGTGAGTTATTAATTCTAAGTATTCTATTTAAAATTGTGTTGTATATTCTTAATTATATATCTAGATCCGAATCCTAATAACGCAAACATATAAAACTTTTGTACGGATTACAATTTACATATTTGTAGCATATATGAAAAAAGGGTCTGGGGGTCTCGAAAAATGGTTTTGATACTAAGGGGTCGTGTCATGAAAAAGGTTGAAAAACACTGCTCTACGGTAATAAATATGTGAGTTGAATTAAGAGATAATATTGATAATACTTATCTGATAGATCATGCACATTTAATTACAGGAAATGACAAATTGTATATTCTGTTTTGTAATTTGTTATTTGAAGTAGTTTCATACAGAGATGTTTTCCTCGCAGACGCTCTTCCTTTATTACACAATAGATGTCATTAATTACTGCTAAACTGTTTGGAGCTTTACACCTGTGAGTTTTATTTTTACATCCAATCGAGGATAAATAAATTACAAGTTTTAACCCTTTGCTGTCATACATGATATCTTAGCATGCCATAAAATCAGCCAAAGCCTGTAACGCAATATCTTGTATTTACAGGTTTTTACATTTGTATCCAGCTAAAGAACTCAAAACTTTAAATACAGTAGAGGATAGTGTTGGCTTTATATATAATGTCAGCTCCGTTAATGTTTTTGGGTTACTTGCTATTCACTAATTTGTTGTCATGCAGCACCCATTTTGGAGTCTGTATATACTCATTTAACACGAATTATTAGAAGCCTATTAAACACTCGAATTTGGTCCAAATGGTCTCTTAGTGTTTGTATTGTGAATGTTCTTATACCTTAAATTTGTACATTTTGGTTTAGACTTAGGTTTTGTTTAATATCAAGAAAAACATAGAACATGATGTCTCATATTTATAAGCTTTGATGTTTGTATCCTAATGAAGGTCACATGAACTCTAATATAATGCAAGATAATTTGGCTTGTATAAAAAGACGTGATTGAATTAATTTTGTTCGCCACTATATCAATCATCAGTTCATTGGATTCAATGTATGTGTTTGCCATGACGTCTTTGAATGTTAGCCCGTATCTAATACAATAGAACTTGGATAATTCAAAGCTGAAGGGACCAATGGAAATGTTCGAATTAACCAAAAATTTTAATTATAAAAGTTGGAGAATGCCCTTTCAGTCAAAATATTCTGGCTCTTATGTGTCTATGATGACCATTCTGCCGTTTTCAGGTACTCTATCACTGTTCTATTTTAAACACTACAATTTTATTCAGTTATAAACTTAGACATAGTGGATTAATAAAACTTATAATTATTATCAGTAAACCTATTGCTGATCTAATTACATGCGCACCTTATAATATAACTTATAAATATCCCTTATAAACCACAGACGTCTAGTTTTGTGTGTGACAAATTAGAAAATAAACTCTCTTACCAATAACAAGAAATTGATGTCTGAGCAGAGCGAAAATCGATAACTGATTCTCCCGATACTGCTTACGCACCAAATCTCGTGATCTCAAACTGAACACAGAGAGTTCTAAGAAGGCAATCACTAGTGCCACTAGAATTTGAGCTTATATTCAAACTACTAACTTTGAATTCAAGAAGTTGAACTTCGAATTATCAGCAATTTTGAATTAAACACATTTGAATTATCCGAGTTCTACTTCGTTTTCACATTAAATCTTCCAGTTTTGTTGATTTTTTGTTTGTTTTTTTTATACATTAATTACATTATTTTGGTTAAAACTATTTTGTTTTTAGTGAAATAGTAATAATATATTTTAAACATATGTTTTTTACTTATAAATTATATTAGTTAAAATGAGTATTTTACATTTTGAGTATTTTAGACTGTAAAAATATATTAAACTTTAAAAATTGGTTTTATTTTCTCTCATCCTCTCGTGTATGTAAAAATTTAAATAGAGTTTTAGAAAAGTTGAAATTTTATTTCTATACATTAATTCTGTGGAAGAGGTTAAGTAGTCTATTTCAGACACAGTTTCTTTAACTTGAGATATTAAAACTACAACAAAATATATTTTTGTCTTACTAGCTTCAAACTTCAGAACTTCACATTCTAAACAGATGAAAGAGCAACGACCTGATAGCATTACTAGTGTGCTATTCAAAGACTCATTCTCTATAATCTCTTCCTCAGCTGGCGATAGGTAAGCGATATTTATGTTTCTGCATTTGTAAATTAATGTTTAATACTAATAGAAACCTAATATGTAATTACTTTATTCTAGTAACTTATAAATTTTATTTTTCATAGCATAAATAATATAAAGAAATCAATTTTTCTTAATATAAAGAATGAAAATCTATACATTTTGCTGCATAAAATTAATATAATTTGAATCGTTCAAAAGCTATTTATGCCAAAGTAAACAATCTTTAGCTAAATAAAACTAAAGATGTTGATAATGAGAAACTTTCACATAAACGACAATCGGCTTTGTAAACAGAGGGGACAACCGGGATATGATCTTATTCATAAAGGCCTTTATTAGAAACCTTGCGTTTGCATTTTGATAAAACATTCCTGCCTGGGGATGCATCCCCGACAAAGGACAAGTGGGCTATCACTCAGTCGGCTAGCTACTGAAACATTTTTTAGTAAAAATACCAGTACCACTAGGAAAAAATAAAATACAAAGAATGTGTAAAGTGTGTTCTGCAAAGGGATCGAAAGGAAATGGGAAATCTAAAAAGAAAGACACATTTTTCTGGTGTTGAGAATGTCATGTCCCATTATTCAAAGAACCATGATCCAAGGTCCAATAATTTGTTTTTTAATTATTTCTTTTATAAATGACAAAATAAAAGCCTTCAAAAAAACTTCTAATAAGTACTTCTTGATAAATTCTTAAAGCAAACAATTTACAGAATTTAACAATTACTGAATGATCCTAGAAAAAATAAACTGAAGACGTTTAATATCATATCATATAAAAATATAACTAATTATCTCAGTTAGATATATTTTCTTTTTTTTTGTTGTGATTTTTTTGTTTGTGTGTGTAACTAATGGCATTTTGATCATTATGTAATAGAAGGGTAGTAGAGATTGAAGGGTTTGAAATAATGAGAATGGTTTTGGTTGGTTTTCCGTATTTTGTATAGCTGATGTGTTTGTTCCTTGCTATAGTGATGCATGCAAGACAACTTTTTTTAATTTTTTCTTTTAATATTGATTTTATTGTATATGTTGTTTATTTTATTTATGATGTATGTTTTAGCAGCTTTGCTTTGTAGGATGTATAGATCAACATCAACTTACCAGAAACACGAACCGTGTTAGATATGTTCTTGTTATCAGATTCAATAATCTTTCTATCAATTTCTTGTGGAAAAGAGATCACCTATTATTTAATGGGCATAATACTATGATTAGATCATAATTTTGTTTGTATATGTTGTAACGTGTATCCTTTGTAATTTTTGTTTTTGCAACACATGACAAAAATTTCAGATTTTGTATTTTCTTGAGCACAAAAGATTTATTTTTGCTGTAGATTTATAAAAATTATATTTTTATACAATGATTTAAATTTTACAAACAATAATATTACATAAATAATTTTTTTCAATTTTACTAATTAGAAATATTTATTGTTTATTCTGTAGGGCGATTAAGGTGTGGGATATACGCAAATGCTATTCTGTTTACAAACGTGTACCTAAACCCTGTTTTGAAATGTTTCCACCCGAAGATAGTAAAAAAAATGGCTTCAGTAATTTAGTGATGAATTCAAGTCGAGTTAGACTCTATGCTAATTGTATGGATGATACCATATATTGCTATAATGTTGCTGCGTATCTAGAAAAACCAGGTAAAAACTTGTATTTATAAAATTATTAAAATCTTTAAAATTTTGTATAGGTTATGGAAATTAAATAATTCTGATATTACAATACCAAATCTTGATAATAGAGTTTTTTAAATGTCAAATTTGTTTCTTTGTTGGTATTTAAAATGGTATTTCAATTCCTTCTATTAGTTCATACTTTCCTATATATGACATCGCAAATCGTTTTGCAATTGAAGGTCTTTCACTCCTCTGATCATCATACATAAGTGTACAACCGTTTTTAAACTCATGATCCCACTGATACACACTTGCACGATTCATAGCTTTATCATTATATGCAGTTTTCACCTAATTATAAACCCCAACCAGAGATTTTCTTTTCCAAATGAGATAACGGATTACACCACATACTTTGCGGGAGATTAAGAGATTAGATTGACATTTTCCATGAAACATGTTGCGTCAATAGTTCTCAAATTGCTGACCTTGAACAGGCCTTGCTGTGGTGGAAGAAATCAGGCTACACTTCCAACATGTCAAAAATAAAGTCCCTCCGGCCATGAGAGCCTCGGTATACTTACTTTCCAGATAACCCTCATAGTCCCCCTAGGCACTGCATGGAGACAGAAGACAGTCAAATGTCTGCCGCTTATGGCAGGTATTGCGTCCCTTCAATATTTACTTCAAGTTACCAGCTTTCAAATGGTGACAATAGAAGAAAGTACCATAAATAAGACCGGTCATACATACAATTTGCTCTTACTGAGCAGAGAAAATAAACCACAATGTGACATATGTAGTGAATCGTTATCAGCCAAAAGAATTATAAAGTAGAGTCTCGATAATTCGAGGTAAATGGGACCGAGACCTCCTCAGATCACCGAAAACTCTGATTATACAGAAGTATGTTCCTTTATTTTAGAATAAATAGGAGTTTCATTGAACTAAGGTTTAATACTATTATTAAAAACGCACTAAATAAGTTTATAGAACTTTATATAAACCTTCCTTGGAATCCCAACTCATTTTCTTTACATACAATATTGATATAAATATTTCTTGGAAGCTCAACTCAACATTTTCCATCAAATAGATTAAATAGGCTCTAATTTAACAGAGGCTCGAAATATCATGACTCAGATTTAGAGAGTGACTCAGTTAGAGAGAGATTGATAAAGGACACAGAGTGTTAAAAATATTTCATTAATTTAGTGTTAGATAAAAGCGGTTGACTTGCGAGTCAGGTACAACAATTTATTTACACAGACAACACTTCAATAATGGGTACATATAGTCTTCAGGCCTACAATACATAAGTACACAATTAAAATTAACTACAATAATAACAATAGTTCACAAACAATCACAGCTGCAATGAAATTTCTTATAATTATAAAACACTATATATACCACTAACATTGATAACGTCAGCAAGAAATTTTGTTAAAAACATTATTAACATAAACATTACAAACTATTACGTATTTAATTGTATCAAAAACATGAAAACCCTAACCAGTACTACATTTACAATGACTATCAAGTCAGGAATAAATTAAATTTACAGTTTTAAAATACACAAATTAAACCAAATTAACGTTGCAGATTATCCTGCCAAATTTCAAACAAAAAACCTAACGATGACTAAGTGTGTTTAAGTTTTTTAATAAGTGTTGTATAAATGTATGCCAATTTTTTAGTGTCCTCCTTAATATGAAACGTTGCATATATAAATAAATAGTTGTACCTGACTCGAAAGTCAATCCCTTTTAACAATAATCTCTGCATGTGTAAACATGATTAATATCATTATTTTATTTGTTTAGTGTTCATTTGTGTCTATTTTAACATTACCTAGGTAGGTTTGTCTCTCAGTCTCATATCTATTCCAAAATTGCTTTCTCCTTCACTCTCTCCATCTTTCCTTCTCTCTTCATCTCTCCCCCTCTCTCTTCCTCTCCACCCCCTCTCTCTTCCGCTCCACCCCCTCTCTCATTATTGAATTGTTATTCAAATTTATAATAATTTGAAACATTCCAATGCATTGATATTTTTAAAGCTATTGAAATTTCTAATGAAAATGTTGAATTATTTATCTTAAAAACGGTTAAAATTTAAATGCGATTTGTATTGTATCTTTTATCAATCATGTAATACAAAATAGCTTGTGTTTATAATAATTTAGAAATAGTTTGAACAAAAAGTAAGTATTATATATTGAAATTATATTTTTTTCTGCAGTGGCAATGTATAAAGGACATAAAAACTATACATATTATATAAAGAGTTGCTTAAGCAGTGATGACAAATATCTAATGAGTGGATCGAGTGATCGTGGGGCATATATATGGAATGTGAATAAGCCAGAGAAACCTGTTGCTAAATTGGTTGGGCATTCTGCTGAAGTTACATCTGTCGATTGGTGTAGTAAAGGGGAAATTAAGGTAATAATTAATTTAGTTACATAGACTACAACATTTTTTAATGTATAAATGATAGGTGGTTGCTATTTGACCTACAAATTAATCTTCTGATAACGGTAAGAGTGAAATTAAAAGGCATTTTAAATTATAAAATACTCTCAAGTTCTGAAACATAAATCTCTAACAATACAATTTGTAGGGAAAATTTTGGACTATGTTGCAGAAGATCAAGCTAGATATGAAGGAGCTTCTAGCTACTATATTTTTGTGTAGCTATTTCTACAAAATCAACAACTAATTCAAAAGAAGTAGCCATTCAAACAGCTGTATTGTAAGAGCTTACCATCTGCTGCGTCTACTTTTCACCAAGTGACAGTCAGCTCTTTCAACAATTCACCAAACCGTTACTGACTATTTTTATTGGTGGGTTATTTCAGCGCATGCCACTTTTCTTGAAAATCGTCATTATGAAACTCACAAACACATCATATTTTAAGAGTGCTGAGGAACTGAGTTGTACCTGGTAAATGGCATCCCCACGTGGGTAGATAGCTGTTGACTTGTCAATATGCAGTCCTCCTTTGGCTGCAAGATAGAAATGGTCAGTACTGTCTGATTCGTGTAGTAGCAATCACATTCTCATAAAGATCTCCTTATGTGACTCTGATTGTGTTTGACCTCCCTGTTGGATACTGAAAAAGGCTAGCTGGGAAGACTTCTCCGAAGATCTCGTATCTCTATAGATAGACTACTTGGCTTCTATTAATGAGATTATAAATGAATTTACTAAAGGTATTTTCAATGTTGCTGATATCTTAAATCTCATCTAAACCACTATGGCTGTGAACATACAGAAAGAAACTGGTGATAGCAACGCAACATAAACTTGAGTTGCTATTAGAAAAGTTGCTAGTCGGTTTACAATATTGTTCATATAAAGTTGCTAGTTTAATTGTCAGATGAAGATGCGTCTTTTTGTATGTATTTTAAGAAAGAAGCTACAAAAATGTTACAAAAAAAAAGACAATCCAGTGTAGGCCTACACCTCTAAGGTCATTCATACGAGACAAAGTCAATTCATTACTGTGCAAAACTTAAGAATTTCCTAGGCCAAATTTTTAATTATTATCGTATGAGCATTAGCAGTTACGACCACCTTTTAAGTCTTGTATTTGAGAACATCAAGAAAGAAAAAAAACTAATTGGCGAGAACCGATTTCAGCTGGAGAAAATTTAACGAAAACACTCAGCTAAATTTAATTTCTCATTTAATATGTATTTCTTTTTATGTATAACTGCAATACTTAAAATTACATTACATTACTTTTAACTACATAATTAAAACAAACTTTACATAGCTTTTAATCAAAAGAAATTTTATAGTTCAAGTGCCGATTTTATATATTTTGAAAAAAATGTTGGTAATCATTCTTATCGTCTTGTTGTTGGATACACAAATCATGACCAGAACCAGCAATATTTTGTTTTTCTGACATGATATACGAGTATAATAAAAGACTATTCTACAAAACAGAAACACAAAAAATACAAATAAAAATGATTATTATTTAAATACGGAAGCACTCTTGAGAAACGCATACACAACACAACAAATACTGCTGGCAACCGAGCAACGAGTTTACAGCATGTCGTGGCGGAGCAACTCTAGTTTCTGTGTCACTTGCTGGTCGCGTTGCTATCACTTCACTATGAATATGTGCATGAAACTCTAATGCTGTGAAAAAGCAACTTCAATATGTGTTGCGTTGCTGTCACCAGTTAGTTGCCTTCTGTATGTCCGCATCCTAAGACCACCAGTTCCATGGTGAAATTATTAGTGCAAGAAAAATTATATACACCTAGTCATCATTCCGGGACTAAATCCTACTATTCAAAATTTTAAAAATCATAATTTCATATTCTGACAGTATTATATTTTTAAAATAAATTTGTAATTCTTATATTTGAATAAATTTGTTTTCACAATACCAAACAAAAATTAAATTCTAAATATTTAATTTTAAAATAGCTAAGACTTGGTTATTTTAATGATGAATTTATGGAAAAGTGAAATATTAATCATAAATTGACGTTGGAAATGCTGCCTCTCCTAAATGAAAAATTAATTTCCAATTAGCAGATACTGTGAGGTTTTTGATAATAAATACTCTGCTAATGAGTTGACGATAGTGCATTAAAATACATGTTTTGGGTTGTTTCAGTTAGTGACCTGTTCAGATGATTTCTGTTACCGGATCTGGAGACTGAGACCTGACATTGAAGCAGAGAGTGTTGAGAGACCTTTAGACGTACGAGGGTGGGCAACGCTGACTTCTAGCACCAAGAAAACTTATCGTAATGTTTTTATACCTCAAACAACTCCAACAGTTTTTATAGTGGGTTTGGATAAGCAAGCGCACATACCTGACTTAGGTATAGGTATGCATATTCTTTTTTCTGTATTTATGAGCAAATATATATACAGTAGTCTCGATATTTCGAGCTTTCGTTAAATTCTAGCCTATTTCTATTTGAGCCTACAACACCATTATAAACAAAGCAACAAAAATAGCCGAATTACTTGTAATTAAAGAAAACATCAGATCTGCCTACCACAAAAAGCCAAATTAATTTACAACTATACACAACAAACCTAGAAATTATGGAGATATTTGACACTCTCACACCAATAATACTAGAAAAAATACAACAAACCATAATTAAACACAAAATAAAAACAATAAAGAAACAATAAAAAAATCAAAAATTTACAAAAACCACATTACCTACAAACAAACACATTGCGCCCAGAACAACAAAAAATCTGTAAACCTAACCAACACACATTTCACTGATAAGGAAAAAAATAATAATAAAAAACATAATTCACACTGAATCAAACATCCCTAAAATCAATCACCAAAATACACAAGATATAAGAAACACCGTTAATAATAGCATCAACTTAACAAAAACACAAAATAACAACAAAAAAACAAAACATTACATCAACAAAAAGGAAATTTTTGAACTTAACAAAAACTAAAAAGTAATAACCACATAATACTAAAATCAGACAAAACAAACACACCACCAATAACACACAAAAACACAGCTTCAACATTTACAGGAAACCCATAACAACAGACAGACTTATCCACAACACTTCAAACCACCCACAATAACCCACACGTTACCGAAATCCTAGACATCCTCCAAACCATCACCAAACAAAACTATTTCACCCACAACTCAAACTTCTATTCACAACCAGATGGCCTACCCATGGGAAGTCCTATCAGTAGCGCCCTAAGCGAAATTTTCCTACAACACATAGAAAACACCAAGATACTCACAAACAATACACACGAACACAAAATCATTTACTGTTACAGATACTTCGATGATATCATAACACTATACAGAGGCAACACAAGACAATGCGAAAAACTTCTCACCTACACTAATAAAATACACCCAAAACTCCACTTCACCTAAGAGATTGAAACCAACCAATCCCTAAACTTCCTCAACCTAACCATAACACAAAGCCACACACAAAAACAGAGCTTCAACATTTACAGAAAACCTACAACAGACACACTTATCCACAACACTTCACAAACCACCCTATCCAACACAAACACACTGCCTTCAGATCCATGTTCCATAGACTTTAAAAAGACCCAATGATCACAGGAAACATGAACAAGGAACTAGACACAATTAAATATTTACCCTACACAAATGGATACAACACCACAATAATAGACAAACTATGGTACAAAATACAAAAAAAACACTTAAAATTAACACTACAGACAGGGAAAACAAATACATCACATTACCATTCATAAACAAAACAACAAACAAAATAGCCTGCAAATTTCAAAAAATAGGTTACAAAATACCATACAAAACCAATAACAAATTACAATACAAAATGCAACACAACACCAACAACAAAGATAAACTACAAGCACCAGGCGTATACAAACTAAACTGCGACGAATGTAACAAATTCTACATTGGACAAACAGGTTGCAGCTTTAAACAAAGAGTCGAAGAACACAAACATAACACCAACTCAACATTTTACAATCACTTGAAAGAAACAGGACACAAATACACAGACATTTATCATAATTTAGAAATCCTACACATCAACAAAAAAGGGCCACATCTCAACACACTAGAACAATATGAAATTTACAGACACACAAAAACAAAATACAAACATATTAAACGAACAAACACAATACAAATCACACATACTCTTTGCTACTATCGAAAACCTACCTTTAAAACTGTCACCGCTTGACCCAACATCTCCAAGCAGAAGACACTGATGAAGATCGGCACATAGCGATCGAAAACGTTCTGTCTCAGTAACTTTTAACAAATTTACTAAATATAAAGTTCGGATAGTCATAAACTATTGTTTAAGTGATTAATAAGATTCACCGAATGTAATGGACTACAAAATTCAAGAATTTATGTGATAGGTGTGCTGCAACATTTGATGTTTTTGTATTTTCATTTTTGAATGCTGTGTAATGTTCTTCAAATCTTATTTTAAATGATCTGGTTGTTTTCCCTATGTAAAATGCGTTGCCGTCGTTACATGTAATTTTGTAAATTCCTGATAGGTTATGTTTTTCTGTATTTGTTTTGTGGTTTATGTTATTAAGATATTTTATTATTTTGTTATTTGGTTTGAATGTAGGAGTGTAGTATTCTTTGTTGTATATATTTGTTAATTTTTCTATTTTTTTATTGGTGTATTTATATTTAAGGTAGATTTTTTTTTTTTATTATTTATGTGTTCAGGTTGTAGTGTTGTGTTGAGGTTAGGTTTTTTTGTAAATTTATTGTATATGTTTTTATAAGGTGTTTGTTTTATCCATTTTCTATTGCTATTTTTGTAATATTATCTAATTCTTCATATAATTTTTGTTTATCTGTGTGTGTCTTATTGCTTTATTTATCATGTTACTGTAAGTGTTAATTTTGTGTGTCCAGGGGTGGTTAGATTTGTAGTGTATTGTGGTGTTGTTGGAAGTTGGTTTTCTGTGTACTGTAGTTTCTATTTTATTATTATTTATATTTAATGTAATGTCAAGATGGTTAATTGTTCTTTTTATTTCTGTTTCGCTGGTGAATTTTATGTTTTCGTTGTATGTATTTAATTTGTTTAGTATTACGATGTGTTCATTGTGAATGGTAGATTGGTATATTACAAGTATATCGTCTACGTACCTTGTCCGTAGTAAAATATTATGTGTATTTAGTATAGGTTTGATTATTATTTATTCAAAGTGTTGTAGATATATTTCCGACATGACTGATGATAAGGGTGATCCCAAGGGGAGTCCAGTTGTTTGTACAGTACAGTCTCACTAATCCGGTCTCCGATGATCCGGACGTCTGGCTAATCCGGACGGCCCAAAATTTTTGTTTAGTTATAATATTTTACAGTGCACAATCAGTCTGCCGTCCACAAAAATATTTATTTTTATACGTCTATATTTGTTATTATTCAAAGGGGTTTTCCTACTCTAATAGACAAATAATATAATTTATTCATTAAAATATGAGTTTACCATATTATTTGTTTCTTTTGCCTATTAAAGTAGGAAAAACGTCTTTGAAAAAATATATTCACATTAGATCTCCCAACACTACAACGCACGTGACATCAGAGACATCTTGCGATAAACGAAAGATAAAGGACCGCTGACTAAACGGATAGACAGTCTATCCGTCTGGTGTCAGGTCAGTTAGGTTGTCGAACGGTTGCCGCCTTTACTGCTTCTCGCAAGATAGCTGGTCAGTTGTCATTTAATTCTAGTGCGATATTGATCTGTGTTTTTTATTTATGTCTCGTTCAGTGTTCAGTGAAAATGGCGACTAAACGTAAGTCAGTGACAATGGAATAAAAACTCCAAGCTTTATTTCGTATTGATGGAGGTGAATTGCTTACTAAAATGGCAAAAGAGTTAGGCGTGGGAAAACAAACTGTTTCCAATTGGAGAAAAAGCGACATGAAATTGAAGATTTTTTTGCAAAAATTGTTAGTAAAGACAGTTTAGGCGGCAGAAACACATTAAAAAAAAAAACAAAAAATGAAACCCTAGATGATGCTTTGTATTTTTGGTTTTGCCAACAACGGGAACAGGGTGTTCCATTATCGGGTGTAAATTTGCATACGATCTCGCTGAAACTGAATGAAAAGTTAAAAGGAGGCCCTAATTTTACTGTCAGTGTAGGTTGGCTGTCACGGTGGAAGGAACGACACGGCATCCGTCAACTCTGAATAAGTGGTGAAATTTTGTCAGGTGACAGTGATGCCAGTGAAAAATTCAAAGACAAATTTGGCAAGTTTCTTAGAGATGAAAACTTACAACCTTGTCAGGTATTCAACACTGACAAAACCGGATTAAATTATAAAATGTTCCCAAAAAAAACTTTAACTTCCAAATTAGATTCAGTAGCAAAAGGCCATAAAGTTAAGAAAGAACGTATGACTTTGCTGCCTTGCAGTAATGCTGCTGGCGATCTAAAATTTCTACTTTTGGTGATAGGGAAATCCGCAAAGCCTAAGGTTTAAAAAAATGTAAATTTAAGTGTTCTACCGGCCCAATACAAGTTCCAAAAATCAGCGTGGATGAACAGTCAAATTTTTAAGGACTGGTTTTTTGAAAACTTTGTTCCAACAACAGAAAAGTTTTTAAAACAGAAAAAACTCCCTCGAAAAGCAGTTTTACTAATTGCTAATGCCCCATGCCACCCAAATGAAGAATTGCGTCATGGTGACATTTTTGTTAAATTTCTTCCTCCTAATGTCACGGCTCTCATTCAGCCAATGGACCGAGACGATATAGAAAAAAGTTAATTTTATCGCTTTTGTAACAACAACAAGCAGATCCAGCTACACAATTTATTGAAATTCTTAAAAAAGTGACTATAAAGGATGTCATTTATATGGCTGCAGAATCGTGGGAGGAAATTCAACCGTCTACACTCCAAAAGAGCTGGAAAAAATTGTGGCCTGAAATGCCACAGGAAAGTGAAAAAACCGACAGTCAACCTACTAATGACGACATGGAATTTGTTCAGATTTTTCAACAATTGGAGTTGAGAGACACTGATAATTCCGAGTGGATTATCAGTGATAATGACATTGGTTATCAAGTGCTCAATCGTCGCGGTGTGCACTGCAAATGCAGAAAATGACAGCTCGGAAGAGGAAGACTACACAGACGAACCGGTCACCCCAACTCATGATGGGGCGGCTGCAATGCTGGAGGGGTTGATGGCCTACTTTGAGAAACAAACTGCTACGTCAACTGCGGAGCTACTGACCTTGAAACACCTACGAGATCGTACTGTGAAACGACGTCATTCATAGTTAAAACAAAAGAACATTACAGACTTTTATCACTAAGTTTTTTAAAGTTTAATTTTGTTTCAGTTTCATTTTTGTTTGAGTTTTTTGTGCGTTTATACAGTATAGTGTAAATAACTTTATGTGAATACATTTATTCAACAAGAAAGATGCTTTGATATTTATTCATGTCATACCTTTTCTGTTACAATTACAGGATTTTTTGGTAAATAAGCTATGAAACACTGTACTGTATAGCTAAATTTAGGCTTCAATTTCACTAAAACTACAATTTCAATATGTTTCCCCGCCTAAAACACATATTGTATGCATTTGTTTGGCTTTTTCCGTCTAATCCGGACTTTCGTTGATTCGGACAGGATCCGGTCCCATCAAGTCCGGATTAGTGAGACTGTACTGTATATAGTATTTATGGTTAAATTGGAAGTAATTTTGGTTACATATATGTGTGGTTAGTATAATGATACTATTTATTGTGTTTTTTTTTTGTTATTGTGTATTAGTTTGTTTTTTATTATTTCTATGGTTTCTTCTATTGGGATACTAGGGTACATGTTGGTTATGTCAGAACTTATTATTTTTGTGTTGCTGTTTGATTCTATGTTTTTTTATTTTATTAATTAACTCATACCCATTTTTTATATTGTATGTGTTGTTGATATGTATTTTAGATCTTTTTATTTTGTCTACTATTTTTGAAATTATGTATTGGTACTGTTTTGAAATTTATTAGTGGTCTAAATGGTGTGTCGGGTTTGTGGATTTTAGGTATGCCTGATAATATTGGTGCAAATGGTTTGAATGGCTAAAGTCTTGTGTGATATTTCAATTGATTATTATAATTTAGGGTATTTCTGTGTGTGACTATTAGGTTTTTTATTGTGTTGTGGTATTTGTTAGGTGGGTCTGAGATTTGTTCGTATTTATTTTCATTTATGTGGTTAGTCATTGAATTGATGTATTTGGTGTTTTCTATTATTACTGGTGTGTTTGTTTTATCTGATTTTAATATTACGTAGTCGTTGTTTTCTAGTTTTTCTTTGAGTTTCATAATTTCTTTCTGTTTATATATTGTTTTGTTTTTTGGGGTTTTTACTAGGTTAATTTTATTATTAATGTTGTTTCTTATGTGTTCAGTGTTTTGGTGGGTAATTGAATAGTTTAAACTATAAATCTGTGACATTTGGATATTTATCCACACCTGTGATTCACTTCAGTCTTTTCTTTTTTCTTTTTTACCAATGATATTTTTTACCTTGTGTGGTCACTTGACCATTGTCGAATCACTGATTACTTTCAGAAAGTATATATATATATTGATATTTTACGTTGTCCATTATTTTTCCTTTGCACTGACTGTATGAAGTTAATATATTACTATTGTAAATACTTTTATCCACCACTAAGTCCAATAATTTTACCTAGTGTGATTCGACAATGGTCAAATGACCAAAAGGTGCCTCATCACACAAGGTAAAATTATTAAAGATATAAAATTTAGATGTAAAATTTAATGTGTTATTTTCACATTTAATAACTTTACATGATTTGAAAAATTGTGTTAGTAAATATTTTAAAATGATATTTACTTGTGGGTGACGTAGACCAAAAATGTTATGTAGGCAAAAAACGATCAAAAACTGATCACAAACTGTTTAATGAATTATCTTTTTCTTGAAAAGAAGTCATTTGAGGAATATCAGAAACTCAAAGTTCTGTTGTTTATTGCAAGTTTCTATTCATACACCTGTATGTTTAACATTTTGGTAGATTGCAAGTTTCTACACATACACCTGTAAGTTTAACATTTTGGTAGTCTCCCCTATTACATCTTTTGCTATAGGTCTCCAACCTGCAATTTTTCATGTCTACCTCCTTTCATTATAGGTATAAATTCTGCCAATTTCCATTATAATTTAACAATGAGCTCACAACGTCCATGATATCCGTGCTCTTTTGCTGATCTATCTTTATACGATCTCTTATTGACACTCTCAACTTACATCGTTCAGTTAACTTTGTAATTCTTGTTTCAATCTGTAGTCTCGGTAAAAGTAGTCACTATCAGCATATTGATAGGACACATTTCTTAAACTACTTTATATTTTTAAAGTGAACCCTATGGTTGTAGAGCACCAATTGTGAAATAACGATGTTGGTTGTTGCACATTTTAAACCACTGTCAGTCACAGGAACTCTGCACATACTCTCTGTTCTGAAATCTAACTTGAAATTCAAGAGAGACTTATGTGCTATTGCACTTGTATTCAATCTGTTGAAGTGACATAAACCTAAAGCAAGGGCGTTAAGAACTTGCCCGCTCTGAGAAAGTTGTACGATAAGTGCCCAAGCAGCGTAGCATCTTAGGGAAATGTTCATCACTCTGGCTGTACTTTTGATATTTTTAAAACTCTGTTAAGCAAGACCTAGGAACACATTTCTTCCTCAAGATGTCTTGTAGGTTACGTTTGTGCAACAGATGATTCATAGTAGATCATAATGGCGTAACCTGTTGTGTAAAACTTGCTCTAAGTATACAATATCAAGAGCACAGTGGTACAATATATTACAATGAAAATATTGGAAGGTACCCCAATACCACAAAAATAACAAATAATGCCAGTTACTTAAGATTACACTTTTTTGTATTAGCTTGGCAATAAAAACACTACTTCCTTATTTAGTAGGGTTTTTTTGCTAAGTTAATACAAAAGAGTGTAATTTATACAAAAACCTCAAGATGTACAACAGAAACTGCAATTCTTACTTAAGATTAAACCCTTATGTGGATTTCGATTATAATCTAGCAAACAAGAAGTTACAAACTAGAGTGTCGTCACTAATATTGTAATAAGGCCCTCTGATGATGGCACTTGCTCTAAATGTTTACCAAATCTTGAAGATTTAGAAAAACTTACATACTAGTAATATATTGACAGCCATTAGCAAACATTCACTTCATAGACATCAATCAATGAAAGTAATTCTTTATTTCTAATTTAATTTAGTGGTGGATTTTTTTTTATTTTAACTAAAACCAGGATTACTGGAAAAATTCATTCAGTTTATTTTCAGAGTTTTTAAATACTGGAGTTAAGAAACAGTATGTTCTATTGTTTGTAATTGCTTTCTAGGATGCCTTTAGTAATCATAGCTTTATTTTTATTTTGTAGAAACCACAACAGACGGTAGGAAAACGGTGAAAATTGAAGGATCAATGCAGTCTGTGCTCTCCATATTACGTAGTAACAGTAAAGGTGCTCGAAGGTTGTTTGATGTTGATTCGACTTGTGGAAACCCCAGTAAGTCGTAGCATTAATATAATACATTTATTACTTTAAGGTGTAGACAGTTCCAATGTTATTAAATATAGCACAACTATAGGTTAATGTTAAGTGTAACACATTTTAGTAACCTAATTTTACAATTAATTTTCATTGCTACAAAAAATTTAATAGATGATTTTGTTATTTAGACTAGGAAAAATTCTCAATAGATTCATCTGCCATCCGCCCACTTGTCTTGTACCCAGGCACTGTCTCGGCATAAAGGAGATTAAAATTTTATTTAATGTTAATAACTATTCAATTTTTAAGGTTAATGACAGATCACAAACCAATTCATTTTAACAGCTAAAATTTATTAATCTCATATTTAATCATAGCTTACAATTTATAATATTCATAACAATTTTTCAAAAAAAAATGTGAATATTTATCAAAAGTGTGAATTGTTTGGTTTTTATTATGTTTAATATATGGTTATGAATACAAGGGTTATTCATAAAATAAGGTTCTCATGATTTTTAAACAAAGACAGCTTTATTTTTGTTCTTAAAGTAATACATAATTTTAAAGCTTAAAACTTATGCTATTTTTCCACATAATCACCCCTTCTGTCCCATCATCCGTACTGAAGCATAAGCTACTAAAGCGTTCCTTTATTTTTGGGAGTAAATTATAATCAATTGGGTCTAGGTCCGAACTGTAGAGGGGGTGTGGTACAATAGTCCAGCCAAAATCTGTCAGCAGTTCTTGAGTCTGATATGAGACATGAGGTCGAGCGTTGTCATGGATAAGCCTTACACCATTGAACAATCTTCCTCTCCGACGGTTCTGGATCGCATGTGTCAGTTTTCTTAATATGTCGCAATATCTGTCAGAGTTAACTGTTGTTCTATGAGGCAAAAATTCGATTAAACGCGGGCCCCTTCTGTCCCAAATGACAGTTACCATGATTCTGCCAACAGACTGCATTTGTTTAAAAACTTTTTCGGCTTCGTTTGATAGCACACTCAAGATGAGTGACGCCATTCACGTGATTGCTGCTTGGTTTCGTTAAAATTAGGGATAGGCCGATTCCGATTCTCGATTCCAGGAATCGTTGATTCTAGGTGGTATCGAGGAATCGTCGATACTCGATTCTTCATCATAAAAGTGTCGATTCCGATTCCTATTTTGTTAACTATTAAAATATGTGTGTGGAGTAATTTATTGGAAAAATAATTAATTACCAACTATGTCTTATTTATGTATTAGTTGATTTGAATGAATTAAATGATAAAAGAAAACAAAAATATTATTATTTATGAAGCAACAGCAATCAAGATCGTAACCATTTCTGGTCGTTTGACATCGCTCGTCTCTCTCTCTCTCTCACTAGAGCGGGTTCGATACTCTCTCTCTCTCCCCCCACGTGTCTTACTGCCACTGATTTATAGATGTCAGAACAAAACACAAAAAAGTACAGTAAAAACTCGATTAACCGTGGCCATGATGGTTGAGCGAATAGACGGATAACAGAAACACTGTATTATTCCTCCGAAACTTAACCTCAATAAATTATATTATAGACAGATATCACTCTCACAGTAATGTAATATATTTGGGAGCAAAAAGAAAATAAACACGATTGTAATAGCAAATGAAACTATTTATTACATGATAAACAGATCCGCACAGTAGCTACAAATGTAGCAAAATAATGTACAGTAATATAAACCTACAGGTGAAATAGTTCGTGTAGTTTAACAAACAAAGCGAACGTGTCACTGCACCTTAATACTTAGCTGCCGGCCACAATATCGGCGTTTTCATAGAGAATTGCCAAAATATTTTAAGCTCATTTTTATATAATGTGTTCTTATACTTTGTTCCCCTATCATATCTAAGTATGAATATACGTTTGTTATCATAATATTTATAAAAATACGTGTCAGACCAACTGGCCCAACATAGTTTTTTCCTACCGTAAATGAAACGTAAATAAACACCGTCGGACCAATTGACCCGACATTGTTTTTGATTTAATTAAATATAATTATCTGTGCAACACTGTTTTGATATTTTTTGTGTTTTGTGTTAGCAAGAAACAACAAAACCATAATTTCATGTCAAGGTTACCCAAATAATAAACTGACTGGTGATAAAAGTGTTTTGGTGCCTATCACTAAGACACATAAACGTGTCACATGTGATTGATTTGTCAGTTTATAAATATTTTCAATATAGAACTAAAGTGTAATATATTCTCTCTCTGATAAGTAATGCTACGTCCAGTAAATACTATCCAAGATTCATATTAAGTAAAAGTTTTAACACCAAATAATGTACTTGTTAAGGAATTTACGTTATAATTTACTTCCTAGTAAGGATGAGTTTATCTAAGTGTATCAATGTTTGTACTTAACTTTCACAAAGTTCGTTTTTAAGGATTATTTTACAACTAAATATTTAGTCAATATTTCCGACTTACTTTTAAGGTTTTGTGAAATTTTGAAAACAGTAGTGAAAATCATTCCAATACGTCATAACAAATATGCGTGTCGGCCCGTAACTACGGACAAAAAGCTCTTAGAATAACATCATGTTTTTAATCCCGTCAGCGTTTATCTATCAAACAAAAACCATCGTAATTACATCTGTAAGTAGTGTGAAGTTTGTTGTTAAATACTGTGCCTTCATTTTTCCAAAAGTAGTAACACCAGCTGAGTAGTACTAATAAACATAAAGCGTTAAGAGGGCCGACGGTATTCGGTTCATGGTACTGGCCGTCGCGTCAATTCGTTGAAGGTTAACAGAAACTGACGGTGGAAAACCACATAATATATCAAATATGAAAAAGCACTTAACAACATTCATTTTGCCCAAATTTATCAACAAAAAAGATCTATACTTGAAGAAACTTTATCCTCAGACACAGGACCTACAAGTGATAGTCTGTTAAAAATCAACTGGGATTGAGTAATAAATAAAAAATAGGCCTGAATCAGTTGCACTTGTTCCAGACACCTGCAGAAAAAAGGTCCCACCAGATGTGGAGAAGGTATGCTCCACTAATCCAGAATGTTGAGGAAGAAGGTACCCCAGGGGAATTGACAGTAGAAGAAGAAGTAAACAATTATCTGGGGGAACCATTAGCCAGTCCAGATTGTGATGTTGGGAAGTATTGGGCAGTACAAAGTGCCAAATACCCTCATTTAAATGCAATGGCAATAAAATACCTGTCTGCCCACTCGCGACAGTGTTTTCTGAAAAACCTTTCTCAACTTCAGGAGTTATATATGACAAGCGATGAAACTAGCTTGACCCACAACGTGTTGAAATACTTGTGTTTTTGAACAGAAATGTACATTACCTGCTAGACTTTTAAATATTATAAACTATCCTATTTTTATTAATTTTTTACTTTTTATATTGTTCGTTTGTTTTTAATTTTTGTTTTGCTTTGAGAGACAATATAAATAGGCTTAGGTATTTTTTCAAACATCATAAAATAAGTAAAGTTCACATTTTTAACTTTAAAATAAGTCATTACTTTAATCTGATATGTTTTTATGCTTTTAAAAATTCCTATTGATAAATCTAGGTTGAAGGTTTCGTGTAGCCTATTACATTAAAACAGAACTTTTAAAAGGTTTTGCCATTTGACCAAGATGTTAACTAAATTAATTATTAGAGAACTAGCATGTAAGCTAATGTAACTTGAAAGAATCGAGAATCGACTAAAGAATCGAGAATCGAACGGAAAATTTCAGAATCGGAATCGGAATCGAAAATTTTAGGAATCGGCCCATCCCTAGTTAAAATGTTATGAATTGTGGTGTTGGAAGTCTCAGGAATATACAAATCCAGTCCGTTTATAGTGAGCCTCCTGTCTTCAAGCAATATTCTTTCAACTTTATCAACAATTCCGTATGAAACTGAAGGCCTTCCGCTCTGGTCTTCATCATGAATTCTCGTGCAGGCTTCACTGAATTCTCTAGACTATTTGTGAACATGTTGAACAGATATACACTTTTCCCCATAAACTTCGATTAACTTTGACGATTAATGTCAATAGGTGAAATCCGTTTTGCGTTTAAAAAACATATCACAGCACGAATTCCGCAACTGGCGGTAACAGCAATAGAGAGCTCCATCTTCGAAGGCTGCTACTCCGGCACTGAGGAACATAGCTAGGCGGGAGTGGTGGGTATAGAGATAGGGGGAGTTGATAAGTAAGACAGTGTTGCCACATTACTCCTAGCACGACGCATTCTTTCTTAGCAGCACAGGGAGCCTTATTTTAGGAATTACCCTAGTATTATAAATTGTAAGCTATAGTTAAATATTAGATTAATGTATTTTAGGGCGAAAAAGATTTTCAGAAAGAAAATCAAAAGTAGAGTTTTGTAAAAACATGAATTGGTCTGTGGTCTGTCATTAACCTAAAAAATGACGGGGATTTATTAGTATCGTTATTTTCTATCCAGATTTTTTTCCTAAGTTTCCTTAAATATAATTTGGTAATATAATTTCAAAATTCAACGGTCAATCAGAAAAGGTGAATTTTGATCCCTTCAAGAAGTCATACAATGTATGTTACTGTACACAAATTTTACATGTTTTGTGAAAAGATATTACTTACAGATTGTTTACGTCCTGTGAGGTAGAAAACAATCTCACAATACATTTCTAAAATATAAATTTAATGTCAAGTAAATGACAGTAATGGTATTTTTTTAATGACTAATAAAACAATACAAAATTTGTTTTGTGATCCATCAGGTTAAAAACCCCAGACAAAATAAATTGATACCTCTGTAAATTAAAGTTGATGGTGCATCATCAAAAATGCTCAATTCCATAAATTTATTTTCTTTATAAATAAGTATTATAGGTTACAGAAATCAACTAAAAAATATTTTTTAAAAAATTATTCCCTAGTTGTGAATTTTTATAACAAATAAGACAAATGTGTGATGACATTTTGAAAAATGCACAAATTCTGATCAGCTTTGTGCAATTTGCACAACATAGAAGGTTCACATTTAGTATAGACATGTAATTTTATACTTTCAATCCTACCATAAATCTTTCACCCTAAGACGGTTGAATTCAGTTTATAATCTGCCTCCTTTGAAAAAAACATATTCACATTAAAATAATTATATACGAGGTCTGTTCAAAAAATATGCGTACTGTTTGAATTTTGCGGCTCTAGTTAGTTTCAGGAGAATCCGCTTGGTGTAGCTAGGTTCGTATAAATCAGCTGATTAAAACGCGGTATTTCAGTCGCAGATATCTTCATTTGTTGATGAGTTACACGCAGTTTAGTAAAGAGTGTTTTTTTCGTTTATCGGATTGTAAAATGGACAGCCTGAAGGAGCAACGAATTGCTGTTAAATTTTGTGTAAAACTAGGGAAATCTGCAACAGAAACATTTGCCATGCTTAACACTGTCTACGGTGATGTTGCCATGAAGCGTACTGCATGTTTCAAGTGGCATGAACGTTTCAAGGGTGGCCGACAGTCGATTGATGATGATGATGAGCGTCCTGGACGTCCTTCAACGTCAACTGACGACCCACACGTTGGCAAAATCAACACCCTGGTGCGCGAAAATCGACGTCTGACCATTAGGGAACTTTCCGAAGTATGTGGGATATCAGTTGGATCTTGTTACGTGATTTTGACCGAAAAATTAAAGATGCACCACGTCCGATGACCGACGACTAAAAAGCCAATACCGTCCGGGTTTGTCGGGAACTGCTTGATTGTTCAAATGAAGATGAGAACTTTTTGTCAAGAATTATAACCGGTGATGAATCATAGGTGTATGGTTACGACATTGAAACGAAGGTCCAATCATCCCAATAGGTGAGTCAAACGTCCCCAAGACCCAAAAAAGCTCGCCAAGTTCGGTCGAATGTAAAGGTGGTGCTGACAGTTTTTTTTTATGCTAAGGGTGTTGTTCACTACGAGTACCTCCCTGAAAACTCTACAGTCAACTAGACTACCTGCATTGAAGTACTGAAACGTCTGAGGGACACCGTCCGACGCAAAAGGCCAGAACTCTGGAGAAGTTATAACTGGTTTTTCCATCACGACAACGCTCCAGCTCACTCAGAACTCATGAGTTTTTTGGCCAAACACTCGATCACTGTTCTTTTAAACCACCCCCCCCCCTTACTCACCTGACCTTGCTCCTTGTGACTTTTTCTTATTCCCAAAACTCAAAAAACCAATTCGTTGCTCCTTCAGGCTGTCCATTTTACAATCCGACAAACGAAAAAAACACTCTTTACCAAACTGCGTGTAACTCATCAACAAATGAAGATATCTGCGACTGAAATACCGGGTTTTAATCAGCTGATTTATACGAGCCTAGCAACACAAAGCGGATTCTCCTGAAACTAACTAAAGCCGCGAAATTCAAACAGTCCGCGTATTTTTTGAACAGACCTCGTATTTTGGACACACTGTGAGAAATATCTAGTAGCTGTATTTTTTGTTAAAAAAGTTCATAATATTGTGGAAATACATTATACTATATTTTTATTACTTGAAAAAATACCATGCTTTCTTTACTTTGCAATCGTCTCGGGTTTCAAGTGGAAACCGTATATTTGTTTTGTTTCAAAAGTGATCAACAATTGCTTTTTAAGATTGGACCACTGATAATTGTTTTTGTTGTTATATTATCATGTAAAATCACGTTACTATTCATATGAAAGATCGGCCTTGAACGGAGTATAACATAGTGACTAATAGATCATCTGCCTTCAGGAATGAGTTCGGCGCTGCACCTTGTAGTATAAATATGTACATCGCCCCATGATGGTCGCTGGTACCCGGCAACATTATAAAGTTTGCTAGTTTAAATAAATAAACACACTAGAATACAAATTATCTTTATAATTTGTCATTATTTTAACAAAAAGTACAAAAAAATATGTTTCAAAGGTTTTGGAAAATTAGTTGGTAGTCAGTGTTTGAAAATATATTCATTGCAGTTCACATTTATGTTTGGATTTTAAAACTGTTTCCATTTTAATTTCAACAAACAAATTTTGCTCTATAAGTCTCTTAGAAATTTATATTTGTGCTCCATCTATGGGAGGGCTACGCCAAACTTCCTCCACATGCTGTGGTTGGTGACACACTTCTATAGGAAGTAATTATATTAAAAATTATAACATTAATACTAGCACATTACCTGTAATATCCTCCTTTGTTCTTCAGAATTGGACGTTGAATTGTATCAGGGATGTTGCAGGATCTCAGGTCAAACAATTTTTACATAAACTGCAGCAAATGAGTAATTATATTACATAGGTTAACAATACAAGTTCATTAGATTTAATTTAAAAGACTGCAATATCTCTTTGACTTGAAACTTAATTTAGGTTGCATTACAATAGACATACTTACTTAGTACGGGCGTCCAGCATCATTCGTAGCCGATGGCCCGGTGTCTAATGTACGCAGCACAAGCAAGCTGCCAGTGTTTTTTGTTTTTAAGGATGTCCTCAAAATCGTTGACTTCCGCTCTTAGTAGTTCACTTGAAAGTATTGGATAGCTGCAACGCAGAAGAATGTGCTCCAGATCCTCTTCATCGTCTTCGCATAATGCACAGTGCGATGAATCAGTAAGGTAGAAGCGGAATAGGTACTTCTGCGTTACTATGTGACCGATGGCTGCAAAAGATGCTAGTTGTCTTTGGACCCCTTTATATAAGTTCCCGTCAGTTGGTAGGGGTTGAATCTTGTGTAGGTGTCTCCCAATGGTTGACTGATTCCATTTGTCCGACCAGGCATTATAGAAATATTTGTTGCTTTGGTTCCTACAGTGAAGCAATGAAACCTTCTTCTCATCTGTAGGCTGCTTTTGCTATTTGGTCTGCAACCTCATTTCCGTATTCGTCACAATGCGATGGTACCCACTGCAAAGTAATTTTACATCTATGGCCCTGTAGTTCACAAAGCGGGCGCATAATTTCCAAGATACGAAAAGCATATGCCGTAGGTTCGGGGTTCAAGATAGCCTGCAGAGCACTTTTGGAGTCCGTTAAGACACACACCTGTGATATTTTCAATGATAAACAACTTGTAAGCGCTGCATTTATAGCTAGTAGTTCTGCGTCCATACTGGACAATGAGTTTGCTGGCACATAGTACCTATCACCAGTTGTTTCATTAAAGTAACCGGCACCCGCAACTTTACTTTCAATGTCCACTGAGCCATCCATCGGTGAATATTTTGATATGGCGATCATAAAGCTCATTTATCATGGACAATGTTTCACTTTTCAAGATTGCCAGGTGGTTGTTTTTCGTTAGCCAGTTTGGTAGTTCCATAACAATTTCCACTCCATTCCACATGTCTGGTCTGTCGTTGTTTGTAGCTGGAATAAATTAAAACTATCCGGCTTGGTCGAGGACCAATGTTTAATCCGCAGATCAAAAGTTAGAATTAAAACCACGAGGTGCGGTAAGCCCTATTGTTAACAAGGTTACTCTGGATTGCGTAATTTACGTTAATATTTAACATAGCAAGTTTAAGCACTGGTTTAAGCAAAATAGAGTCATTTAACACTGACAACGCAACGACACTGAATTTAATACAAATAAATTATAAATTGTTCATATTCCTTAACTACGCACTTACCATAGGTAAGAAGTGATGCAATGTTGGAATCGAGGTGAAGTCTCCACAGTACTGTGGTCGTCTTAGGCAGCGTAGAATTCTTGAAGGCGTTCACGCAACTAAAAAACTCAATTTAAATATGAGTAAACGTGAAAGTTAAGCTTACAAGCACTTAGTTTATTACCGTGAGTACACGCACTAAGATTGCGCAACCGGCGAAATCGGGCGACACTTTTACTAACACGGCGAAAATATACAGTTAAAATATTCATTAAAAGTTCATTAAAAGTTCATTAAAAGGTCATTAACGCGGTCCGCACTATAAGCACATTAACGAACGAAAGCGGTACTTTAAATTGTCTGAAACAAAGCCATGCGGAAATAGGCTACGAGGTTTAACGTAGAAATGCACTGTTCGAGGGTCGGAACGATTCTACTTTGTCTTGACGCGGAAGAAAGCTTAGAAAATAAGAAGGGAGTGGGGGTGCAGCGTTCATCCAGAGAAAAAATCAATAATTTCGGATATCGATTAGCGGGTCAGAGATCACATGACCAATACGTCACGGTACAGCTGTTATGCAGCAAAGCAACTTGAACTTCGAGCGCTGACTCGAACAGTCGTCATATGTCACTGGGATGGTTTCAGGAACGCCACACATTAACATGGAGGCCATGGACCTAATTTGACACGTGAATGAGTTTCTGATATTACTGCTTGCATTTATCACGCGGCGTAAAGGATGGTTGGGCGTTGATGACTGTATTCTTAATTATATGGTCCACATTTGCCTTCTGATATATATTTCAATAGGTTCAACACCCAGTTCCACTTCCATAGCGGAAGTAGGAGTGGTGCTCAGACATCCAAGGCATGTACAGAGAGCCGCTGCTTGAATGCAGCCTATTTTGTCAATGTGTGTTTTGGCTGCAGCTCCCCAAACTTCACAGTAATATGTAGCTTTGGAGCATACAAAGGCTAGGTAAAATGATGTTATTGTTGTTGTGTCTACACCCCAGTTGCGACTGGCCATTACTTTGACCACATTCAGCCGTGATGTGCACTTCTCCAAAACATAGTCCACTTGCTTTTCCCAACGTAATTTTGAATCCGACACTACTCCCAACAATTTTGGGTTAGGGTTAAATTTCACGGGAATATCTTGTATTCGTAACTGCGGTATGTAGTTTGCCAGATTATTTCTTCTCGTGAAAAAAGAGCACTCTGTCTTATCCAGAGATATTTCAAGTGACCACTTTCCACACCATACCATTATCTTGTGTAGAGCTAGTTGAACCAAATCTATCGCTTTGAGATGGTCTTCATCCGATGCCCAGATCGTGCAGTCATCTGCGAATGTACAGCTGGACACTCCAGGAGGGAGCCGGGCCGAGAAATCGTGAAGTGCGATTTTAAAGAGGGTTGGGCAAATAATTCCACCTTGGGGAATGCCATTTGCAACAATGTGATTTGATGAGATGGTTCCATTGACATCCACCTGAATGCACCTGTTATTTAGGTAAGATACAATATATTTCAACATTTTGCCCCTTATGCCAACCTTCATACACTGAAGGATAACTGTTGCATGCGGAATTGTGTCAATTACAATAGACATAAGTTTTAAAATAAATTCCCAAATACAGTTAAAATTTCATATAATTCCTCAGTTAAATATATTAAACAGGTCAGGTCGTCTCGATAGTGGATGGTCTGTAGGATCTTTTCTCCACTGGAGGCTTGGATTCAATTTAACCAGAAAAAAGAAAATGAACTTAGTAAAAGCCCAGTACAGATTACATTACATTATGTATAATTACATAAAATTAATAAATACTACAGCAGAGTGCAACAGAATTGTATGGATTTATGTAATTATTGATTTTGCTCCAGATTTCGAATTTTACTGTCACTATCCTCCGTGTCTCAGTCTGCTTCTTGGAGTCAGATTTACTGTTGGATAAAAATAATAAATTAGAAAACTTCATTAACAGTTAGCTTACAATTTTGTTAAAAAAAATTGTTCAGTATCCAACATGTATAATCAGGTCGCTGAAAACAATAAATTTAAAAAAATCGTTCAATATAATTCATATAATAAAATGAATTGCTTTACGTAGGTTTTTGTTAATCATGTCTCATTTAGATGAATGTAATTACTGGGATGTACATACTTTTATAAACACTGTATATCTCAAACTTAGTTAGAAAAAAATCGTGGATGGCTACGAACATATGATTCTCATCCAGGAGTTCATAAAGATCTGGTCTGACCCGACCTATTCTTGAACATGTTATTTTGAATATGACTAGGTATATTTATCCCGCGAGATGCTGCATTCTGACGCAGATATTAGAAGTAGCTCTAACTATTGCAGATATCTTTAAATACTGATAATTAAAAAAATGTATAATATTTCAGATTCAGAAATAGAAGTTTTATCACCAACATCAAACCTGCCTAACTATATAATTGATGGAACATCTCCACACCATAGATGTACAGTAAGCCGTCAAAAGGAAAATCAGAATTGGTTGGAAAAATTACAAGTCACTCCACCACCACCAAACAACTCTCCTGTTACACGAAAACGAAAATTAAGGCAGACCACTCCACCACCACCAAACAACTCTCCTGTTACACGAAAACGAAAATTAAGGCAGACCACTCCACCACCACCAAACAACTCTCCTGTTACACGAAAACGAAAATTAAAGCAGACCACACCAAAAACATCAAAACATCAGTCTGGAAATTTGTTGACCTTTTTTTTTAGAGGAGCAACAAAACAAACTTTGACCAAGCCTTGTGAAATTCAGAGAGAACCCTTATTGACTGAAGCAAACACAACAGAGACATTAACTTCTTAATTTTATCAATGAATATGCATAAAACTCGGTCAAAAGTTATTAAGGCTGTGATATTTTGCTAAGGCCAAGTTAGTAAATTTAAGTTAAATTGAAGTTTCTTGATGTAATCATCTTGAATTCGCTGATTAAACTAAATTTAAACTACTTAAGTAAGTGAATACGTAATTTTTTACTTGCTGACGCGTTTCAAAACGATTGTTCCTTTTACTCACAGAGTAGAGGGTTAGCTTTGTAAAAGGAACGATCGTTTTGAAATGCGTCAGTAAGTAAACAATTACGTATTCACTTAGTTAAGTAGTTTAAACTTAGTTTAAGTTAAATGTTTCTTGTAAGAATTTTTTATTTATTATATTTATTGGTTTTTTTCTTTAGTTAAGTCTCAGTCAAGAACAAATTAAAGAAACAAGTCACAGTCAAGAAATTGTGACATTTCTCCTTTTTCTCAAGAAAATTTATTTCATAAAATAACTTAAAAACAATTGTGTAAAAACAGACTTTTTTACTTAAAAAAATTTCAACTGCTGTAATAAACTTTTTATACTTTCTGATGCTGTTCCTATCATTTCAATGTTTTATTCAAGTGCTATTCATTAAGACACCTTTTGTTAATTCACCCTTAATTGGTAGTTATTGATTGACTGATAGTAGTTATTCTCTTGAACCTTTACCATTTTAGATTTCTTAATTCTGAGGATTATTTAAAATTTAAATCACCTACAGTAAAAATATTGTTAAAAACCCCAATACATAATAAAAAAATAACTAATATTACAAGTTACCTGAGATTAAACCGTTATATACATTTCGATGACCATGTCATAATCATCAGATGGCCCTATTACAAAATAACAATCTAGACTGACCTATTTGGCTGTCAGTCTAGTTTGTAAATTATTGTATTCTAGTATTATTAATTCTGTAATTTTGTAATAGGACCCTCTGATGATGGTCATCGAAATGTACATTATTTTGTTTTGTACATTAGTTATATTTGTGGTATTGGGGTTTTTTCTGATATTTTTATTGTAATATCTTCTCCCACTATGCTCTTGATATTGTATATTTGAAATCACCTGTTGAAAAAAAAATTAAAATAAAACAATCAGGATCAAATAGTCAGTTATCCTAATTACAAAGAAAATATTATTCTAGTATTGTTTTTATTATATACATTTTAGTTTTGATAAAATTATGTTGTGTGGAATAGAAAAGTTTGTAACACATAAATATTTACTTCAAATTATATTTTTTTACCACACACTACCTCACGGTAAAGATAATGTAGTGTAGAGGCTACTTGTTCTTGAGTAAGTTTTTCAAATAATTCATGAAGAGTGCAAATTTTCAGTGTATTTGCAAATTAGAGATGCTTTAACATGTAGATTAGTTATTTATAAATTTTGTCACACAATTACTTATGTATTACCAATTTGACTACTGCAATTTCTTTTTTTTTGCCAGAAAAGTGTTTTTTTTATTAATGTGTTAAACATCATATCACATACTTCTTTAGTGCTTGGAAAAAATATTATAGTAGCTACGAATCCTACTATTAGAAAGAAAAATTATTACTATGACTACGTTTTAATGGAATAGTGAAACACAAATGTTTAATAACCTCTTTTAAAATAATGTTCAACAAATTTTATTTACAAAAAACACAATGTAACAAACGAATGAGTTGTAGAACAAGCTTTTAGAAAAATGAAAGAATTTTTACAAAAATATGTAAAGAGAACAGAAACATGAAAAAAGTAACACGATCACTTATGTATCTTTATAATGACGATGCGAGCTCTGTTTCATTTGACGCATGCTGTTCTTGACTCCGTTATTCTTCAATTGATATAGGTAACTCTGAAATATATTAACAGCCATCTGCTTCATATCACTTAGCATTGATTACTCTGCGAACAACTTAACACTTTCCTCTGTCAATAACTAAGAGCAAACCCTTTGCACAACTGTATGAATGACTTTACACAACTCTTCTATATTCACTACTTTTCATTTACTGATAGCATTCCCTATTCAGTGTAAAGTAAATGCAATTACCTCCATTCCATTTGACTCTGAAAATAAGTTATGAAGATAAAGTGGTCAGGTAAAAAGATAAAGGGATTTATAGTTTTGTCTTGAAGCCTAGGAACAGTCATGATTTGAGAGATTATGTGTGAGCTACAAACACAGTATCTTACAATCAGAAAGTATTTTATTTTCAGTTGGAAATTCCTGGCTATCTCAAGAACCTAGGAAAAGCACGGTGCATTGTACATGATCAAATAGTAATGTGTAAAACATTTAAGTTTAAGAATGAAATTACTATAGCAAAAAGAAAATTTTAATGTATAGTTAGCTAAACATTTAGAAAGTTGACACTTACAAACGTAAAAGAGGTTTAAATATTATTTAAAATGAAAATAACGATATTTCTTCGGAGTAAAATAAAAAAGATTTAACAAACATTCTATTATCGCCTGAATCGATTAACACAGCGTGTAACTAAGTGTTTATATGAGCCGTCCACAAAGTAAAGAACGCTATTTGTAATAGCTAAATTAAAACAAAATATATCAATACAAAAATTTATTTATCACTGTATCTTGTTCTATTGTTCGCTGTAGTCACCTTAAGTGACAGGGCACTTGTAGCATGTAACCAGTTTTTAATGCCGATCTATTCTTTAGCTGCCAATGAACAAAGTCATGGTGATACTACTTTTATGGGATCTAGGGATGGTCAATCCAGTGACTTTAACGGATCGGTGATTTCCGTGGCAGGTGATTTTTTGATCAGTGACTTTTACTGGTAACAAGGGATACTGAGACGGCTCTGTATGTGCCAATAACAGGCAGGCATACCACTGGTGAAATGATTCCACACCTCGCTTTTTTTTAAGGCTCATTTTATTTAAAATAAACTCCTATGAAATTAAGAACAAACTACCGAGTAACGAATATCTACTGTACATAACACTGTCACTATCTTGAAACCTGACACAAATCAACCAATGACAGTCGTGATAAAATATTATAACTATTCAGTCGCGACAGCGGCATTTTGCCCAAGCACAACTGAGATAACTCGCCCTCCAGCCAACGACACTGCATGATAATCTGTGCTGTGAGCCGAGCGGTGAGAGCAGAGCCAGTGACAGCAACAAATCAACCAATCACAGCCATTACATCCAGTGACTCCAACCTTTTCCGATCGACTACAACAGAGGCATCTTCCAATGGATTGTCACTGGAATTGGCATTTTCCATATTTTGTCACTGGTACCACCAGCGACAAACGAATATCAGTAACAAGTCATCTTGACAGAAAATATCAACCATCTCTAATGAAATCTTCATCACTTTGTTTCCGCCATTCTGCACGAAACTCGTTTCATTACTATAATATGGTTGCCATGTTTGTGTTATTCAGTCAAACCCTGAAGGGCTGTTCCCTTAAGCCCCCAACAAGCACATATTTTCCTGTACCCAAGGTGCTGTCACTATTTTTATGTAGTAGAGACCTTATGATTTAACTGATACATGTAAAATACTCAAAGTAAGACTTCGGTTGTCTTAAATCTTGTTTATAATTTTGTGCATTAAAACAAAAATGACATGCTCTTCGCATATGTTAGGGTTTTCTATTTGTACAGCTATTTTTTTAATATCATAACTGTGACCACAGCACAACATAACTGCTTATACTGAGCCAGGAGACTGAACTAGCTGCCATGCATTCAGTCATGGGAGTGGATTCACAAACGCTCTTTACTTTCTGTACAACCCTTGTATCTGTATGCTGGTCGCTATAGTAATGGCATACATTAAAAAATTTCATACTTTGTACTTTAAAATTTCATATTAATGTTTTAAAATGTATTTTTATGTAATAGGTTTATTAATGAGTTTCTAGGCATAGTGTGTATAAAGTAAGATTATTTTCTGTAACAAAGCCATATTGGTGACCTTCATTGCTATTTTTTTCAATATAAGAAAAATTATAAGATTTTCACAATTAATCGTATTAAATACTAACCAAGTTAAAATATACTGTGTGTATGTACTTACATATATTTCTGTCATATGATGATATTTTGAGACCTGTAATATTAAATACCAAATGTTTTTGCACTCATTTCATATTTTCATCATCTCAAATAGAGCATGAAAAATGTTTAAATTCTTATTTGTTAATTAAGGTTTTGTTTTCAATTGGTAAAGGTTATTTCCTTTGATCCGCCCCTAGTAACCCAATTATATTATTTGTAAATTTAATTAATTATTGATGATTAATAGTTAGCGTCTGCCCATAATGACATCTGAAAATTGTATAGGATTCTTAGCATTGAGATCTGCTACTAGTCAACCATGTATCACTTACAACTGAAGCATTACTACCTAGGGAAAGTTTAGTTTTTTACAAGCATGTCTTTTTACACTATAAATATCGTTGTATCAGAGAAAAAATATGTTTACAGTTTAGTTCTATATTTACAAACCCACCCATTACTCACTCTTTTGTAACATATTTTCATTTGTTAATTTTAAAACACTTTTTGTAACAATTACGAGTATAAATAACCAGGATACTGATCAAAGTTTAAGCTGTTACAACACAACCAAAATAATAAAGTTTCACTGGATTTGCAAAAATCATTACACCAAAAAACGACAAATACTCGTTTGAAGTGGACAATTTTATTGATTTATCGGTCTTTAAATCCATTTGCAATGATCTTGTTTCAAACTCTATTTCCTTTAAAAAAAAATTGTGCTCTGAAAAAATAAGCAGCTACACCCATTCTTAAAAGTTGTATAAAAGATAGAGGCCAAGTATTAACTTTCCAGTTTCGATGGTATAAGAATCAGCAATAGCCCATGGCAAATACGACAGGCTGTAAGTTTTATTATCATGTTTGTGTTCCTTGGGGGTGACAGTGAATGGAATGGGTGTGGCATCCATCAAAAATTTTCATAGAAGAGCACACAAGCACCAGATTTCAGACATATTGTGAAAAGGGAATGGTTTTTTCTAATCTTGGTAGGAATAGAATAGAACATGCCTTATCAGAAGCAGCTTGTTTAACAGTTGTAACACATTAGTTACTCATTATTGGAGGGGGGGTTTGGTAGATTGGTTATTTGTGTGTAATCTCAGAAAACAAGAACTTCCTTTTTGTGGGCATGGCGAGAGTAGTACCTCTGTAAATAGAGGTACCCCCCTCTTCGGTGCGCCACTGCTTAGGCTATTAATAGAGGTGGTTTCGTCTATTGATAGCTCAAGCAGTGGCTCACCAAAGAGGGGGCCTGCCCTACCTCAGCATCCCTATAAAGAAAAAAAATGTACACACACTATCCTACATTGGAAATGGTATAGTGTGCATACGTCGTTTATAAATTCAACTACTAGGATTGACCAATAAATAAATGTTAATAATTCATTTGTTAGTTTGATTTTCTGAAGTATTAGAATCGTTAATTAGGAAATTATAATAATATTTAAATACATCAATAATAAAAGCTTCAGGAATATACTTTAAAGTTGTATAGCTTGGACCCTAAAGTAAAATGAAGTATGTATTCAAGTAACTACTGATTTTTGGGAATATTACAACAGAGTTGATGTCCTTGGCCCTTCTTAACGAAATTCTGGGTGCGCTGTAAAGCCCAAGAAAGACGATTCATGAGGTAGTCAGGGTTTAATGGAACTTCCAGAGTGAAATTATTGACTGTAATGCTAGTGTTGAATGAATAAGTTTAGAATGTACTTTCTATTTCAATTTTGAGTTGGTGGGTTCCATCACAAAGCAGGTTTGCCCACTTACAGTCTGCATACATTGCTATGAATAGACCATAACGATCTCAGTAGCGACTCATTTTAGTATTTTGTGTTGTACGAGGTGTGGCTAGAAAAAAACCGAACTGATGCTATAAAAAAATTTTATTTTCCATTATTTACAATTTGATGTTATCTCCTTCAATGTACTCTCCTCCTCGGTCTATACACCGCTCCATACGAATTTTCCACTGTTCATAGCAATGCTGCAGATCATTTTCGGTAAGTCCATACATTACTTTCGTCGGTTTTTCTTTTACTGCTTCAACACTCTCAAATCTAGTTCCTTTCAAAGCTGACTTGACTTTAGGGAAAAGAAAAAAATCACAGGGGGCCAAATCAGGTGAGTAGGGTGGATGGTCTAAGATGGGAATGTTGTGATTAGCTAAAAACGTCTTCACTGACAACGCATTGTAAGCTGGGGCATTGTCTTGGTGCAGGATCCATGTCTTTTTTTTCCACAAATCGTTCCGTTTTCTCCGTACTCGCTCACGTAGGGTAGTCAGGACGCTAATGTAGTAATGCTGATTCACTGTTTGTCCCTCTGGTACCCAATCAATGTGTACAATCCCTTTGACATAAAAAAAAACAATCATCATTGCCTTGAATTTCGATTTTGACATTCGTGCTTTTTTTTTGTCGTGGAGAATCAGGAGATTTCCAATGCATCGATTGGCGTTTGGTTTCGGGATCGTAAGTAAAAAACCACGATTCATCACAAGTAATAACATTTTGTAAAAAGGTGGGATCACTTTCAATGTTTTCTAGGATGTCAGAACAAATCATTCTTCGGCGTTCCTTCTGTTCAATTGTGAGACACTTTGGAACCATTTTTGCACACACTTTGTTCATGTTGAAACTTTCATGAAGAATCTGCCTAACACTTTCCTTGTCAATTCCTGTCAACTCAGACATTGCTCTGATTGTTAAATGGCGATCTTCTCGAACAAGTTTACCGATTTTTTCAATGTTTGCATCAGTTTTTGCTGACAATGGTCTGCCAGTGCGAGCGTCATCACTTGTCTTCGCGGCCATCTTTAAATCGTTTAAACCACTCAAACACTTGTGTTCGCGATAAACAATCATCGCCATACACTTGTTGCAACATTACAAACTTTCACTTGCAGATTTTCCAAGTTTGAAAAGAAATTTGATGTTAACACACTGTTTTTTCTGTACACTCAACATTTTTCCAACGCACAGACAAAACGTCAACTACTTAGAAAAGACGCCACGGGCAGACTGAGTGCAGGAGGCAGATGAAACTCGAGCAGTAGGCGGAGCAAGAGTCACGTGACAGGCCAGGCGACTTTCAGCCATATTGCATTCGTTTTATTGTTTCACCTGTGCTAGTTCGGTTTTTTTCTAGCCTCACCTCGTATATCTTGAGCTTTTAAAATTACTACTGTTAATATTACTTGGCAAAAACCGCTACTTGCTGATATTTTTCAGCAGACATGTTTTGCACTAGATCAGTGCATTGTTTAATATAACACACCACAGACTCTCACTAACACAGTCACCTGAGCAACAGTCTTGTCCTTGACTTACAGCATTGAACTAGTGTGAAACTCGTGTGCTGAAAAAATATCTGTAAGTAGTGGTTTTTTTTGCCAAGTAGCACCAATAGTAGTCCATTGCAGTAATCATTGGAAAACTAAACAACAGATGTGCTTATCACTTTCTCGATGACTAGAATATGACAATATTTTTCTACTCTCTTCGTTACTGTCATATAAATAAACATCTCTATTATGACAATTATATAGGTTATGTACCCTACTTTGTTTATTATATCACCTGTAATCACAAGTCATTCGGTCTTAGACTGTTGATCAAGTGTGAAAATATCGACTATTTTGTTCAATTTTAAAAAATTCCAAAATTCTTGAAACTAAGGAAGAGTATCATTTTAGATGTGAAATTGAAAGTTCTAAGGTAGTTAGAAGTGGGTTTAATAATTATTTAAACCCAAGTAGAAACATAAATAAAAGAAAAAACAAACTTGTTACAATATCAACTTGGACCAACTGTGGTATAATTTTTAATTATAAATATATGAAAACCTCTTAAAACACTCTTTGTTTATGACGGAGTTTACATTTCAATGGCAAGGCCATCATCTTCAGAGTAAATTACTACAAGACTAACTGTAAGTAGTTACTGACTCTGTAGTTAATACAAGAGTTAGTGTTGTAGTAATTTCCTCTGAAGATGATTGTTTTGCCATCGAAATGTACACTCCGTCATAAACAACTAGTGTTTGTGGTTCAAGAAGTTTATTTATTTACAATTATTACAATATTATCTAAAGCACATCACATCTGATGTGATTATCTAATTGTTAGACCCAATACAAAGCAGACTTTTATAAATAAATTTCTAAAAATCAAACATTTTCACTCAACTGATACACTATTACTGATTGTTATTAGACGGACAAAGGATAGGTATATGACTGTTCAAGGTCAATCACTATTGCCAGTGATATGCAGCGTCATAAATTACCTCAAGAACAACAGTCTTCTCCAAAAACATTCATTTCAAGATTTTTGAATATTTATTACGCAAAATTACAATTAGACTAGTAATATAAACAAAATTCTTTTAAAGTCAATTCCTACTTGGGAATTGAACCTGGACAACAGAAACAATTCTTATTTCAGTTACATTTTATTAAATAATTACAATATAAAAGAAGTAACATAACCTATGCCTTAAAACAGCTGTTCTAGTACATAACCTATAAATAAAATCAGCTGTTTTATGAAATCATATCCCATTTGATGTCCCATTTTAAGCCAAATGGATGAAAATAACTATTGCATACCTTGCCCATTTTGTAATCAGTTTTTCTCCCATATAAAATTAAAATTTAATCATTGAATTAATATTTGAAAAAGTTAAATTAACAATAAGTGTTGTCCACTATGAGTTTAACAAAATGTATTTGAACTTGAGTGGATGAGTAAAAAGTATTTTATTAACGATTGAAAATTTGAACAAGATATATAATAGAAGAAATAGAAATAATCAGCAATAAGATTTGGGCATGGTATAAAACTTCTAACCCTCAACATAACAATATTATCATTTAAAATTATATTTACTTTCAATCTAGTGAAACCAGTTACCTCAACACTAGATTGATTTTTAGTGAGGATTAATTCTTCTTATATTAAAGCTCACAACCATCAACTCAAGAAATTTATTCCTTATTATTAATAACTATACTCCTCGTTATAAGAAACATATATTTACAACTAAATACATCCACCCCTAGTACAATATAACCTTTCATATTAACTACACATTTAATCATCGTTATCTGCTAAAACCACCTCCTCATCCTCATCTAAGTCATCTGATGACTGTTCAAGTGGTATTAGACCAGCATCATCCAACTTTGGTAAAATCTGACAGATTAGAGGTGACTCAACTCCGAGTATATATTGACATGTTTGGGGTTCAAGAAGAAATAAACTAACGGAGGATTTAGATGCACCTTCTACACACTTCAGTTTGACCTGAAAGATTTAAATAAATTATTATTTAATAACAGAATTCCTGTGGCAAGATAGAAACTAAGTGTAACTACGGTCGGGTTTGCAGAAAGAAACTATTTTTATTTTTGTTTTACTAATACATAGTGTGTTATTATTTACATTTGATTTAAATTTTTGAAATAATAAATACAATAAGATAGCTATGAAACAGTAAACGGTTAGGTGTTATAATTTTCAAACTCCTATAGGTACAATTTTTGAGAAATGTATTAACAAAAGATATTTTGTAGTAAAATAGAAAAATAATATCAATGTAGACTTGACACATTAGGAATCTGCTACACTTAAGGGTATGATAACGACTGTAACTCTTGACATGATTGAGTGAACACGGACGGAGATCAATTATCACTTTGTTGTCTATCGTGCCATAGGAGGGGGCTGACATTGTTACCATATTAACACTTTGAAGCCTAGTCCCTTAGTAGACACCCGTCTCTATCTGCCTGGAGGTTTTTAGGTAAACTATAAAAAAATTCTTGACATAATAAATACCATATTTACAACAAATTAAACATTGTTTTAAAGGGAATGAAACAAGCTTTCATATATGAAATATATACATATGAATTGATTACTTACATATAGATAGTGTTATGCTCGTATGAAATATGTATAAAAAAAGTCAACAAAATAGAATAGCAACATTGTACATATTTTACATTGGAATTAAAATAAATATTACAAGTTGCATATCATTTTAAAGCTAAAAGAAAATGGAATTTAGAAATATTTTTTTTTTAATTTAGGAAACTCTAAAATTGGGTCATTTACATTTCCATTAAATTCATCAATGAAAGACATTTCGATTGTACTTCAGGCTAGATCGGTTTCACTGTCTAAAATAAACATATCTCATATTAAATCGCCTCCTACAGTCTTATGCCATTATATCTATAACATAATATCTCTAACAATAAAAATTAAATAACTAAAAGATAAATTTAAAGCAAAAAACAACACACTCAGAAGCCTAAATGAAAAATCACAAACTACAAATTAAATAACAAACTTGAAACTTAAACAAGACTCACTAATAAAAAATTCATTATCTGACCTAACCAACAAATGTCTGATAGCTCTCTTCAACAGCGTTCAGTATTTGGAGCAGGAATATTAACCTTTCCATAGTAAGAACCTGATGACATCGAGTAGTGGTGATGGTTTGTCTCTCTCACTCAAAATGAAAGTTATAGAACTCATCGACAAGAAATAAAAGCAACAGTATAAGTATTTACCTTTTTGATCCTATTTATTTCAGGTGACAGTTTAAAACCTACAACTACTATATTTTCACTTTAACTTTTTTTCTATTATATGCCTAAAGATGCTTTACAATTATTTCCATACTTTACAAATATTACCAGCAAAACATCAAAATCATTCAAAAAATATTTTTTAAAACAGAATCTCACCTCAGTTTCTCTTGGTCGACCGGTTGACGCGCACAAACTGCCACCTCCATAATAATGAGAGACAAGCCTTCTATATGATGCAGGTTTAGGTATCTTGTGTGGATTTTTCTTCAACCATTGTAAATGCGCATTTCTGTCAAAACTTCCTAACTTGATTACTGTTCTTGTCCCATCTCTTTCTACATGAAATTGTTCAACAAATTTCCCATAACAGAATTCATACTTCCACCAGCTAGAACCCTGCATTATAACAAATTATAAAAATCAACTACCTTTATTATAAAAAATTAATGCTAATACTAAATAGTAATATTTGTTTAATCTCACGTTCATTTACAATTAATCACTTTAACATTAGTTAGTGAAAATCCGAACTTTAAATCTTGAAAAAAACTCTCTTGAGACAGAACGTTTTTAATTGCTATGTGACGGTGACGGTTTAACCTAACAACTCCAACTTGAAGACACTCATGAAGATCGCCACATACCGATCAATAACGTTCTCTCTCAGTAAGTTTTTACAAAATTTAAAGTTCGGATAGTCATACACTAATGTTAAAGTGATTAATTAAGTTTCACCGAATGTAATGGACTAAAAAATTCAAGAGTTTTTTTACAATAACAATGAAAATATTGGAAAGAACCCCAATGCCACAAAAATAACAAACAAAACAAGTTACTTAAGATTAAATCCTTATGTACATTTCGATGACCATGTCATCGTCATCAGAGGGTCTCATTACAATCTAGCAAACAAGATGTTACAAACTAGAGTGATACCAATCGTTCTCTGTTGTCGCTATATATAGGCATGAGGTAAGCTCCGCCCTCGACCAACAAATAACAATCAGGTATCTTAAACCAAATAGGCTATGTCAAAAAGTACACTATAATAATACATATGTAATACATAGGCTTTTTGACTTAGCCTACTTGGTTCAAGATGGCCAATCGTTATTTATTTCAAGGGCGGAGCTTACTTCACGCCTATGACCGTATAGAACGATTGATATCACTCTAGTTTGCTAGATTGTAATTTTGCAATAAGACCCCCTGATGATGATGACATGGTCATCGAAATGTACATAAGGGTTTAATCTTACGTATCTTGTTTTATTTGTTATTTTTGATTATTTTCGTAGTTTTGGGGTTCTTTCCAACATTTTCATTGTAATATATTGTACCACTATGCTCTTGATGCTGTGTAATTTTTACAAATTTACTAAATTTTTTTTTCTTTTTTTTCCTGGCGAAAAACCAAATGTGGTTATTATTGCCAATCAAAACCTGAAACAAAACGCAATAATTTAAGACAGAATAACAAAAACAAATTTATTTAAAACAAAAAGTTCAAAACAAAGTAGCAGTACATAAAACAATTTTATAACCATAAATATACAATTCAAAAAAACTAATAAATAACACAAAAACAACAATAAATCTATACATGTAACAACCCGTACGTGTAACTACATCCTGAAGCATAAAATGCCCACCCAACGCCATTGTCCAGTTTAGACCCATCAGTGAAAATAATTTCACTATATTGGTGGGATCTGTATATTGCCAAAAATTCCTGGTGGTAAACCACATTAGGAGTATTGCTTTTTATAAAATTGGACGATGAAAAATCAAAGTGAGGCATTTTTTATTATCCATGGAGGTAGATAGCACATCGATTGTTCAAATGTAGTAAGAAGTTACAACTCTAGGTTATCAATTATGCGCAACGTCCGAATACCGAACGGAGCGGTCGAACGTTCACATGCATTATAACATGGTTTGTAGCGGTTATTAAACACTACATTAAATGCCAGATGTTTAGGTTTGCTTCGAAGACCAGATATATAAGATATTTGTATCATCTGACGTCGTCTTGAAAGAGCGGGTTCCTCAGCCTCGACAAGAAGACTAGGGATTGGGCTAGTTCTAAATGCACTAGTAGCAAGTCTAAGTCCAGAGTGGTGGACAGCATCGAGAGTTTTCAGAACTGTAAGTCGAGCAAATGAATAGGCTTGACAGCCACAATCTAACGACCGTGTGATAAAAGCGAAGTATACTAGTTCTGTCTGCTCCCCAATTTGTACCACTAAGGACTCTTAACATATCCAATTTCTTGTTGCACCTCACCTTCAAATCACGAACATGTGGGATCCATGAGAGTCTTTTATCAAATAAAAGACCTAAAAATCGAACACTATCCGTGGTTTGAAGTTGAATCCCATCAAGATAAAGGATCGGCTCCTGGTGTCGCCTACGATGACTAAATGCTACACATTGGGTTTTCGAAGCAGAGAATTTAAAACCTGTAGTTTTTAACCTTTCCTCTAATCTGCTTATTGCTAAATGCAAAGATCTTTCCACAGTTGCCATACTACGAGCAGGCACATATATACAAAAGTCATCTACAAAGAGTGAACAGTGTATCGGAGATCGTATGTAACTCGTGATACTGTTTATTCCAACGGCAAATAGCGTGACGCTCAGCACGCTGCCCTGCGATACCCCATTCTCCTGTTTATTACTGTTTGATATGTGCCTCCAAGACAAACGCGGAAAGATCTATTTGATAGAAAGTTTGCGATGAATGCTAGAATATTCCCTTGTATACCCCATGATTTTAAAGTGTTCAGAATTCCTCTTTTCCATGCCATATTGTATGCCTTCTCAAGGTCGAAGAAAACAGCAACGAATGTTTGATGCAAGAGAAAGGCATCTTGAATAGTGGATTCTAACAAAACCAATTGGTCAACGGATGATCGTCTTTGCCTGAAACCACACTGTTCGTTGCAAATAAGGTCATTGGTTTCTAGGTACCAGACAAGACGGCTGTAGACCATCTTCTCCAGTAGTTTGCACAAGACACTTGTTAGACATATAGGCTTATAACTACTGGAATTGGTTTTGTCTTTCTTTACCTGGCTTCAAAAGAGGAATTACAGTCGCTTCTAACCATGCATGGGGGAAAGACCGTTCCTCGAATAAACGATTGTATATTCAAAGGAGGACAAGTTTTGCCGATGATGGTAGATGTTTCAGCATAGATTATACAATGGAATCAGGACCTGGTGCAGAATCCCTCGTTGATGTGAGAGCTGGCTCTAATTCCCCTATAGAGAAAGGAGAGTCCACAGACAACCCAACAGTAAACGCTATTGTTCTTCCTTAAATTTATACATCTGGAATAATCTATTATAGCCTGTAGTAGCAGAAAAGTTGTAAAATGACGTTCCTTGTACATCAGCAATATCACCACTGTTTGTGATTAATCTTCCATCTAGTTGCTTTAGCGCAATGGCTGGCAACGGAATGGAAGTACCACAAACTGATTTTAGTTACCTCCACACTGTGGAGGACGGAGTTGTTCGTCTAATTGTGTTAATGTACTGTTCCTAAGAGTTCTTCCTACTCAGCCTAAATATCGTCCGTGCTTTCGCACAGAGTATTTTATATTTCTGAAGGTTTCCATTTGTTGGGTGTGGCTTAAACCTCAGTGCTCTTCATCGTAAACGGAGGATTTCTGTGCATTCATCGTTCCACCACGGCACAGGTGGTTGGCGTGGATGCGCAGAGGTTTTTGGAATGGTCTCTACAGCGGCATTTAAAATAGCTTTTGAAAAATTTTCAAGTGTTTCATCAATGGGTGTCATATAATCCATGTCAAGTGATACAAGATAATCCGAGTAGGAGTCCCAGTTGGCTTTTTGCAAAATCCAACGGGAATTTCGAGCATAACGGTTGGGAGCCACATAAATTGATCTTAATAGGCACATGGTCACTTCCATACAAATCATTGAGTACCGACCATGTGCATCTAGTAGCTAATTGAGAGCTGCAGATCGATAGGTCAACAGCTGTCCATCCACCAGCAGATGCTGCTAAATGAGTAGGCGAACCGTCATTTAGCAGACATAAGTCCAGTTCCGTTCTTACACTCTCCACAAGTTTACCTCGAGAGTTACTAGTTGGGGACCCCCAAGCCAAATGGTGGGCATTAAAATCTCCTACTAATAAGAAGTAGCTGGCTTATCAAATTCACTAAATCACTGTGTTGCAGATTTTCTTGTGGTGGCAAGTAGACACAACACACAATGATTGTATATGGGACAGCTGTTAGAACGGCTACTGCTTGCAAAGGGGTTATTAAGTTTAGCGGTGCAGCATCGATACAGTCAGGGGCTAGGATGGCTACTCCACCTCTAGCTCAGTCTTCTGTAACGAAGTCTGATCTGAAAACTGAATACTCCCTTAAACGAAAATTATGCGATTCGTGGAGATGCGTCTCCTGTAGATATATAAACATCGGATACACATCTCGCCCGAGTACTTTAAGATCTTCTATGTGACTCCTAACACCTTTGATGTTCCATTGTATCACTGACTTGCTAATTGCACACATTTATCAACTTAGCAGTGGATTTATCTGTCACCCATTGGTCCTTTCTTGCTTGGGACGTTTTTAGACGTCTTAGGCTTACATTTCTCAGATTCCATATCCACCCATTCAGGGATGGAATCTGAGGAGGTTTGGGTTTAGGAGGGGTGGTTTTTACATTCCCTCCTTTGTTAGCATTTTTTTTAATGCCCGGTGGTGATGTGGTCTGACGTTACACTGGTATACGTGGTTTGGTTTTTTCCAACCTCTTCTGCACAGAAGGTTTATTACCCGTTGATAATGTCTTTTGCACAGAAACACAAGGCTCACTAACGATTTATTTCGTGCTCCAATCCCCCTAGTGGAAGGTATAGGTACAAGAGGTAAATCACTATCCGTTGCTGTAGGTTTTACCAAATTCAAAGAAGGACCATTTGTGACTAAGCACAAAAGGCGAGACACTTGTTCTGTTAGAGCTTCAATCTTCTTTGACAGCTCAGCACAGTTGATACAAGACGATTTTGAAACGGTCGGTGTAGCGGCATATGTCTTACTATCTGGCTTTGGCTGAGTAGATCTATGCAGTTTTTAGGCATCTGGAAACGATAGCTTGTCTTTCGCCATGATGCCTAGGATAGCTTTCTTTTCCTTAAAAGTAGGACAATTGTAGGATTGCGCTGGGTGGTCACCACCACAGTTGGCGCACTTCGGAGAATTAACACATTCCTTATCATCATGGCCTTCAATGCTACATATACCGCATACGTTCTGCTTCAAACAGGTAGAGCTGATATGCCCAAAACGCTGACACTTAAAGCAGCGCCTAGGGTTAGCCACGTATGGTCTCACTGAGAGCCTTTGGTAACCTACATGTAAGTATTCAGGTATTTCCAGTTTTCCGAAGATGACAATAAAAGACGCTGTTGCTACTTTTTCTTCTTTGTCCATTTTCACGATAGGGACAACGTCCGTAACTTAATTTCATCAACTGGAAGGTACATTAAATCCCTACATGTGATGACCCCCTTTGAGTAATTCAAGGATCTGTGGGGAGCCACAGATACTACGACCCTGTCAAAGAAAGAGGTCATTTTTGATAAAGCACGGGTTTATCTCTCGGTGGATGTCGCAACTGACAGTGTTCCTCTTCTAAGTTTCTTAATAGAAGCTACTGGACCTCCATTACAAGCAGTAATAGCCTTGTTAATCAGGAAAGGAGAAACTTTGGAAAGATCTTTCCCTTCTTCGGCACTAGATACAACTAAATACTTTGCTGATGGCAATGCCAGTGACGTTGCCACCATCAACTTCTTACTCAAATCTTTACTATTATGATCGTCAGGAGAGTCCTGGCGTGTCCTCTTCAGACTAGTCATATTTGATGTGGTTTTAGAATCCATAAATATTTTTATCCAGCTATCGTGTCAAGCGCTACGGGAGAGACTATAGGAACGGGTACACCCTTGGATCACATAGATCATTTTCAACCCTACGAACTCGTAGCTTTTCTCCTTTGCTCGACTGGATGGGCATCAGTTGAGAACTCGTAATACTGTGCACAGGCTCCGACACCCATGCACCGCGGACACTCCCTGACCAAAGACCGAAGCGGCTGGTAGACCAGAAACCGCGCTTACGTTTTAAACGCTTCTCTTACTTCTTGTACAAGTCCTGAATTGCATTAAACAGAAAAAACACTACTATTGGTATTATTTGGCAATAAAAAACCACTAATTACTGATATTTTTACCAGACGTGTTTCACACTCCATCAGTGCATTGTTCAATGCTGTGAGTCATGGACAAGGCTGTTGCACAAGTCTGTAGTGTGTTGTGTGTTTTTGTTCATAGGGTAGTTGTTAATTATGTGTTCAAATATAGTATTTGGTTTTGAGTGTTTTGTCGTTTAGAATATATTGCGGATGGTTTTTGTGGAGTTTGTATATCTTGTAGTTTTCAATTCTGTTTAGTTTGATGCTTTTTTTGATGTAATGAAGGTCTTTCAGATTAGCATCTATACTGATGTATGTTTGTTGTGTGTTCTGTACGTGAATGGCGAAGTTTGATTTGGGTTGTAAGTCTTTCATGTGTTCTTTGTATCGTGTGTCAGTTTCTCCTGTTTTGACCTATGTAGAATCTGGGACAGTCGTTATCATATATACTCCTTCTCTTGTATTTCTTCTGGAGTGTTTAAGTACCGTGTAGGTGTTTTTTATTTGTTATATGTTTTAAAGGCTACTTTGTATTTGAGTTTGGAGAATGAGGAAGCTATTTTTTGTGATATGTATTTGGGTCTTATTGTTTTTTGTTGTGTTATGTGTGTGTTGTTTTTTGTGCATTATGTTTTCTATCAGGAGTGTTTGTAACCGTTTCTATAGCCTATGTATTTTATTGTGTTGAGTTTATTTTTTCTTCGTTATTCATGGGTATGATGATTAGTCTGTTTATCATGGAGTGGAAGGCAGCATGTTTTTTTTTATATGGGGGTGATTGGAAACTCTGTCAGTGGTGGTGATGGGCTTTCTGTATAATTTAAATAGTGTTTGTTGTTATGTTATGTTATTGCGAGATCTAGGAAGAGTATTCTGTTTAGTTTCCAATATGAAGTTTATGTTATTGTGTAATTTGTTTATGCATTTGTGGAAGGTGTTTATCTGTCTTTAGTTGTCTTTGTATAGGATGTCATATACGTTTCTGTACTAATATATTATTTTGTGAGCATATTTCTTGTTACTTATGATTATTTTTAAGATTTTTTCTAAATATTTCTGACAATATGCTTGAAATGTGGATCCATTCTAAAATTTCAAAAATACAGTTTCAAAATTGTGCAAGTTTCATTTTATGTTAGTTTTAAAAGCCTAACTTTTTTTAAACATCTTCTTTATAGTGTCTGCTACTGAAACTAAACTATAACACATACTTCTTTGCCAGATCAGAGAAAATTAAGGCTATTAGTATCTAATTTGTAAGTAGGATTATATGATAAGTAGGTATATGTAACTCCTCCTTTCCCCTAGTTACTCATAAAATCAAATTATAATACAATTTTTTTAAATATTTTGTAACCAATAATTTAAATCTATAAAGACTATGTCTTCTTACCCCTTGCAAGCAGTTCTCTCCAGACAAGAAATTTTCAACTGATGATGTGTCCTCGATCTGCGGTGCACTTGTGGAGGATTCAATTTTTTCTGTATCTATTGGTCTTAGTTCAAAGTGAAGCTGGGTCTGAGTTTCTCCGTCCTAAAAAAACAAATCAGATACAACTTGAAAATCTTATATGAGGATTAGGAGTTGTTGTTGGTAAACAATTTTTTACAACAATTGTTATTTATCATCAGAATGTCAATTGTTATTTATCATCAGGATGTATGATATAAATATAATTATGTTTACTTTACGCATCGATGACTTGTTACAAAAATACCGAACTTACAATTTTTTGTTTCATGTTCTTATACACTTTATATAGTAGGGAATACAATTAATAGCTTATTTACAGTGCAATTTATAGGTTGATTAAATGGAGTCAAATAATAAGTTTTAGCATATATTTGCAATGTACTATTCTTCTACACTTTTTTATAATAAAATAATTTTCATTGTTCATAATAAATAAATATTCAAAAAAATTAGTTCAGTTTAATGAACAATAAATTTACAGGACTAATAAATAATAACAGCCTTTTGGAGGACACATGCAGATTATATCGGATATCGTATAAATCCTAATTTTGCCACAAACCAATTTAATCAGCTTAGCTGTTCCCCATGGAGATTGACTCACTGGTGGAGTCTGTATTTTACCACTGGCTTACATAATCAACATCCACTTGTATAATAGCAATATTTTTTATTTTTGCATAAAATAAAAGAAAAAGAACTATGACATATAACCACAGAATTAATTTTAAAAACTCTTTCCAAAGGACACTGATTGAAATAATTTCAAAAATCTTTTACAGTAATAGTTTTTCAATGTTTAAGGAAGAATATTTTTGATAATTTTAGAATTATCGCGCTATCAGAATCATCAACATAACTATCAATATTAATATATCCACTGTCACTAATATGCACTCTTAACACATTGCATGCAGCATGCATTTGTGTTCTATCGTTTGAACAGGTCTTTAATTATTGTTTTACTGGTCTCTTTTTATTGTTTTGATGATATTTACTGTATTTTTCTTTAGCTTCCAAACACACAAAAACATTCACACGTTCAACTTGACCACAAAAATGGGGAGTTTGTCCTGAAATGTACTTACTTTAGCCAGTGTTAGCACTTGGCTGTTGAACTATTCAGTGTTGAGCCTCCTAGTAACGACCGATTCTAGACAGCTGGTCATTTAGCTCTCGGCAGGTTGAAATGTGATCCCCATTCATGACACCATCGAAACAGAGTGGACAAGTATTGGATTCTGCTAGGCAAAAATGGTAGAGGTGGCCCTGGAGATAATCGTGTCCTGTCAGGAGTCGAAAGTCAGCCACGGAAGTTGCCCTATCGCTTGCTAAGAAGAACCTCGACTGCTAAGGGATGCCCTCTGGCCTCCTCATGCACTTGTTTCATGAAGTGTTTCAGGGTTGCATCGATAAGGTGTTTGGCAGAGGTGATACTGGCTTCTGCATTTGTGCTTTATTTTTTGCTTGGTCGTCTGCTCTTTTGTTGCCTGTGATGCCAATGTGACTTGGAATCCACTGAAGACCAGTAATTTTGCAGAAGGTGTGAGATTGGTTCTTGGCAGTGGAATATGTTAGAACAGTCTGTTGAAGAGTTGTCGACTATTGCAATTATGGCAGCTTGGGAGTCTAAAAAACAAAACAGCTTGTTGCTGGGTAATGAGCAGCAAGCGCCTCTGAGGCCAGTCGCACTGCCGTTACTTATCCATCAAAATTACTAGTGTTTGCCCATCACCCTGGCTGATTTCAAACAGGCTGGAGAAAGCTCCCGTGGAAACAAGTTTATTTGGGGTGTAAATGTAGCAGGCCTTCTTGTGGTGCACCCAGGATAACTCTAAATCTGCTATGACGAATCTCTGCCAAAAAGAATTTTTTAGAGATGACCAAATCGAAAATATGTCCTGAAATGTGATTTGATACTTATCACAAAGCCATGTAAAAGGTTCCGCTCCCTATATTTCACTCAATGACCATGACCAATGCATATAAGATTATTCCCATAAAGTGATCTGATTTCGTACCCAACATAACTGAAACTATTTTTTTGTGACAGACGAGAACTGGAGCCCATTACCAAACCTAATAAACAGTAAACAAAATAAACTCATAACTAACAAAATTAAATGACCCAGTGTTATAAATTGTGACAATGCATTTGAAAAACATGTAAAGTAACTGAGTACAAGCCGCTAAGAAAGGAGTGGCTATTATAGTTGTGACAAGAGCTTAGAGGTCAATAGTTCAGTGACTACAGCCAAACAGTATTCTTTTAAGTACAGCGTATTTCTTGCAAACTTACAACAGTACTCTAAACAAAAAATTTATTTAGACAAGATTTCTTTTCATACGCAGAAAACGCATTTTTAAAGTGTGAGTAGACACGTCCTTAACTAGCATGTAACTAAAAAAAAAAAATGACATCCTATTGTCTCCGCACTCAATAATGTTACGTCCCCTGTTAATAAATAATGTAGCTCGCACACAAAATAAGTTAATTAATTAAGTTTTACCTAACTTTTTCCAATTGACCTAAATACTCAAAATACCCCTTGGGTACAAAAAAGTCAATAAAATAAAATAAGTAAAATCAAAAATAAAATAAAAAATCAAAACAGACCTCTCCTTGAACTTTGTCAATGCTGAATACTGCAACGACCTTAGCACGTTTACCATCATCATCCTGAGGAACAAATTACTATTATTCAATGAAATATTTTCAACAGATAACTTATATTAGTTTTCATTCTCAAAAATTTGACAAATTATTCAAATTTATAAGACAGATTTATTTTTAGAATCTGTTTTTCGTGTTTTAAATGAGTAATTCTAGAGTTTATATTATTAATAACAATTTTCTACACAATAGAATGGACTATCCTGGTGATCCTTACACAATGGAAATTTAGTGTTTAAATTGTACAACTACAGCATTAAATTCGTTACACAAATTTTGAAACATCGAAGAAAACTTAAAGTAGTATTTATCATTAACTATTCCAATAAGTGACATACGGGATCATAAACCGGAGCTTAAAAATATGTGTTAAGAAATAGAAAAACTTTATCAATAACAACCTTCACTCGTTCTACAACTATTACTCCACTCTTAACCCATTAACATTAGTCCTGACTTTAAACTGTTAATTAAATTCAGTTTAGTTGAATAAAAACTCGGTTGATATGCGAGTCAAGAAACCTTAATTTATTAAAAATTCACCTGAATTTGTTGACATTTTTAACAAGATCTTAAACATATGTTCTATGATTACTTGTTGAAAATATAGAAGCGAAATTGTCTTCTTGTGTTAATAGCTTTGACAATAGTACAAAGGAGGAGGTCAGGCCTGAATGAGGATAAAATTTAGTTGTCGCAATGCAGCCGAATTTTTAATAAATTACGGTTTCTTGACTCACGTATCAACCTAGTGTTTATTCAACAAAAAATTTTGTGAGTGTACAATTCATCAAAAATTCAGTTTACTCATGACCATGACTTATTTTCAATTAACTTTTAAAAGAAAAACTCATAAAATGATTATCACAATGATCTAATGTAAAAAAAAATATAGTAAAGAAATAATTTTTTGTAACTTTCTATAAAACAAAACAAAAATATAGTTTTATCATATGATTATTAATGCTTTAAAAGACATTATTTGCTAACTATCTAACCAAGTATATCAAACAGATACATAATTCTGTAGATGCTGCTCATATGTTTATGGATTAGTGTTCACAGAAAATAATTATTTTGTATTCTAACATTGATTATTTACAATATCGTAGAGTCTCGAAAATCCACGAGTCCCGATATTTCGAGCTTCCATAAAATTTGAGCCTATTTTATCTATTTAGAAGGAAATGAGTGTAGGTACCAAGAAATGTTTATAGCCATAAAGAAAATGAATGGGGGTGTTCAAGAAATATTTATACCAAACATCATGCACAGGAAATGAGTCAGGCTTCCAAGAAATGTCTATATCAATATGGTATTTTTCTTCCTCGCCATTCTATTTTGTATGCTGTCACTCATACTTGCCTTCCTCCCCTTTCAGTTGTTATACTGTCATTCATGCTTGCCTTTATGTTGTGTTTGAATGTCTATATCAGTTATGTTTAGGTGACAGAAGGTCAATGGGCCATAGATATCTTTCTTTATTTACGCTGTAAGTTTTGACAGTCAACAAATATCTCTACACAACAGTCTAGTCCTGTGCATGACATATTAGAAAATAAACTCTCTTGAAGCAAACAAATCAATCCAACAATGACTACATTTATGATTAACTGGACTGGTCTTTATTCCCCCTATTAATAAATCTGGTTCAGGCTGTTGCCACATTGATCTGGATATGAGGGGTTTTACTGTATTGGGGTTCATTAGAAGTCCTATTTTTACTAATGCTCAGAAACTTTTTCCATGTAATCCAAGTTTTCAGTAATTCGAGGGGTTCCATTACCCTCAAATTATCAAGACACTACTGTATTGTCTGAAATAAAATTTAAAAGACAACAAAATTTAACTCAAAGTAAACAAACTGTATTTCAATAGATGTCCACTTTATAGTGGCCATCTGAATTACTGAAGCCATAACAGAGAAACGAAAGATAGATAGAAGAGAAATGACAGGTGCTTGTACTTCCCATATTATTATGCTGAATTATATTTTAAAAGCCCTTTCTAGAAATTTATCCCTAGACCTAACTTTACAGTTTTTGCATCACCTTCTTCCTGCATGTAACAAATAATTTGATTTTTCTGGAGGAAATTGCTGCGGAACAGGGTTATCCCCTTGTGATAACCAAGATTATTCGTGATAAACAATCCTAAACCTGTGACTAACAAGCGACACACTAGACAAAATTGCAAAATTGTTCATGAAAGAAACCCAATCACTCATAATATATGTATTTTTAAAACAATAAATAAACCATAACAAAATAAATAAATATATACAATCCATGCTTTATCACCTTTAAATAATTACATCTAGTAGAACAAGTTAATAAAATTTATTGCAGATTAATTATATGTAATGATTACAGCTAAATAATTACATCACTTTCAATAATTTCAAATAAAAAATTTCTTTCAAACAGTGTACTACTTTTTCTACTACTACTGCATGCAAAATCCATTCATATCATTGTCACTAGCAATCAAACAACATTTTAAAACAGTACCAATAGTCTCTGATGACGAAGTTTCAAGCTTTCAGCCTCCATTTGCAGTAAACTACGTGGTTTCTTAGGAGATCCTTCCAGAGGCTGACAGTGGATTAGATTTTCTCCAGTTTCTTTTGGCCTTCAAAAAATGGCACCAATAATATTAAAGAAATCAATACAGGTATTGAATGCTTAATGTGTTACACAAATGAACCACCATTGTTTACAATAAAAATACTGGCAAAAACCCCAAAACCAGAAAAATAATAAAAATTAACTAGTATATTAGAAGTTACCTAACATTAAACCCTTGTGTACATTTCATCATCATCAGAATGTGTTGTTACAGTATTACAATCTAGAATAAAATAGTTTACAAACTATACTGACTTGCATATTACGACACCGACTTTTTTTCCAAATACAAGGTCTGTTCATAAAATAAGCGAACTGAGGTCATAAAAAAATGTACTTTATTTGGAAGTTACACGTCTGAGTCTCCTTCTAAGTACTCTCCTCCCCAATGCACACACTTATCCCAACTGTGTTTGTTAAGCTCTTTGTCGCATTTGCCTTAATGAAATTGTTTCAAATCTTCTTCCAGGACAGTGATCGAGTTTTTGGCCAAAAACTCACGAGTTCTGAGTGCTGAGTGAGCTGGAGCGTTGTCGTGATGGAAAAACCAGTTATCACTTCTCCACAGTTCTGGTCTTTTGCGTCGGACGGCGTCCCTCAGACGTTTCAGTACTTCAATGTAGGTAATCTGGTTGACTGTAGAGGCTTCAGGAGGTACTCGTAGTGAACAACACCCTTAGCATAAAAAAAAACTGTCAGCATCACCTTCACATTTGACCGAACTTGGCTTTTTTGGGTCTTGGGAACGTTTGACTCACCCATTGGGATGATTGGACCTTCAATCAATGTCGTAACCATACACCCATGATTCATCACCGGTTATAATTCTTGACAAAAAGTTCTCATCTTCATTTGAACGATCAAGCAGTTCCCGACAAACCCGGACGCGATTGGCTTTTTGGTCGTCGGTCATCAGGCGTGGCACAGCGACGTGATGAATCTTCAATTTTTCGGTCAAAATCTCTTAACAAGATCCAACTGATATCCCACACTCTTCGGAAAGCTCCCTAATGGTCAGACGTCGATTTTCGCGCAACAGGGCGTTGAATTTGTCAACGTGTGGGTCGTCAGTTGACGTTGAAGGACGTCCAGGACGCTCATCGTCATCAATCGACTGTCAGCCACCCTTGAAACATTCATGCCCCTTGAAACATGCAGTACGCTTCATGGCAACACCGCCATAGGCCGTGTTAAGCATGGCAAATGTTTCTACTGCAGATTTCCCTAGTTTTACACAAAATTTCACAGCAATTTGTTGCTCCTTCAGGCTGTTCATTTTACAATCCGACAAATGAAAAAATCACTCTTTACTAAACTACGTGTAACTCATCAACAAATGAAGATATCTGCAACTGAAATATCGTGTTTTAATCAGCTGATTTATACGAACCTAGCTACACCAAGCGGATTCTCCTGAAACTAACTTGAGCCACGAAATTCAAACAGTCCACGTATTTTTTGAACAGACCTCATATACGCAGTGTCTCCAAAATATTGTATCCTTCTTAAACATTGGCTGCAGGACTAGAGCTGTTTATTACTTGAGGCGTTTTATTCGGCAGGACTAGAGCTGTTCATTCAATGAGGCGTTTTATAATTAGAAGGCTGTTAATTTAGTTTAGAAGTATATGTTATGCTTGGTAGACATTTTTTTATTTAAATTCAAGAAATCAGACTGATTTTATATTCTTGGTTGCATAAGCAAGAAGTACACTTAAAAACTATATGACTTAAATCTAACAACCCTACTTAAAAATTAATTAGAATGCAATTAGGGCAAATAACAAAATTAACGATACATAGGCTACGATACAAAATGGTTTAATACTAAATTCTAAACCTAAAATGTGTGGAATAGAGAAAAGAGGAGTGATTAAGGGGTGGGGGGAAGTAATGAGGGTTTAATATAACTTACGAGCAATGTCTGCAAATAGAGGGAGAGGTCCAGTGAAATCACTTCTCAAATTTGCTTTGCTTTCCTGAACACGCTGAGATATAGGTAATCTGAGCTTTCGGTGCTGCTAAAAGGTTTAGCGGAGAAAATATACATTAATTGACAAACAAATGATGTTAGAAAAGAAACAAAAGAGGATTCAGTATCCCCAAGATAGAAGGTTGTAAATGTGTTTTTTTTTTATTCCTTCTATTAACTAACACTCTCCTGCTATATATCTTGTACAAATTTTCAGTTGTTAATACTACATTTCTTTTAACCTACAGTTGATGAGAATTGATGTTAATACAGTTTTTTCAAATATTTATTCAATAATGAAGTTATACAAATTTAATTGGAGTCAAGGTTGGATTCGAACCGAGTATCTTTATTTTCAAAGTCTAGCTTTGGCACTCAGCCAAGTTTCCCATAGCTTAAAATAAATTTCTCAAAGATGTATATGAATTTATTTGTTGCCCCCTATCTGGTTGTTGTCGAGACCTCCTTAAATTGTTGCCATGGTTACCACACAATGTCATAGGAATGGTCTAGGATTAAAAATGAACAAAAAGAATAAAATAAACTGGATTAGCAGGGTATCGAACCTTGCTTCACAAACAAACAATGAAAGGAAAGTGATAAGAAACTACAACACAATGCAAACAACAAAGAAAAACAAGCGTATAAATAGTAACAAACAACAATAATAGTCAAACACTATACATAGAAAGGAAAACGGAAAACTGCAAGGAAATTGGCTTTCTATTTTGCCACTTAATATTGTTATTCTGACATACGTATATACATATTTATATTAATTGTAATGATAAAATAAAAAGAAACTAAGATGAAATTTTTCTTTGTAGGAATTGACTTTAAACAAAAATTTATATTATTTGTTTGTTAATAAACAACTGTTACTAATACTGATATTTAATTTTGTTTTTCCTAAATACAATCATGTTCACAAATTAAAGTCGAATAATAATTTATCCAACAGAAGGATTTATACTGATGAAGTGCTGAAATCTCTTGTAGTCAATGTGATAATTTGACAAAAAAGGCAGTACTACAATACAAAAATATTTATCAATTAATAACTCATATTATAAAGTTATTAGTATTAATATGTTTTAGTTATTATTTGATGGTTATTCTTGTAATGGGTTTATTGGCTTTAATGTAAACTAGACAGATACAAAATCAGGAAACGAATTTCTAATAATTGAATTTCATATCTTGTTATTTCAGACTTTATAGTGTAATATGAACACCCAAAACTAAGCTAACTTTTAATCTTTATTTATTAAAATCAATCTCCCAAACTAATAATGACCAAGTTTTACTGTATGAATTCATACTTTATGTATTTCTCAGTTACCAATCAAATTTTTAAGAACAAAAACTAATGACAATATATGAATAAATTCTCATTCAAGTTGGAATAATTTGTATCAACTAATCTATCTTACTTGTACATTGGATGTTCACACAGCAATGCAGACAACACAATAATTTCGTATTCACATGTAGACGTTTCTTTGAATGAGTACACTTCATGTTTACCAAGATTGTAGCAGATGTATAAGACATTTGTTCTTCTTGGTTTTCCATTCAAATCACACATCGTACCATCAGTTAGATTGATCTGTAAGTAAGGAAGGTTTACTCCATCCAGTTTTTTAACTGGTGGTGGCTGGTGCATACCTTTTTCATGTTCTAAATCTGTAACAAAAAATACTTTCATTATCTATTATTATCTAGTTTACTCTACAACGTCTATTATTAAAATACGTAGCTACACTTTATCACACAAAAAATATTGTTGTCATAGACAAAATGATTCCAGCCAAACTATCTCTTGATGTTTGAATAAATTATATCTGTAAATCTGGAAAAATACAACAAAGTATTGTTGGAATGACCGCTCAATTTCTTTGGGCTTTATAAAGCACTCCATTCCAACTTCTATTTATAGCCCCAGTTTGTGAAAATGTCAATAGTTAAAAACGGTGATGCATTTCTAGTTTTATGAAACTCTTTTGAATTTAAATAATAATATATGTCATGTCATTTGTCCTTCCTCTACGTGAAAAAAATTAAAATAATTCTTTAACTAAATTTAGAAAAATTTTAAAAACTAAATTAGAATATATAAGAGAAGTTATTTTTTTTTATTAATTGTGACCAAATGGACATAAAATACTATGTTTCAAAACGGGACTTTATCCTAAGTCAAACTTTTTATGACACTGAATATAAATAAAGTCTAATATGCATTTGCTAAAATATATTTATAAAAGTTTTAAAAAATTTCCAATTTTCGCTTTATCCCCATAGATACCTTCTTCTTCTTCTTCCAATGGCTTACGCCATTCGAGATCTTGCCTTCCACTGCAGACCAGGAGGGGGTCCTTGTCTATAATAGATGTTTGGCATGCACATATTGCGCACCTGTTGGATTCTAATATTTTCATTCTGCTGAGATATCTGGCGAGACAGTCATGCTCTGTGACCAGTCTGAAATTAGCAACAGATGTTTTTCTCGGAAATGTTCTATTCGTCTCAAACAGCTCAATAGATACCAGAAAAAAGACTCTATCAAAAATATGTACATTTGCCAAGATATTTGGTATCAAATATAGTAGCCAGAATACTGGTCAGCTAAATATTTGGTTACCTTCAGAGCTGCCATCACTACTAGTTCCATGAAAATCAAAGTTTTTCCTATTTCCTCGAACAAAACGTTTCATTTAACGATTACTGCTTGTGACCATGTGTGATGTGACGGTTTATTCATTTTGGCTACTTAGATGCTTGGTTACAATTCTTTGTATTTGGCCTTAACAACAATTTGGGAAATCTTCACCATTATTTAAACCAGGGGTTCTTAACCCAAGGCGCTGGAAGTTGGATTGAGGGGGTTCTTAATTAAAGCACTGAAACTGCTAACAAATAACCTAATTAATACTTAGATTGTAGTTCTTGGCCAAATGTAAATGACAGGGGCGCAATTTCAAGTCAGTGTTATGAAGGGGGCGCATAGCCTGAAATATTGAGAATCCCAGCTTTAAACCATAAATTTTGATTTTTTTAATTACAATGTCTGCAACCAAAATAGTAATAACTAAAAATATCTCAACCAGAATAACTCACCTTGTAGAGAAAAAAAAAACTGGGCACCAAATTTCAGTAATTTTTAAGATATTACATTACCATTTCAAATAATTAAGGACTTGTATCTAATTATTGGGCCAAAATAATGAAATAACCTTCAGAATGATTTCCTATAGTTACTTGACATCATTTATCTCACATAAATTATAAATATCTACATTCTTAACTTCTGCAAGCAACAGATATCTGCCATAACTTTCACTTGATATGCCCTTACAAACTTTAGTAGTACAATCATGTATTACAAACTAATCATGCATTTTGGAATTGCAAATCTTAGAGAAGTGGAAAGGAATGTCAATAATAAGAAAACAAGTTATGTTGGATAGAAATTGTGAAATCAGAAATAGAGATAGAGGGATAAAGTAAAAATATATTAAAGAAAAAAAATTTGGGAACAGAAGACGATGATGACGGTTTATGTAGCATACCTACAAATGTAAAACTATTAAATCATAAGACTATTATATTCAAAAGGTGCAACTTAATTTGCTTTACTCATATAACATTTGTTTTATTTCTTTATGCAGTTTAAGCTTTACTGTGTGGTTGCGACACTATTCAAAGTAAGTCTCACTTTTATATTACAACTAGCTTTTATATTAAAAATTTTTTGAGAACACAAAATGTTGTGTTTGTGCTATAATGTACATTTATGTGTGTATGTGTATCTATTGACAAGACAAAATTTAACAGTGGAAGAAATATATGTTTGTTTTAAAAATTTTTAATAAACTGTAGGTCATATTTTAGATTAGCACTGTACAGGTGAATTTTTTTCTTTATTACTTGTATTAAACTAATTATAAACATTAAACTAAATATTCAAGTGTAAGTTGTTAGTTAAAAAAATCTTCCTTTTTACTATTCAGCTATTTTGAAATATATTAAATACGTACTAAATTTTAACTAAAGAACATACTTAGCTTGTTCATAACTTCTTTATCCCATCGACCCAAGATATACTCTTGAGTCTTCCCTTTAGACTCTCTGTCTTCATGAAACTGCCTGACATATCTCCCATGACAAACTTCGTATGTCCAGTACGATTCCAGCTGAAAGTAATTGAAATTTATATTTTTTTTACATTGAAATTAATAATTAAATAAGAATTTTAAACCATCATTTTGTTTTATTGTCATCACCTTAAATTATTTATTATTAATTAAGGATTTGTGGTTTATTAGTCTACAGAAAAAAAATTAATGATAAATTTGATAAAATGACAGGACTTGGTGCCATGACCTGTGATACCAGTATGCAAAAATCTTTTGACTTTACTGGAACAGCCCTTATTGTCTAACGACCAGCCCATTCCTGGGACAAGACAAACTTCAACTAGATACTACGGTTTCAACCTCTTTTCCAGAACTACCTGGGACCATTAGAACCTTCTGAACAGCCAGGTTTTCCCTACCTTCAATAACCCGTCCAAGTAGAACCGAACTGCTGTAATCAGACCTTTATCCACTCTCAGTTGACCCTAATTTTGGGACTTAGACCTGGGTGGGCATAAGCCCATCCCGTTAGACCTTGAAAGCACAACAATAGATACAGCAGAACCTCACTATAACAAACTCTACTAACCAGAATGTTGCTTATAATGGACCACCGCACCAGCCTAACACACGGTTGCTAAGACGGTAGTTTATATCTTGTCAAGTGCCATTTCCCCTAAAAATGGTCCAAAAGAACTATAATTAAGTGTAAATATATCAGTAATATTAATAGTAACTGATTTATCAACCGTAAAAATATTTTGTAAACAGATATTCACCCTGCCTTAACCAAAATATGACTGACTTGAAACCTGACTGCTGCTACTTAAAACAAACTCAAAATGGTTTCAATATGAATCTGAAAGCTTCTTAAATAAAAAAATTAATTTACAATACTGTCATTGAAATTTACTTTACTGTAGTCACAGTGAATGTGTTAGCTGATTTTAATCACTGTAAATAAAACCTACATTAGTTTCAACCAGTTTATTTCTTTTTATTAACCTTTTTAAGTTTTATTTGCATTTTTTAACTAAATAAATAAAACCCACTAACCACAATACAAAAATCTATATTACAATTATTTTATGTAAATTTACTTTACATGGTAATCATCTTCAGAAGTACTGAAGATAAGTACTTCTGAAGATAATTACCATGTAATGTAAATGTACATAAAGTAATTGTAATACAGATTTTTGTATTGTGGTTAGTGGGTTTTATTTATTTGGTTAAAAAATTAGTCTACAGTGCTCAACAAATTTATTAATTTTATTTGCATTGTAACCACTTTAAAACAATATTTTTGTTTATATCAAACTCATTAAAACAGGCAACGCTCATCACCAAGTAGAACGTTATGAGATTCTACTATACTACAGAAATTATATTTTTTTAAATTTCAATTGTTTGAACTAGTCCTAATCAATTAAAAATCTACTATAAATAATCTTTAAAAATCAACTACATACTTACCCGAAAAGAACATGACGTCTGACTGAATAACGGTTTAAGGATTTCTAGAGGATTAGGTCCTTTGTAATAAACAGCAGAGTTCTAAAAATAATAAAATAAATGGATAGTTTATACTAACTATAATTATCTTCCACTTCATGTTTCTAATTAAATTTTACTTCTGTAACAAGAAAGTATTCAGTTATCATAATATTTTAGATCAATCCTAATTTTTTTTTTAATATTCTAGAAATATAATACTTATTTGTTTTAATTATTTATAGTAATAGAACCCTAGAATCCAGTTTCATGTGTTATACTTGTCTATAGCAGTACGTACTTTTTTTTAAATTGAAGATGGCTGTTTCGCGAGATTTGTTCCATTGTCAACTCAGGCTATAACTGACCTCTTGGTTGTTTTATGTTAAAGTGGTAATGGGGCAGGATATAGATATTAGGTGTATTTTTAAAAATAATTGGTTATAATGTTGAAAAGTGTATGTCAGTTAAAAAATAATTGAATGTGTATGGTACTTGTTTAGCATTGCTTTCTGTCAAACTATTGCCCATAAGCTACGTCTCATGCTACCGCACAATACTCTTGCCATTTCTGGCAGTGTGAATTCAACTGCTGAAATCGTTTGTCGCGTCTCTACTCCTCGCGATTTGAAACTCATTTCTTCCGTGTTATTTTCATTTCGCAATCATTTTATATAATAAGCGTTGAGATTTATCTCAAAACAAAGTTATTAATTTTATAACCTTGTACTAGTTTAATAACCTTCACATTTTCATTACTATTCTTGAAAAGTATTCAACAAGTGTTTAACATGCAGTAAACCCTTAATAGTGAAATTCTGAATTCAGTGAATTAGTGAACATTTAAATTATTGTTTTCAATGTTACAGTTAACAGTTTCTAGTGGAAAGGCGGTATGTACACTATGCTTCACCAAGTACACTTACAAAGAACATTTATTCCACATAAGTTAAGTGATTTTAGTTAATCCCTTTATTCCAATTTTGTGTTTAAACCCTTTGTTAGATTATAACTTAAAGGTAAATCACAGATTTATAAATTTATCTGTGTGGTCCTCCAGTAATTTATTATTACTTATGTGTGTGTGTGTGTGTGTGTGTGTGTCTGTGTGTGTGTGTCTGTGTGTGTGTGTGCGTATGTGCGTGCGTGTGTGCGTGCGTGTGTGCGTGCGTGCGTGTGTGTGTGTGTGTGTGTGTGTGTGTGTGTGTGTGTGTGTGTGTGTGTGTGTGTGTGTGTGTGTGTGTGTGTGTGTGTGTGTGTGTGTGTGTGTGTGTGTGTGTGTGTGTGTGTGTGTGTGTGTTGAATGTAGGGACAAAAATATTCCAATTTTTAAAAAAATATTAAACATGTTAAATATTACAGTTAAAATCACTAGTTCATAAAGTATTTTAGAGTATCATATGTAAAAATAAAGAAAATCTGAGTGAACCTACATTTAGTCATTTATTAACAGATAATAGAGAAATTTATTACCTATTGATAAATATATTTACGGCTACTAAAAATGTTATACAAAATTAATAATTGAAGAAATGCATAAATTTGAATTACTCACCTTGGTCTTTTCTTCGATATTTGGAATCAAACATTTATATTTCTCATTTCTGTGTGACGTAACAATCATTGATTCACCATTTTCTGGTAGATCCTGTTAGAAAAATATATATGAGTATAAAAATTTATTCAAGTACTGTGATAGTGAGTAGACAATTCGTATAGCTCTTTGACCTCCAAAGAGCAGTTTTCAATAAGAGACCTGATATACATAATTATCTTTAAAAACTAGCACCAATATAGTTTAATGAACCTACTTTGATCCTACATTCAATTAATTAAACATCTTTCACTTTATTCTAAACATAAGGTTTTCCCTTAAAAGTCGTACAAAAATAATAAATACAGTAGTATTTTTACAAATAAAATAGTTCTGCTCACTATATTAAATAATGAAAAATTATTAAAGATATCTTATCATATAATAAGCCTACATATATTACGTTATGTGTAATTATAGTTTAGAGTGAAAATCATACATTTTATAAATATCTAATATCAAAATTATTAGCTAGCTGTTTAAGATTAATATCTGTCTTCCTTACCATTTATTAGGCTTTCAAGTAAAATACCAAAAATTTTGAAAATTGGCTCATATTACCTATAATAATTATACTCCTGAAGAGCATTTCCTAAAATAAATAATATAAAATTATGGGTACTATATTTTATAGTACCTCATTTTCATTATACCTTATCTTAAAGACCAATATTTACAGTAGAGACATTTCAATGGTAATTGACACTACATTCATACTAAATACATTTATACATGAAAATTTTATATTTGTTGATTCCATCTTTGCATGAGCTACTAGTTTTCACTAAAACACTTGTACATATTTTACAACTTACCTATAGTAGCACTTACTTATATTTGTTGAGGACGGCTGCCTCAACATCTCACATCTCCCTAAATGGCCGACTTCAATTAATATATGTAAGTTCTACCTAAAGGCAAGTTTTAAAATATTTACAAGTGTTTTAGTCAAGATTTTAGTTTTTAAACGCACTACAGTATTTATGATTAATAACAATAATTGCTTTGTTGGAATACACTCACTCTTTCAGATATTCTTAAATAGAAAATTAAGTAGAAGTGATATATTTTTCTCATCTTTAACTTCTTAAAGAGTTTTAGTAGTGAAAGTGATTTTAATCTACTTTTGGATATAAAACTAGCTTTAACAACATTAAATTTTATCTCAGTAACTTCTGCTTACATATTGCCTACGTAATATTCTATCCATATACTTACAAGTAACAAGTCATTGTTATCACGACCAGGCCAATTTATTTTAAACAAAGTAGTGTCATCAAAACCTTTTAAGTCAACTGTAGAAACAAAACTACATGAAAAATACAATAAAACTGTAACGCTCCTTAATATCCTACATATCCGTACTCTATCTAACATTTTCTAAGACTCCGTAGTGTTTTAAATTTTCAGAAATACCTATATAACTGTGGAAATTTATAAATACATTTATTATATATACTTAAGTAGTGTAAACAAACATAGTAAACGTATAACCTATACGTCTACAATTCTGATTCGCTGGATCATAATTTTCAAAACAATTGTCAAGTCAACTCAGCTGATTTCCACACTGCAGAATATGGACAGAGATAAAACTGAAAAGACTTCTTGAAACTTAATCTGTGATAAATTTCATCATAAATTACTAAAAATATGAGAAAAGTCAAATTTGTTATACTGTATGTGTGTATTGATCTTTGTATTAGGTACTTGACACACAATTTATTTACTTTATTTTTCTGGACTAAACATATATGATAAAGCGAATTGGTTTTTTTCACTTACTTGCTTGAACACAATATATCTTTCTTAAAAGGATTTAAATTAATTATGATAATGATGGCTGGGTAGGTAATGCTCATCCTTCATACAAATAATTCAATATTTAGTTTTAAAATTACGGTATGTTTAATTTCATTACTATTATTAAAAACTTTCTAAATTGTTAGTTATAAAAGTCTATTAATTCAATGAACTTGTGCACAATTATAATGATAGATTGATACAGTTTTTATTTTTTCTAGCAATAAGCTATGTCTTGTACTATAACCTCAATAAAAAAAAAGTAACTAGACAATTGTTATGAAAATTAAAAAGTTCAAGATTCTCTGCTATCGTTTGATACAGTTTTTATTTTTTCTAGCAATAAGCTATGTCTTGTACTATAACCTCAATAAAAAAAAGTAACTAGACAATTGTTATGAAAATTAAAAAGTTCAAGATTCTCTGCTTCAATCGTTTAGTTATAAAGATTACAGTCGTTATTGTAATTTGCAATAAGTAACGTAGTTTAAAACTAGAGGTTTGCTTTACTATGTAAAAATTAAATTTGTAGTGCAAACATGTAAAAATATGAGTAGTTTTTACTTTACTCTTCTTTATGATATAGTATTATGTTACAAAGTAACCTTTACTACAGTTTTCCATTTGGAAAACAATAATTAGAATGAAGGGTTCCAGTTTTTGTCAGTTAGTAAAACCCTTTAAGGTTGATAGTTTTTACGAGTTACAATCTTAATCAGTCCTAAAACTACATTTCCACCATGTGAAATTTTACAAAACTTCTGAACGTTTATTTACATACATCTAACCTTTCAGTTTATGACTTATTTCGTTCTGTGTTATCTTTGTATTTGTAAGCTAGCAATTGATATGGTTTTTAACTTTGACAAAGTGTGGGTCTACACTGGATTTTTTCATTATTACTTGTGTTATTGAAATATTTGTGAAACAACCATTTTAAGTGTCACAAGCCAAAAATATTAGTTGAAATTTGAACAAATTGAAACATAACTTCAATGTACCAACACAATAAAACATTCTATAGGCTTAATGACTCTTTATAAATCAGAACGCTATTGTATACTATAATCAAATATAGCTATGTAACAACATACCTAAAACGTTTCTGGGGTATTTATTCCCCGTTCCCACGAGTTCGGTTTTAGCAAAAAAAATTATACCGAGTGATGCTGAAAGTCATCAGGGTTACTAACAAAAACTCTCACTAATGCCCGAAAAATTTAAAATATTGGAAAATAGAAATCCCCCCTCCCAGCACACGTGAAACATTACTAATTTAACATATTGGCTTCATTTTTTCACTTAATAATTCGCAAAGTGCCTTAAAATGTAATTAAATTGCTGTTGACTCCAAAAAATTACAAATTAAAAAAACTATAACAAAGCACTATTGAAATTGTTTGATGTAATCATCTTGAATTCACTGATTAATCTAATTTTAAAAATACTTAACTAAATGAATACGTAATAGCAAGTAAGCAATTACGTATTTACTTACGTTTTTACGTTCCACCTGGCACACAAACCTTATACAATTATAAAACTCTTACATACATCTTATTTTTTTGGCAATAATAAGTCGCAAAATGACAAAACAAACATTTACAGACCCTATTCCATTCACAAAACAGAAAATATTGCATTGAACATTTATACACATTTTATTTCTATCGCCAAAAACCAATAAACTTTACACCGCACAAACCATGTTGAATTGATGTGTTAAGGTTGATCTTTATCAAATTTGTAATTTTTTGGGAGTCATCAGCAAGTTTACATTTAGACATTTTGCGATTTACTACATCAATAAAATAAAGCCAAAATGTTGAATTTGTAAATATTGACTTTCTGCATCGTCCAGTATATTTTTTTACTAAAATCGAAATAAAAACTGGTGAGGATATACTTATATACATAAAAAAGAGATAAATGAGGTTTTCATGTAAGCTAGCTCTGTGGAATGAATTGCTTAAGTTTTGCAATTTGTATATTTTTAGATAACCAGTAGCATAAATTTAATTTTGTTTGTTTTGTTTTATACCAAAATTTTTTAACAACTATTTTTTTAGCTTAGCTTGTGAGGTTATGTTAAAACAATTAAAAGACATACACAAAACTCACAAATTAATCTTTTATTGACTCATACACGTTTCAATGACAAAGTCATCATCAGTGAGTGTTGCTCAAAGTTTAGAGTTTGTAGTAGTAACATTCACTGATAACGATGACGTTAAAATATCGGATCACAATTTAAAAAAAGAAATACAAATGATAAATTACTGTATGACAAATAATAAAACACAATAAAAGAGGCAGAAAAAAAGATAATTTACATAAAAATTTATAGTACCAACTACTAAAATATACTACATACTAAAATTAACACTCAATTTTTAACTCGGAATGTTTTTCTATGTTAATGTCATGTGTTTCACAAAGCGATAGAGATCGATAATGTAAACACAGGCATAGATAATGCATATGTCACATCCAAGACTATTTATAGCCGAGATTAGCTGAGATTTGTTTACTACAATCTTATGATGACACATTAGGTTTCCGGGTGTCCAAGCATTTTTTCAATGACTCATATTTACAATAGTATGTTCCCACCTCCAGTTGGTTCATTCACTCTAATAGGACAGTTATCGTTTATTCTTGCGTTAGTTCAGAAAGCTTATGATCATTGTTTTTACCGGATTTTTGCAGCTTTAAGAGGTTCAAACTAAAAAAAAACCATTAAAATATAAAAGTTAAACCAAATTAAATCTGTTCATAAAACTACCTAAAGCATTGTTTCAGTTGAAGCATCAAAAGTTAACTTGGGATGGTCGGATTTAAAAACGACTCAGGCACAATGCTCTCCAAACTCTTCTGAAGCACTGACATAAAAATCAAACCCTTATACAAACACTTATCGACACTAGAGAAGTTTCAATTAGCCTGGGAGTGAACGTGCCGGTGCGCTTCCGTCTCTCAGAAGGGCAGCGAGGAGCACACCGGCACGCTCTCAGTGCCTTGTAAGGGAACCCAGAGCATGCCGGTACGCTAGCCGTGCTGAACGAGTTAAACTATAATTAAAAGGTACTTACTCCTGTACAGGGTTAGCTTCGTAAAAGGAACAAATGTTTTGTAATGCGTCAGCTAGTAAGCCATTACATATTCACTTAGTTACGTACCTTTTAATTAAAGTGTACCAAACAGTTGTTACTTTTAAAATTTCCTATTATTGCAGTATCATAAAACCTTGCTTAAATCATACGTTTTAAAAGATTTGTAAACTTAATTTTTACAAAATTTCAGATTTTGATAACTTTCCAAATATCTAAAAGAAGGCTTATTATGGATGATAAAGTGGCTGATGATGGAATTTATGATCCAAGTAAGTATGTAATTTTAAAAACTACAATTAATTCTTCAAAATAAATTTGTGATACATGATAGTATAAATTGAATTTTAAAATGAAATGATTTATAACTGGATTTTATAAAGATAAGAAAAATTGATATAGTCATATTTTAAATAATGAGTTCAGAAAAAAACTTCATAATATCTAGTTGATAGTTGATATACAGTAGTCGATCTACTAGTAGTAGTAGTTGTTGTATTAATTACTATTACAATATCACAATTTTATGACATTTGAGTAATACTAAATTATATTTTTTTATGTTAATTGTACTTATCCTTTTTAGATGTAAATCAAGATGATTTGATAATTCAACAGAGCCGTGATATAGAAAAGGAGGTAAGAAAAACAAAACATATTTTTGTGGAAGAAAACATTACGATATAAGCTTTCATCATAATAATATTACTGTAATGTTGTTTAGTAATAAAAATGTTATTTTTCTTTTGTAGCAAACATTCTTTTGTAATAAACATTTTTTTGAAAGACTATGGTTTTTAATTTCTAATGTGAGGCATTTATTATTTTTTTTTTGTATACTTATTTGTAGATATCGGAGACCATTGCACTTGTAGGAAATAAAGAATGTATAACAAACCTAGAATTTGAATATTTTTCTGATGACATTTATCGCCAAAAAGTTCGTGATTTGTCAAACAAATATTCAAGTGTGCGTAGGATAAGACCAGATGGAAATTGTTTCTTCAGAGCTTTAGCTTTTGCTTATCTTGAGCGCCTACTAGGAAGTAAAGAAGAATACAGTAGGTAAGTCTATTTAAGCAGTTATTGTTAAAATGTATGGAGTAGAACTGTTTCAAAACTCTACTCCTATTAAGAAAATAATTCCAATGGAAAAACTCAATTTGAGCAAATTATCAAAATCAATACAGTAGGACTGTTTCAAAACTATACCTATTTATTGAGAAAATAATTCCAAAGAAAAAATAATTTTTGTATTGTTTTTCCATCTGTGGTTTAGTATAACCCTACTAATTTTGTCTAGGGAATAATTTTCAGTTCATATACTGGAGCTATTCTATTTATCTTTAAAAACGTGTACAGTAGAGTTTGAAATTCTGAGTCCCAATTTTTTGACCTTCCGTTAAATTTGTGTCCTGCCAGTTTCATATAAGAACTAAAGTGCTAATTGAATAGATAAAAACTATTCAAAGACTGGTTATTCAATGAGTTTGTGCCCGAAACTGAAAAGTACTTAAAATCAAAGAATTAGCCTCAGAAGACTATTTTACTGTTAGGCAAAGGGCTGTCGCATCTCGACAAAGATCAACTTTGCTCTGATGATATCAGTGCTTTATTTCTACCCATAAATGTTACGAGCCTAATCCGATGTTTTGGAATGTATGAACAAAAATACACACGTTACCTCTTCTTGAAAGCTACTGAAGAGGAGGAAAGCATTGTAGACTTTCTAAAAAAATTGCAGTAAAGAGAGCTGCGTACTGTATGGCCTAGTCATGAAATTAGTTTTTTCTTATGTACAGGTGTATATTTCCGTTTATTCCACCTACCTCGAATAATTGATGCCACTGTACATTGTTACATTAAAAAAACCACTGTCACACGTAAAATTATTATTGTAGGTTACAGTTTCCTTAAGGGTAACCTTAAAAACGTAGTTTAAAGTAAATCACAGGAGTGCCAAAGCAGTCAAGTTTGTAGTTTATTAAAAATGTTGTGTACTTTATAAAAGAAAAATTCAAAACTTGTTGCACTTTTTAAGTTCAACAACTTAAGGTTCTTTAAAATGTATTAATTTTTTTAAAAATAAATTTAGTAGATATATTAATAAGTAAAATTTACACATATTAATTTATACTATCTATAGCAATTTTAATAATTTTTTATAAAAAATAAAACATTGTAGGTTTTTGTATTAATATTGTACGTAATGGATTTAATTATTAAAATTGGGTGTTTTATTTAGGTTTCGTGAACTTGCTTCAAGTAGCAAAGACAAGCTTATAGCTCTAGGATTTCCACAGTTCACATTAGAAGATTTCCATGATACTGTGAGTTAGTATAATGATAACAATTGAACTAGTTTTTAATTATACTATAACTTTTTATTTATACTAGTTTTTATTAAAAGCAAATGTATACATTTTATTGAATTTAAAAAACTTAATGATAATTTTATTAAGTCTACTCGTATATTGGTTTTTTTAGGTGTTTGCAAGGAATTTACTAGCTTGTCTTAGTAATTGCAATTAGCTTGCACTATTATAGTCAAATACGATAATTAGCACTACTGTCAGCATATGTGAAAATTGAATGTTGCACACTCATTCATGTTTTAAAATTATAAATAAACCCAGTAAAGAAAAAGAAAAAATTTACTATACACATTTCAAACACTCACTCTTAAATTATTCATCTATGTAGTAGCTCTTCGAATATTGCACTTATTGTAATTATTCTCAAAGATTTTTTTTATGTCTTGAGTTAAAAGAGTTGAATTACGCACTTACTAGATACTATAAGCCAATATACAAACCCGAGCATAATACAACATTCTAAGTTGTTTAATCCGCAGATTAAAAAGTTAGAATTAAAACCACGAGGTGCGGTAAGCCCTATTGTTAACAAGGTTACTCTGGATTGCGTAATTTACGTTAATATTTAACATAGCAAGTTTAAGCACTGTTCTAAGCAAAATAGAGTCATTTAACACTAAAAACGCAATGACACTGAATTTAATACAAATAAATTATAAATTGTTCATATTCCTTAACTACGCACTTACCATAGGTAAGAAGTGATGCAATGTTGGAATCGCGGTGAAGTCTCCACAGTACTGTGGTCGTCTCAGGCAGCGTAGAATTCTTGAAGGCGATCACGCAACTAAAAAGCTCAATTGAAATATGAGTAAACGTAAAGTTAAGCTTACAAAGCACTTAGTTTATTGCCGCGAGTACACGCACTAGGATTGCGCAACCGGCGAAATCGGGCGACACTTTTACTAACACGGTGAAAATATACAGTTAAAATGTTCATTAAAATGCTCATTAAAAGTTCATTAACGCGGTCCGCACTTTAAGCACAATTAACGAACGAAAGCGGTACTTTAAATTGTCTGAAACAAAAGCCATGCGGAATAGGCTACGAGGTTCAACGTAGGACTGCACTATTCGAGGGTCAGAACGATTCTACTTTGTGTTGAAGCGGAACTTAGCTTAGAAAATAAGAAGGGAGTGGGGGTGCATAGCGTTCATCCAAGAAAAATCAATAGTTTTCGGATATCGATTAGCAGGTCAGAGATCACGTGGCCAATACGTCACGGCACAGCTGTTAGGTAGATCAAGGCAATTTCAAACTTCGAGCGCTGACTCGAACATACCGCCCACCAAAACGAATGTTTTTAATCCGCCAGGTGGGTGGGGGGCGAAGAACCATAAAGCACCGGGACCCGAGGGTGCCGAAGAAGAAAATGGCAGGGAAAACGAAGACAACCAAAAGAAACAACAGGGCGAGAGCGCCGAAGAAAGAAGCTGTAGACAAGCGGTGAAAACTAAGGATGAAGCGGAAAACCGACGAGCTTGTTGACTGGTCGTTTCAGCTGTCCGTGAGCGGTCTGAATGGTGGCTACTCTAGAGACGTGGTCTTTTCCAGGATGTAGACTGAGGATCCTTCCCATAGGCCAATGAAGGGGGCTTGAGTGTTCTCCAGTTATGAAGACGAGTTGATTTTCCTTGAGTGGCGTCGAGTCCTTATTCCACTTGTGTCGTTGAATCTGAGTGTGTAGATACTGAGTGGACCAAATTTTCCAAAAGCGGTTGGACATCTGTTGGAGCATAGACCATCGAGATTTAAGCGGAGGCTCAGTATAACATTCTTCGGGAAGCGACAGTAGTGGACGGCCAATCAGAAAGTGTCCAGGAGTGAGAAAAGACGCTCCTTCACTGGGGTCTGGCGAAACTTCGAAAATAGGACGACTGTTCAAAATGGCTTCTATCCGGATGAACAGAGTAGATAGCTCTTCAGCGGTGAGGGTGGTGTTGCCTACAGTGCGTCGCAATAACAACTTAGCGGATTTGACAGCGGCTTCCCAAAGTCCTCCAAAATGAGGGGCAGCCGGAGGGTTGAAATGCCAACTGATGCGTTGGTCAGCTAGTTTGCGTTCAATAAGTGAGCTAGAGCGGTCCAGAAACTTGTAGACATCGTTAAGTCGGTTAGCAGCGCCAGTAAAATTCGTGCCGTTATCGGAATAAATTTCTGAAGGTAAACCTCGTCTAGCGGTGAAACGGTGTAATGCGGCGAGGAAGGCATCAGTAGATAAGTCGGTCACCAATTCCAAATGAACTGCTTTAGTAGTCATACATACGAATAAGCAGAGGTAAGCTTTCAATAGCTTGGAGGTGCGCAAATGGTTGGCCTTTGTGTCAAAAGGTCCAGCGAAATCTACTCCGACTCTATAGAAAGGTGGAGACGGCGTAACTCTCGATGAGGGCAAAGGTGCCATCATGGGCTGGCGTGGTTTAGTTTGCATGCGGAAACATCGAATACACGCATGGATGCGTTGGCGAAGTAATGATCGCAGAGCTATGACCCAAAATTCACTATTTATCAAGGCTTGAGTGGTACGCGGTCCGGCATGCAAGGCCAGCTTGTGATAATGGTCACGGATGAGGTCAACGTAATGATGGCGCTTTGGTAACAGAAGCGGGTGTTTAGAATCGTAACTAAGAGACGAATGATCAAGTCTACCGCCCACCCTGAGTAGACCATGGGCGTCGATGAATGGTGTTAAGTTGCGTAAATGGTAAGAGGTGACCCCAGAATGATAGCAGCGGTTGGAACTGTTGGAGCGGTGGTGGTTGCTAAAAGGGGTGGTTTCGTGGAGGCTGATGAACTCTCCCGCCCACCATGAGCATGTCGGAGGCGTCGACTAGAGGGCGAAGAGACTCGGTGATATGGTTGACTCTTCTAAATGAGCCACTGGCGGGGGTAACCTTGCGTATGTCCTTGTAGCGTTGAGATGCGTTAATGGTGCGAATGACCTCTTTCCTCTCCATGGGTCGACGTGCAGCGGTGTAACGAGCGGCTAATCTTACATTGAAGGCGTGAGGTGGACGACATCGATGGTCTGGAAGCGATCCTGAGATAATCCATCCGAAGAAGGTGTTGAGGGCAGCGGGTTGACCTTTGATTATGGTCTGCGGTTCGTTAATAAGACTGCGATTAAATACGTCAGATCCTAGAATTAAGTCAATTTGGGCTGGAGTGTCAAAGTGAGGGTCAGCAAGTTGTAAATGCTGATATTGAGCACGTATGCACGGTGCTAAAGCGGTAGCTGGAAGCGGGTCAGCGATATGAGGTAGTACTGCAGCTTCGACATCGAGTTTGAAATTTGAGGCATATCTAGACGAGATTTGTAGGGACACATATTCGGATATATGTGTGGTTTGAGAAGCGACCCCGACAAGAGAAACATTTGATTTCCTAGTAGGTAAGCCCAACATGGTGGCTGCGGGTTTTGTTATGACAGACACTTGACTGCCTGGGTCAATGATTGCCCGAAGGATATGCGGATTGCCATAATGATCATTAGCAATGACCTGAGCGGTGCCTAACAAGGCAGAAGCGACTTTAGTGTTATAGGTGGCTAGAGGTTTTATATTGGTAGTTGACTTGTTACCGTTATTGGCTGAGTTTGGGTGCCGATGCGTGTACGGTCGCTGGGGCGAAGCTGAGTTAGAGTCATGTAACAAGGAGTGATGATTACCGTTGCAATGTTTACAAGTGTTGAGCGACTTGCATTTGTTTTGGTAGTGGGTGCCGAAACAATTGAAACAGCGCTGCATATGTCGTATAGACTCGCGACGTTCCTGGGCTCTTTGTTTGAGAAATTCTGGACAACAAAAGATATTGTGAATGGCTGAACAATAAAAGCACTGTGCGGCGGACGGACTGTTACGAGGCGGGTTGGTAGGTCTGGTAGACAAGCGAGGTCTGGATAAATTTTGTCTAACACGCGGTAATGGTTGCGGTGCGGGTGTTCTTCGATTGAATTGGACGCGTTGGCTTATCACTGGTGATCGCAGAGTCTGCGGTCGAGTTCTGATGGTGTGGTGCGTTGTACTGCGGCGATGACCTTCATTCAGCTGTGTGGCTTCATCTGCGTGGTCGGCGTGGTCACTGGTAGCGGCTGCGGTAGTCGATATGAGCGTCATGATTCTAGCGGGGTATTCGAGGTGCGGTGTCGGACTATGTTCAGCTTCGAGGTCAGTTTCGACATGGTCAATATTTAAATTAGGGGCACTACTGGAAATTGAGTCACTCAACGCAGAGACCATCACTCGAGGTTGCTGACCTAATCTTGAGTTAACTGCAGTCGCGGCAGAGGGTTGATTGAGCAACTCCATTGCTCTAGCCTGCTCAGTGACGAAATCATTTAGAAATCTGTACGTGGGCATTTGATTTGTTCCCAATCTGGTTTCAAAGTTAAGTCGAGTCTGTGCATCTAAGTTGCCAACAGACATTTGAAAAAGTAAGAAGTCCGCTAAGTCGTCTAACTGGACAGCCTTTAGTGCGCACACAGCATTTGAATGTGCGGTTAAAAATCGATTAAGTTCACTCTGAGACGCGTTCTTAATAGGCTTAAAGTCTTTAATAATTTGAAAATAATGATCGGCTAAACGGCGAGGGTTAGCATAACGATTGCGTAAGGCTTGATATGCGATATCATAATTATGTTCAGATATTGTTAGTCCCGTAACAATGGCTAAAGCGTCTCCTTTAAGCGCTGATTTTAAGTACTGAAATTTCTGTATGGCATTAATATTGCTATTGCAATGCACCATTGAGTCAAACATTGAAATAAAGTCAATCCATTCATTACTATTGCCTGAAAAGCTAGGCATTGTAAGGTTAGGTAAGTGAGGCGAACTTGTGCCGGGGTTGACCTGCGAGGTTAACTTCACCTCGGTCTTAATAATGTTCGGGTATTTAGCCAACATTGGCAAATACGTGTCCTGAAATTGTTTTTTAATCTTAAATGCACTTTCAGCAAGATCGGCAACTTGACTGGCGAACGTTTTCTCTAATATCTCATACGTTTCGATAAAATTGGATTGAATGCGGCGGATTTCCCGTGCGAGGCCTTCTGGTATTTCTTTATCGCTAAGTACATTCTTCACTTGTTCCAGCTCGCCTACAATATCTCTCAATTTAGACAAATAATACTCCGTATTAATTTCCATTTTAATAAATTTCAAACCACAAACAATTGAAATTAAAAAACCTCACTATAAGTTCAAACGCGATAATAAAGTGGACTGTATAAAATTTGTAAGTCGTAGCAAGCATAAACACTTCCTTGCTCGTAATCGTGCAACTATGAGCCACGTGGCTTATTGCGCAATGTGGCACCGGTAATTATCGTTAAAGTTTTCCTGGTCACTAATACATTATCGTGAAATTTAAAGAAAAACCCTAGGTCACTGAAATAATTCAAATAATCCGGCCCAGTGGGGACCAATGTTTAATCCGCAGATTAAAAAGTTAGAATTAAAACCACGAGGTGCGGTAAGCCCTATTGTTAACAAGGTTACTCTGGATTGCGTAATTTACGTTAATATTTAACATAGCAAGTTTAAGCACTGTTCTAAGCAAAATAGAGTCATTTAACACTAAAAACGCAATGACACTGAATTTAATACAAATAAATTATAAATTGTTCATATTCCTTAACTACGCACTTACCATAGGTAAGAAGTGATGCAATGTTGGAATCGCGGTGAAGTCTCCACAGTACTGTGGTCGTCTCAGGCAGCGTAGAATTCTTGAAGGCGATCACGCAACTAAAAAGCTCAATTGAAATATGAGTAAACGTAAAGTTAAGCTTACAAAGCACTTAGTTTATTGCCGCGAGTACACGCACTACGATTGCGCAACCGGCGAAATCGGGCGACACTTTTACTAACACGGTGAAAATATACAGTTAAAATGTTCATTAAAATGCTCATTAAAAGTTCATTAACGCGGTCCGCACTTTAAGCACAATTAACGAACGAAAGCGGTACTTTAAATTGTCTGAAACAAAAGCCATGCGGAATAGGCTACGAGGTTCAACGTAGGACTGCACTATTCGAGGGTCAGAACGATTCTACTTTGTGTTGAAGCGGAACTTAGCTTAGAAAATAAGAAGGGAGTGGGGGTGCATAGCGTTCATCCAAGAAAAATCAATAGTTTTCGGATATCGATTAGCAGGTCAGAGATCACGTGGCCAATACGTCACGGCACAGCTGTTAGGTAGATCAAGGCAATTTCAAACTTCGAGCGCTGACTCGAACATAAGTTTTGCATGTTTTTTTGATTAACTACTTGTTTTTTTAAATAAAGTCTCATAACTATAATTATTGTAAAAAAAAACATATTTATGTAGTGAAAATGATATTAACTATTAACCTACTTGTTATAAACATTTGTCAACTTTAAAAATATTTAAACAACTTTTGCGTAAAAATTGGGAGTTTTAATTTAATATTCCAGCCAAGTCAAGGTAAAGGTGAACAAATAATGAATAATTTTCAACTTTCTAGGTTTTGATTATAATATGTTTATTTCCTCTCACTTTATTCTTTAACAGTTTATGGAAATAGTTGATCTAGTTGGGAAAGGACTGTCAGCCGAAGAAGATTTATATAAGCTCTTCAATGACCAAGGGTATTCAGATTACGCTGTTGTGTATTTGAGATTACTAACATCTGGACGCATTCAAGAAGAAGCAGATTTTTATCGCTTTTTTATTGAAGGGGAACGTTCCATTTCTGATTTCTGTCGTCAGGTATATACAGTATTTATAAAATTGCTACTGAATAAAAGTGTTATGTGTAATTATATGGATGCCTTATGCAAAAATTTTTACATTTGTTACGAGGGTGAATCAAATATAAATAATTTTTTTTTAATATTTTTTTATAATATACACAAACTACACAGTTCTTGAAATACTTCCTTGTGTTATCTATATACTTGTTACCAATTCGAAACCTAGTATATTCCCTGTCCATAAAAAAAATTGAGGGAAAGTTATCAACTAATTATAAACAAACTTTTTCATTGTCTTTAAATCGTTTTCCTCCAAGTAATTCTTTTAGGGGCATAAACAAAAAGTAGTCACAAAAGGTTATTTCCTTTGGGGTTAATCCCTTGTCTAGAACAAGGTTTGAGGGAAAAGTGATACAATGGAAAAAGTTGACATTTCGACCTTGTCTTTTGTTTCGGTATCCAGGTTTTGCTGACTAGCAACTTACAATAGTAAGCCACATTCACTGTACCTTGATCAGGAAAAAATCAATGAGTAAAACTCCATTTAAGTAAAAAAAATTGCTGTAAGAACTTTTCCAATTGAGAGATGACATTTGTATTCCAATAGCCAGGTTTCTTCATTCCATCAATGCTCTTAAACACCATTTTCGTATAGATGGATCCATTGTCATCACATGTGTCAATTCTAAAAATATCCACTATAGCCTTCAAGAACTTATTGGATGGACGTAAACATACAATTTTGCAACAGCGAAATTTTCTGGTACACTGAACTAACATAAAAGTAAAATAAATAATGATAACCTATTTGTTGGTGCCAAAATTAGTATCAAATTAATATGTACATATTCAATTAAACGTAATATAAAATTTAAGTATCTTATAATATTTTTACAAATAAATAAATTCAAATGTGTACAAAATTTAATTTTAAAAAAATTCAAACTAAACTAAATTTCAGTATTTGTTTTCTCAACAAAATGAGTGAACAAATATTATGTTTTCTATCTTTAACTTATTTAAAAATTTGTAAATGATATAAACCATGAAAAGTCAGAAAACTACATCGATGTTTTATGTATGAGAAAAGATCAATGGAAACGTTTTTCAAAATTTGTTAAAATACTTATAAAATGCCTACTTATAAATACTTAAAAAATTCATATTTTAGAAATAAATAACTTTAAACTTTTTAACTTTATGTTGTGTTACAGGAGGTTGAACCTATGTTCAAAGAAAGTGATCACATTCATATAATTGCTTTGAGTTCAGCTCTAAATATTGGTGTCCGTGTTCGCTACATGGACAGAGGAGAAGGCTCTCAAGTGATAGCTCACGACTTTCCTGAAGGCAGCACTCCGGCAGTACATTTGCTTTATAGGCCAGGACACTACGACATACTCTACTCTAGTAATTCTTGCTGATTTAGGTTTGTACTCAAGTTAAATGTATGATCAGTTAATTTCTACAATGAATGATGTAATTATTCAATTTATTTCTGGTAACAATAGTTTATCTCCAATACATTTTGATATGGTTTGATGGAACTGAACATTATGAGGCAGTCAATCAAGTAATATTTCACTGCTAAACTAGGAAATATTTTATTTCCTACAGCTCCTTAGAACTATAGAAAGGATTTTCCAATTGTCGCTATTTCGATATTAAAATTATATAGCAAAAATATTAAATCTGGTTTCACGAAAACAGCTATTTTTGTCTTAATTAAGTGATTATTAATATAGCAAATCTAATGATTTATTGTAGAAAATGGTCAAGGTTTTTATTTTAATTTAAATGTGATATGAATTATTGTTGTGTGTCATCATGTGAATAAATAGAATTCAAAATGGTAGCGTCAAATGCCCAATCACACAGTCACACAGGTCAAATGAAATATGGTGCTAAGTTAATTCAGTTTTTTGGATATTACTCTTAAAAGTATGTAAAGTTATTAATTTTTTTTATAATAATTAGTTTATAATAACTCCCTTTATACCAAAGACATGGTATAGAAGATAGGTTAAAGCTGTCACACTAGGTAATAAGCTTTAACTCCACAGTATTACAGAGGTATTCGTTTTCACTAACTTAGTTTACCTGGAAGCGGGAATCACTTATTTTTTGCAGCATCAGGAATGTAAGGTTAGTTGCTATTTATTATATCAGTTAAATGTGATAGTAATTAATTTAAGTGCCTACTAGGTTAAAATATACAACTTACTATATATTTTTATGAAAATTTGATATTAACAAAGAATAATTATACTATTTATCTTGCTAGGTCTACTGCAATTATGCTATAACAACTCCTGGCAGAAAGGCCAATCAGTTTTAGCCCTAGTGACAGAAGTTTTGTGCTTGTCACTAGTCTCATTCTCTTTTTACAATGCTTCCATTTGTGTTTACAGTTACTCAGGTTAAACTTGATGCTTCCTTAACTTGCTGTAGTCTTGAGTTTCAAAATAAATATTCAGCCAGTTTGTTGAATATTTTAATGGTCTGTGGCTAATAACATACTCTGATCCTTTTTAAACTAATTGAATAACAAATTTACATAATTATCTAAGAAAACATACCATAAGCTATGTTCCTGTATCATTCTTATGATTGTATTTCTTGCAAACTACTTTCAAAATCCACTGAAATATTTTAGACCCATTAGTTGCAGCTTAGATCCAACTTTCACTAACCTACTAACCTTTACATGCCATTTATGACCAAGAATCCATACTCCTACAGATTTTTTGTAATTGTGAACAAACATTTTGCTATTGTAAATTTATATGAAAGAATTGATCTTAAGGCCACCTAAATATCTGATATTATATACGATATTTGTACTCACAAACTCCGGTGCTAAAACTTTACCTTAGAATATAACTGAAAATCTATAAAAATGAAGCAAATTCCATATAAAAGTTGTTTTGTACCCTTTGGTAGGCGGGGAACATCTGGGGAATTTGTGTCTGGATGTAGTGGCAGCCCTGTAAAATTCCTATGTGCATTTATTGATCAAGCGGGCAGTAACGCTCTAGGAACTATGGATACTGAACTTGTTCCTGGTGCCGATTGTGTTATTCGTTTTTTAACAACAATATATAAAAAAGCAACTGAAATTCATCGCGAGTTGTGTAGTGTTTGTGGTGAAGAAATTATATCAAGGCCAATGGTATCTCGTTGGCACTAGTCATTTAAGAAGAGCAACATTACAGGATGAAAAACAAAGTGCCCACCCATCCACTTCCTGCTCTGACTGTTGTTGAAGATGTCCGAAGGGCCATTGCCACAAATCAGCACCTAACAATACATTAAATTCTTTCTCAACTGTCTCCAAATGTGGAAATAAGCCGTGCATGCCCTTCTGACAATCCGCATCTAACAAAAATGGTTTATTGTACCACGACAGCGCTCGCTAACATGCTGCTCATCAGACTCGAGACATACTTGAAGAGTTTTAATGGGATATTTTCGGATATCCACCTTACTCCTCTGACCCTGTGATTTCTACTTATTTCCGCAGTTGAAGCAACATTTTGGGGGAAGAAGCCTTATAAAAGAGGATGTTTTTAAGCAAGGCGTTGAAAAATGGCTAACCGGTATGACAAAAGAATAGTATAACGCTGGATTGAAAAAACATTTACCACTGTACCAAATTGTATTGAAAAACCAGGTGATTATGTAGAAAAATAGGCTTTTAATGTACTTTTAAAATGTTTTTAAATAACAAAATTAAAATTTTGTATTAGAGAAAGGTAGTCTAACTTATTTTTGATATAACCCACATATTATAGTGACGTTCAATATCAAAGACAAGAGATAAATCTAGTATTGCTGAACATATTTACAAACCAATAATAATTTAGATGTTCACATGTTAAATTAATATTGTCAAAATAAATTTTCAAATGATTTTAAGAGATTTTTAAGTGGTCTGTAAATACAATCCTAATATATTACTCAACCCACTACTCAGAGTTCGAAATTCTATCCTTTTTCACCTCTAAGTGAAAAAAATTATTTTATGACTGTTGAATCAGTTACTTTTTATTAAGGAGTTATATCTTTTTTTAAAGAAAAATAATAAACGATATAGGTTTTATTATAAGTAATGCATCTTTGTTACTTCAACATATTGTACTTATAGAAAACAGAATTGTCCATACAATCCTAACCGTAAAACTTCTCGCAAGTAACACCAATAGCTTATCTATAAACCACATGCCTTAGAAAAAAAACAAGGAATATAACACTTTCTCTGTGAATCCTTAAATAACAAAGCCTTTTTGATCTTATCTCCATTCTTGGTAATAGCTTGCACTTATTTTGAAAAAATGACAAGTTGTTATAAATTGTTTCCTGATAGGTCCATATTATCCAAATAAGATTGTGTTCAATTTTTTTTTAATGGGAGCGAATCTTATTTGCACTCTAGTGTATAGTGGTATATTTCATGAATAGGTTGGTTCTACTCAGTAGCATTATTGTTACCTGTTCTAGTGTAAGAAATCAATGCTTCTTCAACCATTTTTACCCTTTGAATAAATTCACATCTTTGTCCAATTATTTTTTTTCTGCTCTATTTTTCAACACATTTTTATATGGTAATCACAACTCTTTTGTAAAAAAGGGTAGCAATTTACTTGACACTGCGATAAAGTTTGAGAGAGGAAATGAACTACGCAATTACGTCAGTCAGAAGTAGGTGGGGTGGGTTCCTATAATTTTTATTAGAAAAGCTAGATAGAAAGAAAAATGCAAGCAGGATTATGCCATCTATTGCAGGAACAGCTAGAAATTGCATTATAGAAAGCCCTTTATACGAATTTCAACTATCATTATGAAAGTTGCTTCTTGTAATATTATGAATTTCCACCAGATTTGGCTACTACATCTTTATGTCATATTCTTTGACTTTCATGGTGATGGTTGAATAGACAGTAGCATAAGTTGCTTCTTGTAATATTATGAATTTCCACCAGATTTGGCTACTACATCTTTATGTCATATTCTTTGACTTTCATGGTGATGGTTGAATAGACAGTAGCATAAGTTGCTTCTTGTAATATTATGAATTTCCACCAGATTTGGCTACTACATCTTTATGTCATATTCTTTGACTTTCATGGTGATGGTTGAATAGACAGTAGCATGGAGGACTAAACCTGATTTGGTACACGTGAACAAGTAGGATTTTTGATGTCTGTTTGGCAGAAGGGGTTCACCTCTCATTATTACCCTGTTTAAGTGGACACCAGGGTCTCCCAATAAAATTTTTTCTCAAGGAGTTGGGATTTGGAAGGAACAAGGTCAATGACCTTTTGAGTTATATTTTCAAGGCTGCCTTTAAGGTATCTTTTACAATCTTTCATTATGAAGAGCTAGCCCATGAGTATTGAGCATTCAGGGAAGAGTTGTTGCCAAGCAAAAGTCTTTACTCTCCGCAGTCAGTTCTCCAGCTGTTTGTTCATGTGCTCAATGGCAGCCAGATGTCATTTAGTGGGCCCTTAGTTGATTCCACTCAGGCTTGTTAAACTTCTTCTAAATTATTTATAACATTTTTCTTGTGGCATAACAATTGTTACTGCTTGAAACTGGAGTTGAATGATACTATATTTGATTGTATGAATATAAAATTTATCTTACTTTCAGATTTATAAATTCTTGAATTTTGTAGTCCATTACGTTCGGTGAATCTTATTAATCACTTAAACAATAGTTTATGACTATCCGAACTTTAAGTTTAGTAAATTTGTTAAAACTTACTGAGACAGAACGTTTTCGATCGCTATGTGCCGATCTTCATCAGTGTCTTCTGCTTGGAGATGTCGGGTCAAGCGGTGACGGTTTTAAAGGTAGGTTTTCAATAGTATCAAAGAGTATATGTGATTTGTATTGTGTTTGTTCGTTTAATATGTTTGTACTTTGTGTTTTTGTGTGTCTGTAAATTTCATATTGTTCTAGTGTGTTGAGATGTGGTCTTTTTTTGTTGGTAACCATAACAAAAAACCACACACAAAAACACAGCTTCAACATTTACAGGAAACCCATAACAACAGACACACTTATCCACAACACCTCAAACCACCCTATCCAACACAAACACGCTGCCCTCAGATCCATGCTCCATAGACTTAAAGAAGTTTCAATGACCACAGAAAACATAAACAAAAAACTAGACACCATTTGATATTTAGCATACACAAATGGATACAACACCACAATAATAGACAAACTATGGCACAATATACAAAAAAAAACACCAAAATTTACAGACACTCAAAAACACAAATTACAAACATATTAAATGAACAAACACAATACAAATCACACATACTCTTTGATACTATCGAAAACCGACACCGCTTGACCCGACATCTCCAAGTTGAAGACACTGTTGAAGATCGGCACATAGCGATCGAAAACGTTCTGTCTCAGTAATTTTTATCAAATTTACTAAATTTAAAGTTCGGATAGTCATAAACTATTGTTTAAGTGATTAATAGAATTTATAAAGTTTTATAATTATAATAAGATTTATTTTTAAAGGAAAACAGATTTTTTACTTCTAAAATAAGACAATCGTTTCTAAATTCGCACTAAATTGTTATGAATGATTTATTGGCACTAATGTCACTACATATTAACTGATTAAAATAAATATATTAGATTTATTTTGAATATTTACAGATCTGACTTTTGGCAGGAGTGATATTACCACCAGCCTCGCCAGTGCCTCCATGATCTCTGTCCTGTTACACTACATTGCTGTAAAGTTAATATAATCAAATGTCAAAACATGGATGTAAAACAATTTTGTAAAAGAAATTTAAGAAAATAAAACATTAAATTATTTTTAAAAAATGACCCATAAGATGAATTTTCTGTTTAAAGATCTTTGTGTTTAACACGTTCCCTGCAGATCTCGGTCAGGGGGTTGTTCCAAGTTGTAGCACTGTAACCCCCCCTATTTTAAAAATGGCTTATGTGCTATAATTTATGTTAAAAACCTCAATTACCTTTATTCCCAAATTAATTCTATATAACTCAATAAGACTCACCAGGTCAATTGTTTTCTTTAACAGTTGTATCTTACGATTTAACTTAGGCAGACTGGCCATCTATTTTATTACAGGGTGTCTAGCGACAGAGAAAACCTGGAAAAGTCAGGGAATTTTAAGATTCTGGAAAATTCAGGGAAACGTCAGGGAAAATTTTAAAAAATCGGGAAAATATTTATTTTGATTAGAAACAAAACTAGTGGCCATTGCTCTCGAATATTTGGTATTGTAAGCCAGCGGGCTGGTTTAGGGGCAGGGCAGTCAGGAAATAACACTTCATTATTTAGATGCCCATTATTTATGTGATAAGCCCGTTGCTATGACTTCAGGACTTATGTCAATAAATAATAAATGTGTCGAGTTGGTACAGCTGGGAGGTTTTAGCCTGGACCGTGGCCTTGGGGTGCTCAGTGGTTCTGTTATCATATGGACGGGTGGGATAACAGATAACTCAGTCTGTTTCTCACCACACAGAACGCTGTGTAAACATTCGTAGCCAGCTATTTGTCTAGACTCGTGATAGTATGTGTTTTATTTGACGGTGATTATTTGTACACTGTTTATTTCAACATGGAAGGTTCCAGTTTTCATTGCCGTAGCGGGCAATCGCGTCATGCAGATGTCGTCATTACCTCCCCTCTTTCCTTAGGATAAATATAAACTAAAAGATGAAGTGACCGAAGCAGAGATTATATGGTGCATGAATTTAGTAATGCAACACTTCTTTACGCAATGCAGAAGGTAGTGTGTGCCTCTTTCCAAGGATGTTCCCTGATAGCACCGGTGTACAGAACATGAGATTGCGGAAAGATAAAATTTCCTATAGTGTTGTATTCGGTTTATCAAATTATTTTAAAGTCCTGTTACTGACATCATTAAATTCAAATTCTAACTATGTAATTGGCTTTGATGAAAGTTTAAACAAAATATCACAAAGAGCCCAAATGGATTTGAGTGTTAGGTATTGGAATGCAGAGACGGATGAAGTGAAAGCTTGATATTTTGGTTCTGTGTTTCTTACAGACACAAAAGCAAAAGAGTTACTCAATTCGTTCTTAAAAGGTGTTCAAAGTCTGGATTTATCCAAGATCCTTCAGATATCAATGGATGGGCCCAATGTAAACTGAGCGTTCTATAGACATCTAAAAGAGGAAAAGTCAGGGAAAACTCAGGGAATTTCTTCAAGCTATTTTACTAGACACCCTGTATTAGTTTTACAGAAGACAGGTTACATTAAAATTCTCATTTGTATTTTCAAAAAATATTTAATTTAAAATCCAATTTAAAAATATTACACTTAAAAAAATGTCTTATATTAATATAAATTAAAATACTAAAGGTTTAGGTCTTTTAAAAATATTTTGAGACAAGGCTAGGTTAAGTACACTGGATATGTATATTTAGATTTGAATGTATCGAAAAATATTAAAAAATTAAATTAAATACATGCCTTGGCAATCACTTGAACTTACATGGCTTTATTAGCACATATTAAAACTTTATACGGGTTTACTCTTATAACATATTTAAATTTTGATAATTCAAAAATAAACTAAAAAAGCCACTTATATCAAATTTTCCCATTGTTATTAAATTTAGAAAATCATATTATTAAAAGTGTAATACAAAAAAATTAATGGTTGCATGCTCATGGCGGTCCTCCATCCAGCGTAGCTAATGAAAGCTAGATCAAAAGCATTTTCTCATGGTCAGAGCATATCCCCCACCCTTATATATTTAGAAAAGGCCTTTCATTGGTTTACGTTCTATCATGGCGTGACTTTTTGACTAACGTCATGAAACATGTTTATAAACAAAATCTTTTTTTAACTAGACCGATTTTTTACATTAACTAAAATAACAAATATTTATGCAACACGCTGAATTGTAACCAAAAGTTATTTAGCATGTTACAGTACAATGCTTGCCACATCTCTGGTCGTATCAGTCCTTAGCAACAATATTGGATTAGTGTGCTCCGCCACTCTGGAAGAGACAGGTGGTTTGTAATCATAAATCCATACCTGATATTGGTACCTACGGTAAAAAAGATAAACGCATGTTCTTGGAAACACTACTGATTATATTTGTCAACTGATCAATCTGGCAACTAATGGCTGTCAAAAAAGCTGGGGTTTTTTGTGATACTATTTGTAGAACATAAAGGGTGACAGTTGCCGGAATTTTCCTCCTGTTGGAAAAAAATAGAAGGTGGATGATATCAATAAATCTTCTGATGATCCCTAAAACAAAAATTGTTATAATTACATAATTTATTATTTGTATCTGTATTAATAAAAATTGTCACAATGTACATATAATTTAATTTTTTGGTAGAAACCTTTTTTTATTTCTCTATAAGATTGGCAATCTTGATTTTTATTGAGGGCGTAGGAATGTTTTTTTATATCATTAACATAGGTTTTAACTTATAAAACATTAAAATATAAATTTTTACAATTATAGTTATAAGGGTGGTTAACATAGGCTTTAACTTATAAAATATTAAAATATAAAACTTTTATAATTATAGTTGAAGGGTGGTTTTTGAAGGTTAAAAATTCGAGTAAAATATTAATAACTTTAGAGTTAAGATTATAATCATAAATGCTACATTAAAATATTTTAAACTGTTATAAAATATTTATTTTTAGCGCATAAAGGGTAGTTCCTACGAATTGAAAACATCATAATTATATTAAAATTATAATTGTCTATTTATTTGGCTTATATAAACTATTCAATATATCAAACACTCAATTGTATGCAATGAGTGGTTCCTAAGGGTTTAAATGTACTAAATTATCTAAAATTTATCTCAAAACTCTTATAAACCATTATTATATTCAAATTTGCCCTTGAGATGTCGCTTTTTAAGGGTTTAAACATTGAGAAATATTTGAAGTCATTATAATACAAAAAGAGATATTTTTGTATTCGTTCAAATAAAATTTCAGGCTTTAAAAAGCTTAATTCTTTACTTTTTGATTTTGTTTGTCATAAAGAAGAGTTTCGCCTTTAAAGCGCAAGAAGTATTTACCATGCACCATAACTTTTGAAAAAATTATGTAATGAGCATAATCCCAATTTTTTCTTGAAAATCCAAGTTGCATGAAAGAATTAGAAGGTAATACCCTTTTTTACTGTTTAACATTGAACAGAAATGGGCCGTTACCTAAAGTTTTCGATTCTGATTCTCGTCGTTATATAGGCCTACATGATATTCTCTAATAACGAATTTAGTTAACATCTTAGTCATATGAGGAAGCCTTTTAAAAATTCCGTTTATTGTAATAGGCTACACAAAACGTTCGACCTTGATATGTAAATAGGAATTTCTGAAAGGCTGACAAAAATATGGGATAAAAGTAATGATTTATTTGAAATTACAAATATAAACTGAAGTTAACAATTTTAGTATAACTTCAGTAATAACCATTTCAGTTTGTATATCTGTTGAAATTGGAACTATCTTTTGTGTTTTGTTGAGACGGGGAAAGACAGAGTGTGTATCGAGCCCGAGTGAGTGAGACAGCAGAGCGAGAAGAGCAGAGACAAACGAACCAAAAATCGTCTTTGTTGTTGGGTCATAAATAATAATATTTTTGTGATCTCAAATTAGACATTTGCATTAATCGTTTAAAGCAACTAAAACTTGAATAAGACATAGTTGATAATTAATTATATTTCTAATAAATTACACCACATACATTTTAACAGTTAAAAAAACAAGAATATGAATATGAATCAACACTTTAATTGATGGAGAATCGAGTATCGGCGATTCCACGATGCCAGTAGAATTGGCGATTCCTGGAATTGGAATCGGCCCATCCCTACACTGAACTATTAGTATACTTTCGGTGTGAGATGCTAGGTCACCTCTTGTGTGGCTTGTTAGCAATGCTCTCTCTACCTTTCTTTAAATATATATCCCACTTATAAGAGATCACATGGTTCATAATATCTTTTTTGATCCTCAAGTTGACACTAAAAATTTCATGTTACAAACTCTCTCTAATGTTTTATCCATGTGGTACATGGTAGGCGAATATCTAACCTATGTTACACGGACATTACGTCCACTTACTGTAGTAGGCAAATTGAAACTAATTTTTTTCTTGGGGAAGGAAATGGGTAATAATAAGGCATTTACAAGGAATAATACAGCATTCCTTGTAACACAAAGACAACCATTCCATTCGATTTTTTATACATTCCATGATAAACAATATGTTACGTTGAAAAAAATAGAATAATAAACTACATATAACTTTCATACAGAAGAATAAAGTATATAGAAAATGTATTTTCTTTCAGGTATTTGGCAACAGGGTCCTTGAATGTAGTTTTTTTTTCGAATGGGTCCGACAACTGTATCAAGTATTGTATGAGAAATGGTTTAAGTTATATGGGATGAATTTCAACTACTACACATGAAACATTCAACAGAAAGTATGTTTGCACAAATTTTACATCAAGTGGAATTTCCCAAATTGTTTAGGTGTGATAGATGGTGAACTTGTTGAAGTGAATGTAATGTCCTCCTCACTATCAAAGTAGGTTTTATAATTATAAGTTTCTATTATATTGTTCTTCAAGCTGGTGCTGATGCAAAGTGTAAATTTATTACAGTTGATGTGGGTATGGTAAGCAGAGTGATGGTGGAACTTTTCGTCGTTCTCCGTTTCATCAGTTATTACAAACCGATCATCTTAACATTTCTCCAGATACAATTTTGCTGTCAACTATCATCGAAGTACCTCATGTTTTCGTTAGTGATAAAGCTTTTCTGTTACTAAGAAATTTATTAAAGCCTTACAGTAAAATAGACTTCCTAAAGAATGTTTCAATGACTTCATGGGCTAGGCATGTAATTGAATATGCATTTGGTAAAATTATGCTAAGTTCCACATTCTTTGAGAACCGATACATTCACATCTCCAGATTTGGCCAGTAATATTAATATGTATTTATAATATAGTAATTGAAATGGAAGACAGAAATGCAGCCCGACACTGGAAGTTTTCAAACAATAAAAATAAGGTGTAAAATATACATGTAATTTCATAAATGTAACTATAATATATAATTATTAATAATGTTTTTGTACTCACTTGTAGTTTTTTATTCCAGTAACCACTTCATCGCATAATTTGGCCAAAACGTAATGTAGCACAACCTTTTGGTCTTGAAGAAGTTTATTGGAAGAAACAGCCAATAGATGCATCAAAGTCCATTTTATACGACGATAAGTTGTCTGTAAACGGTGATTTGACAAAGAAAACATGGCTTGAAACACGCCTTGCTCTATTATTACAGTGATGACATATCGGTGATCTGAACTTCACTATGCACAGGAAAAATGATTAAGCACTTTGTTTTGACCGCTTTGCTCTATCTTGTATGAGAGCCGTTCTGATCGCTGCTCCTGTATGTTTTCAGCCTTAGTGTAATAGGAAGGATGAGTGATATTTATTGGATTATTATTTATTCTGATTGAATTGTGTGGCTTGCTTAATTACACTTTCCTCAACCAGGTTTAAATAAAGAAGTTAATCCTGTAACTAGCCATATCAAAGAAAAAACAAGCTGTTTAAATTCACCATCTAACCTGAAATATCATATCGGGGTGGAGTTTCCTGTTAACCCCTGGTGCATTTCCTGACAGCAGTTTAGAGAATAGCTATAACCTTTACAAGAGGTTTAACAACCTTCATGTACTCTTGTGCAACTAGATTTTCCTACATTTACACTTACATCTATATATCAAAATACATTAGAAAAAAAAATCAATTACTTTTTCTGAACTTGAACAGTTTTTTTCTTCTTATTTTCTATTTCAAATGTTTTGTCTGTCTTTATTCTTATAACTGTAATTTTCTTTTAATTATATTTTATTTTTAGTTGAGACCAATAATTTGTCCTTGTCGTATTTTACATCTTTGATTCTTCATTAAAATTTTAAAATCTAATAATGGGTTTTGGAAATAATTTACTATTTTAAAAGATATTTTATTTACAGTTAAATATAGAAATGTAATCTAAAACATTATTTATCATTACATAGAAATTATATTTAAAACAGCAGCTTATATATTAAACAATATTTATTCTGTAGAAATATCAAGATTTTTTTCATCCCACTCATTACGCAAATCTGAGGCCACTTCTGTAAACAGCAGATCCCACGTCCACTTTTCATTACACTGAAACAAAAATTGTATAGTTTTCAAATTACTTGTATTTTATTTACACATATACAAACTTGCTCCATAAATCTAAGTTTAGACAGAATATTTCAACAATCATATTACATTCTACTAATAAAATGTAAAAACAGCCATTATTTAAATCTGTTAAATATAATCAATTTATATTGTGTTTGTAATAAAATCTGTCAAGTGATAAGCTGACAAATACATTCTAGCATTGCCATTGACAAAAAAAAAAGAATTTATGTTTAACAAAATACAGTAAAGCCCTCTTTATATTGTATATTACTCAGATATTATTAAAAGTAGCTGAACTCACATACATTAAAGGTAAAGAGGAAATAAGGTGTTTATCAAACAGAGAAAGATAATCTTTTTTTCAAACATTGGATTTCAAGAAACACTATAAAAACATTGTTATGGGTTTTAGTCAAAATATTAACTTACATTATTAATAATAATGGTAATTCGCTCAGATGAAAGTAACGATAATAATTTTGAGTTAAATGTAAGTTAAACCTCTAAGTTATTAAATTATTTTGCATGTAGTAATTATAGTAGTGTAGAGATTCTACTTTAATAAAACCATATAGGGGGGGGGGGGTGTATAGATACTGAAATATAACTATAAAAAGACATTCCTTCTCAGAAACCAATTTTCGCATTTAAGGTCCTGATAAAACTGTCATGGTAAATAGTGAAATAGTGAAGGAAAATTTTTAACAAGGAATACTTTAGACCCAATAATATTTTAAAAGAAATCTCTGAAGAGAAATTGAATCTACTGCAGGAAAATAAAGGCAATAATTTTTGTGCACTAAATAATCTTCGCTCTAAATCTACCAAATAATGCATAATGTATGTGTGTGAGTGTAAAATAAGGTTAGAAACTCTCATTGATATTTAACACAATGCATATTCAATTATAGTTCTTAGAAACAATGTCAGTATATACCGTATATATACTTCCTTACCTCTTGTACATCATCTTCAGGTAATAAATGACTTGTTAAAATACTCAAATTAATATTGCCTAGTTTAGAAAAGGCAGATTTTTTAGCCAAATCTGTGTCAAGCTCTGTAAACGATGCCACTTTATTTCCAGCAACTCTAACAACAAAATTAAAAATTTTGTATAAATTATTTGCAAGATGAAAATAACTAATATTTTTTGTATAACAGCTAACAACAACCCTTAGATTAACAGTTTGAAAAAAAAATTAAAACATAACATGGAGACTAAAATAATTTAATTTTGAGCAATATTATCTAACAATGCCTTTTTGGTATATTTAACATTTTTTGTGTTATGATAAACTATGATTACAATAATTTGTTTACATTTATAGCAAAAATAGACTAATTATTTTGTTATGTTTCTAATGCAGAATGATTCCATGCATATTAAAACCTAACATCTTATTTCTTCTATTATTGTCTAAACAACAACTGTTTTGAGGATGTTATGAATTGAACAATGTTAGTATCAGACCATCTTTCATGGAGTCCAAAAGTAGTGTTAGAGACATTTTCTGCAGTCATTGACCATGTTATAGCATTTATACTACATCTAAACATATTTTATGAACTCATTATTATTTTCAGCAACTGTGGACTAAGGGTTCACTGATATACAAAAAATAAAACCCATTAACCATAATAAAATTAATTTATTTACTATATCACTTAATGTACATTGTCATAATATCACCATCTTCAGAACTCTATAAAGTACTTCCATTATGTATTTCTGAAGATAGTTACCTTTTAACTGAATGCACATCAAGTGTTATAGTGAATATATTATTTTATTGGGTTCATTATTTTTATTGTTAAAACAGCAGAGTCTCGATAATTCGAGGTGAATGGGACCGAAACCTCTTCGGATTACCAAAGACTCGGATTATAAAGAAATAAGTTCCTGCGCATTAGAAAAAATAGGACTTCTAATAAACCCTAGTACAGCAAAACCCCTCATATCCTGATCAATTTGGTGACAGCCCGATCCCGATTTATTAATAGGGGGAGAAAAGACCAGTCCAGCTAATCATGAGTGTAGTCATTGTTTGATTGATTTATTTGCTTCAAGAGAGTTTACAGCTAATCATGAGTGTAGTCATTGTTTGATTGATTTGTTTGCTTCAAGAGAGTTTATTTTCTGATATGTCACACAAGACTAGACACTTGTGCTTTCTAGAGGATATTTGTTGACTGTCAAAACTTACAGCGTAAATAAAGAAAGATATTTATGGCCCATTGATCTTTTGTCAAACATCTAAACATAACTGATAAGGACATTCAAACACAACTGATGAAGTTGGGTAATACACCAATCTGTAGAACACTATTGAACTGAATGATACAGCAGAATGAACAACAGCAAAATGGAGTGAAAAAAATACTGTATTTATATAAATATTTCTTGGAAGCCTGACTCATTTCCTTTGCTTGACGTATTGATATAAATATTTCTTGAAGGCCCAATTAATTTTCTTTATCACTATAAACATTTCTTGGACATCCAGACTTATTTCCTTTCAAATAAATAAAATAGGCTCAAATAAATAATGGCTGAAATTTAACAGAAACTCGTAAAATCGTTTTCGAGACTCTATACTATTTTATTAAATTTAATACTTTTACTTTCTTAGCCCAACTTATTTCTTTTCAACATTTTATTTTGTGACAGATAAAATGACAGTAATTTTCTTTTAATTTTCTATCTTGTAAATAATAATGTATATATTTTGTTCATAATTATAAGCAATAATAATCAATTTTGTTACTTTTGGTATCACTTAGCAAGAAAACTACTACATACTGGTATTTTTCACCAGATACGTTTCACACTAGATTGTTCAATGCTATAAGTACGCTTGCAAAAAACTTAATAAAGAAAGTACTGTTTATAAATGTTATCAAATCTTAATTTTTACTAAAGCATAACTTTTACCAAACCCTTTCATCCTGGCTCACAAAACTTTGCATGTAAAAGAGAGACACTATTCTGAGAAACTAGGACCAATCAATATCTTTGTAAAACTTACGAGGGTGCTTCAGCAACTTTTGAAAGAGTTTCCTCATCTTGCATTTCATCTAGATCTGGTATCAAAGGAATATCTAGAAAAATATAAACATTAATTTTAGTAAAACCTGAATTTAATTATATTGTTGAAATATAATTTAAGTCTAACCAAATTTGTCATAATTTTTATATAGTATATTCCAAAGCGATATTGGTTCTGCCAGGATTTAATTAACCTCTTAGAGAAAAGGTTTTAACTTGGTTTTTGAACTATCAACAGACCATCTAATAAAACAATAAAGTTTTCTCATTTGTTAAAGAGATAATACGAAGTTTGTTAAATTGCTAACTTATACTTGGAGGAAACATTTTCTTCTTACGACTTATTCACCCTCGTATTTTTGCCGTTAGGATTGCTGCAGTTGTGCTTCTTTGGTACCAATTTTTGAAAGTAAGAAGTGATGTGATCGAAGAGTATGTGTAATTTGTGTCGTATTTATTCATTTAGGATGTCAATTTTATGTGTGTTGCTATGTCTGTATAGTTCATATTGTTCTAGTGCGTTTAATTTATGGCCTTTGTTGCATGTGTAGAGGATGCTCATGTTATTTTCCATACTATTGCATGAGTGTTTATATATGTTTATATTGTTTATATAATTATTTCTTCAAATTCGTTTATTTTCTCACAAAAACCCTACTTTCTCAATGGTTATATATAAACATAAAGTTACCCTGAAAGAATAAGTGTCTGCAGGGTAAATATTATGTTTCTCATAAAACCATTTCAATTTTTAATAAAATTAAAAAACAGACATTTTTTTATAAATAACAAAATCTAAGTCAACTCTGGATAATGACTATAGTTGAATAACAATTAAAAATTAAATGTAATTAGTCAAATTACATTGAAAACTTTTAAAATTAAACCCACCGTCATCTGAATCGTGTTTCGGCATCCTTTCAGGTGACTGGAAACGTTCTCTGAAACAAAAGGTTTTTTACACTTAAAATTACCAATAATATGATACATTTTCTAATTATTTCTTGCACAATAATTTAAATACTTGCAATCGTATTTATTTTGCTTTAAAATTACGAACACTAATTTTATAAAATTATTAATATACTCATCTTCAATTCTGTTAGGAATATTTGAGTATTTCTATAAGTTTGAGTACAGTTTTCTGCCATTTCTAAAGATTCAATATTCTCTAATGTTTCAGAGTAACTCCATTTTCAAAACTTAAATCATACTACAGTACTTAAAAATAGTATGACTCAAGTTTTGAAAATAGTGTTACTCCATAACAGAGGAGAATATTGAATCGTTAGGAATGGCAGAGAACTACTCAAACTTATACTAATTTTATGTTTAATAAGTTTAATTAATATTTTTATTGTGAGAATGGAGATTAATAAATCAAGTAATAATTAGGGGAAATGCGGTAACTGTGCATTTGAGAGAAAATAGTTTTCATGATTTTATCGTCTGCTGAAAATAAAACCTTTTTTAGAAAAATCTATAGTAATCTTACTTTACAACTGAGTTAAAATTTCAGTATAATGATTAATATATACTTTACAGTCGAACCTCCAGATAACGAAATCCTCTACATAACGAATTTTTACCTAGTCCCATGACATTTTAGAAGTTATACTGCTTATTTACCTCTATGTAACAAATTTCGGACCTCTCAATAATGAAGTTTTTTTTCACTTCAACCGAAGAAATGTAGTGTTGTATAGGCAGCTCACAATGTCATTTCCAGGAAATGTTTTATTTTCAGCAGGAAGGTCAACAAGACCAAGAATGGTAGGCGAAACACATGTTGGCAATTGACTGCATGTTATAGTTCGGTTCAGTTAAGAATGCAGTGACTCATCGGTTAGGAATTCTAAGAACTCAGCATTTATAGATAGGCCTACTGTGCAGGCCTACACTACATCCCCATCCTCCCACAATTTTCTTTCATCACTCATTTCAATGTTGCTAGCTCAGTTACTCAGTTTTATTCGTTCCGTGAGTTTGTCGTGCTGTGAAAAAATGTCAAAAAGAAAGTGTTAAAGTGTAGCAGAAAAAGTGAGTGTTTTACGAGGGGTTGATGAAGGTGTAAAAAAGTTGGATGTTGCGAAAAAATACGGTATACCTCATAGTTCGCTATCCACTATTCTAAAAAACTGGGATCAAATTCTAAAACCAAGTGTTTTTTATGATTTGCAAAGAAAGAAAATGAAACTTTGTACATTCGACAATATCTATAACGCGATGATTAAATGGGTTACGGTAATGCGCTAGAAAATCTTCCATTGTCAGGAAATCTTATTAAAGAAAAGGCTTTGGAATTTGCAGTATCATTAGGACACAGTGGCTTTAACGCAAGTAACGGTTGGATAGAAAAATTCAAAATCTGCCATAACATTGTTCAAAAAGTCATTTCGGGAGAAAGTGCTAGTGTTAATATCCCCACTTGTGAATTCTGGTAAGGAAATGTGTTGGAAAAAGTTTTAAATGATTATGAACCGAAAGACATTTTTAATGCTGATGAGACTGGTCTGTTTTTTAAATGTTTGTCTGACACTAACTTTTAAAACCGACCCTTGTTTTGAAGGGAAAGGAAGCAAAGAAAGGATCACCGTATTAGTGGCAGCTAACATGTTATGGACAGAAAAACTCAAATTGCTTGTGATTACCATAGAGAACAATGAAATCGTACCCAAAAACATTGTTAATCTAAGGGACTGCATCGCTGAATTAGCAAAAGTTTGGACGAATAACGTGAAGAAAACAACAGTTTTTAATTGTTACACTAACTACGCTCGCGTTATTATACTGTATCCCTTTTATTAGCGCGGTATGGGTAATGCGGTAAGATCAGTAAGATGGTTTAGGAGCATTCTTGACAACACAACCTCTCAATAACGAATACCTCTCTACAACGAATTTTTTCTCTGGATAATCGACTTCATTATACAGAGGTTCGACTATATTTGTATCTAATTTTCTAAGACAATATAACAGCGGACTATTTCTGGAATGTCGCAGCATTGGGATATGCATCTAAACAAGATATGTGAATGAAAAACTAGAGTTTGAAACTGATACAAAGTTAATGAAAAAATTATTACAATAAAATTACACCTGGCCACAGTTTAGAATAAACGCTCTAAAATTTGGAGCAATGAAGTTCTAGTAAAGCAAGATTTTTGGATCAATAATCAGACGATCGTGGTACTGAAACCAAGCCCATCCTTATTGTAATGCCTATAAATTGATTTATTTATGTGGTGTCAGTATTTGACGAATCATTTAGCCTACATGTCTAATTCTGACATTAGAACGTACTTGAATAGCATTAAGATTCAGGTATCTCGTGTCATGAGCTTTGCGGCATTGTTATAAATCTCTATTGGCTTGGAGTGATTATGCTCAACAAAGTGCAATTTAGAATTTGTCCTTTATACGAATTGTTTCTGCTAACCCTCAAACTACCCCCAACTATCATTTCCAGCAAAATTCTATCCGATGCATGTTTTATTTGGAAAAAAAGAATTATTACTACTCATGTTAGATATGAGTTATCATCAGAGTGTTCCTCGATGTCCATAACTGATACAACTCCATAATACCTTACTTCACTTAAAAGGAAATCTAGATCTTGGTAGGTATTCTGCACAAGACCACTTCTTTACCTGTTCTATCGTCACTTTCAACATTATTCACAAAGTCAGAATGGTTACTTTGAGACAGCATTGGTAGGAAACGATCAATATCTTCAACTAACTGATCGATCATATTATCAATTAAACTACACACCAAGGAGGAACTAGTTTTATAAAACAAAAAATATATATTTCAAACTATTTATGAAACCTACAGAGCCGAAAATTAACAAAAAACAATAGAAACGTAAAACAGTTGCTCTACCACAATTCTAATAGCAAATTAACCATAAATAGATAAGCTGGAAACGGTAGTTGGCTAATGACTTTTCAGTAGTGGAAGGAGAGGGGCATTAACAACAAAAAAGTGGGTGACCTTTAGGTCAAAGCAAACTGTTTTGCATAGATGGGAAAATAAATTTACCTGAAAAAGTCAAGTCAATCAGGGTGTCTAGTAAAATAGCTTGAAGAAATTCCCTGAGTTTTTCCTGACTTTTCCAGGGTGTCTAGTAAAATAGCTTGAAGAAATTCCCTGAGTTTTCCCTGACTTTTTTAAATTGTATTTACACTATATTTATAACACTTAGAATATAAACAAATTTATACAACCGTCTTGTCTTAGCTTTTTGCTTTAATATTTCAATCTCTTCAGATATAAGTTCTATTTCTTTTGTAGCAACTGACATCACTTTTGCTTTTTTAGCTTCCAGTTCCTTCAGCTGAATATTATTTTTCCTCTTCTCAGCTGCTCTTCTATCTTTCTCGGTCATTTTCTGTCTATAGAAAGCCCAGTTTACACTGGGCCCATCCATTGATATCTGAAGGATCTTGGATAAATCCAGACTTTGAACACCTTTTAAGAACTAATTGAGTAACTCTTTTGCTTTTGTGTCTGTAAGGAACACAGAACCAAAATATCGAGCTTTCATTTCATCCGTCACTGCATCCCAAGACCTAACACTCAAATCCATTTGGGCTCTTTGTGATGTTTTGTTCAAACTTTCATCAAAGCCAATTACATAGTTAGAATTTGAATTTAAAATAATTTGATGAACCGAATACAACACTATAGGAAATTTTATCTTTCCGCAATCTTATGTTCTGTGCAATGGTGCTATCAGGGAACATCCTTGGAAAGAGGCACACACTACCTTCTGCATTGCATAAAGAAGTGTTGCATTACTAAATTCACGCACCATATAATCTCTGCTTCTGTCACTTCATCTTTCAGTTTATATTTATCCTAAGGAAGGAGGGAAGGTCATGACGTCATCTGCATGACGTGATTGCCCGCTATGGCAATGAAAACCGGAACCTTCCATGTTGAAATAAACAGTGTAAAAATAATTACCGTCAAATAAAACACATACTATCACGAGTCTAGACAAATAGCTGGCTGCGAATGTTTACACAGCGTTCTGTGTGGTCAGAAACAGCCTGAGTTATCTGTTATCCCCACCTGTCCATATGATAACAGAACCACTGCGCACCCCAAGGCCACGGTCCAGGCTAAAACTTCCCAGCTGTACCAACTCGACACGTTTAATATTTATTGACATAAGTCCTGAGGTCATAGCAACGGGCTTATCAAATAAATAATGGGCATCTAAATAAAGAAGTGTTATTTCCTGACTGCCCTGCCCCTAAACCGCTGGCTTACAATACCAAATATTCGAGAGCAATGGCCACTAGTTTTGTTTCTAATCAAAATAAATATTTTCCCGATTTTTTAAAATTTTCCCTGACTTTTCCCTGAATTTTCCAGAATCTTAAAATTCCCTGACTTTTCCAGGTTTTCCCTGTCACTAGACACCCTGTCAATGTGCCTGACGGAGTTTTTTAAGTACCATTATTATTATATTAAAAAAAAAAACATGTTGGGAAACAATTCCAAACACATGTATTTATGTGTAATAGTGTATTATTATTAAAGCTAGGGATTCTAATGGTATCAATTAACTATCGATACTCGATTTTCCATTGGTTAAAGTGCTGATTCTGATACTTGTTACTTTTTAGCTGTTTAAGTACATGTGCGATGTAATTTATACGAAAAATAATGTATTAGTTACTTTAAATTAATTAATGATTGGAGCAAATGAGATTAAGATAATGAAAATATTATTATTTATGATGCAACAACAAAAGAAAATCGTAAGCATTTCTGGTCCGTTTGTATGTCACATCAAATCTTGCTCTGCTCCCTCACTCTCAATTGGGTGGGCCTGACATTCTCTCTCTCTCTCTCTCTCTCCCACCACGTCTATGGCTGCCAATACTCCGCTATCGCTTCACTGATGTCAAAACAAAATACAAATAAAATGTAGTTCCTATACCTTCATTTATACATACTGAAATGCTTAATACTGAAGTTCACATTTGTAATTTTAAATAAATCATTATTTTTATCCGATATGTTTGTCATGCTTTCAGAAATTCCTATACATAAAAATAGGTTGAACGCTTGGTTTACCCTATTATATTGAAACGGGACTTTCAAAAGGCTTCTCCATATGACCAAGAAGTTAACTAAATTCATTATTACAGAATATCATGCAAGACTATATATTGAAAGAATCAAGAATCGAGGAAAAAATTTTAGAATTGAGATCAGAATATTTTAGGTATTGGACCGCCCTAGTTAAAAACTTTATTTTCATACTTTGGCCTGATAGAACAACAAAAAATTAAACATTATTAAAAATACACGCTTGAAATACTTTGGTCAAACAGGAAGAATAATAATATTGTGGCTGACAACAAACGTGTCAAAATAATTTCATCCTAACATTAAGTCTAATATTTACTAGTTAGTTTTGTACTAAAAATTTGATTATATTATAATCAAGAAAACTAATTGTTGGTAAATTGATAAATGTAAACAATACTTGAAAACTTTACTTACTGTTCTATTATATTTGTAGAGCTCCTTCTTGATCTGAAAATAATATAAACATTATAAATAGTCTGTAATAATATAAATTAATTAAGAGATCTGAATATTATTAAAGTGAAATAACTACAGGGTACTTGAGAAAAACTCTATAGGTGTTTAACAAATTTTAAATGAGAAGAAATAACAATAAATTTCAATTCATAAATTCTTGAATTTTATAGTCCATTACATTTGGTGAATCTTTTAGGCAACCGTGTATTATTTTAATACGACCATACACAGTTCCTCAAACCACCCACACCAACACAAACTAGCTGCTTACAGTACCATGATATACCGCCTCCTTAAAACACCATTAGACAAAGATGAACACTACCAGGAGTTAAACACCATAAAATATATAGCACAAACAAACGGATACAACCCAACAATGATAGACAAATTATACAACCGCCTAAAAAATAAACATAATAACCCAAATACATACACACAAGATGACAATCCCATAAAATACTTATCAATACCTTACAGATCATCCAAAACCCACAATCTAACCAACACATTACGAAAATACAACTACAAAATAGCTTACTCCACACACAACACTCTCAACAAACAATTTAAACCCAACAGCAAAATCAAGGACATTTACAACACCACTGGAGTTTACAAACTAACTTGCAGTTCATGCCCCAGTTTTTACATAGGCCAGACAGGGAGGTCATTTCACACACGTTACCAAGAACATATAAAAGCACTAAAAAACAATAACTACCAATCTAACTTCGCCGATCATCTCAACTCCACAAAACACGACTACACAGACATAACATCTAACTTACAAATTCTTCATAAACAACACAGAAATAACCAACGCTACACAACCGAACAATACGAAATATATAGGCACTTCACACTACACCCTACACACATACTCAATACACAATTACATTACAACTCACACGCACTTTTTGACATCATAACTCCTAATACACACAAAATACACCCACACCACCAAAATATCCCACCCCCACCCTAACCTACGTAAACCTTGAGATCAGTTACGGTCTGAGTTGTCAAAGGGACACATCTCCCGAAACGGCCGTCCTCAACACAAAAAAAGTAAGTGCTACTATAGGCAAGTTAAAACATTTTTTTAAAAAAAAGTTGTAAGTAATATAAATCAATTTAAATTCATAAATGTTTACAGAAAATTACAGTATATTTCATGTTTAAATAATTTTTACTGTAAATATAAAACTATTTATTTTGGTTTTACCTGTAATGTATATACCTACAACTACTACTATGGGAGTCTTAAAATTGGGGGTAAACTGGTTGGTTCTCGCCCTTCCCCTAGATAGCTTAGAAGCGAACTGAATGGCAATGTGATCCATCTTAAGTGGAAAGTTCCATGTATAATGATTAGAGCCTAATAACTAGTCCTTCTAAGAATTTTTAACTCATCTCCACTCAAAGGCAAGGACATATCTCAAGCCAGAGATGAGAATAACTAGTAATAATTTGAGAAAACTGAAATTTAAAAAAAAAACAAATTCTTTAATGTAAATACAAGTACTGTCATATAAAATTTTAGATATTTTTATTTAAAAATAATAATAAGGAACCGCAAACAGAAAGTGCACAATGTATTGAATATGAAATTGTATTTATAAGGAAAAAATTTAAATTATGACATACTTGTTAGATTTGGCTGTATTTTCGTCAGCCCATCCACCAGTTTTACGAGAATGTGGAGGTACAAATGTATTATTTTTCAGCATCTAAAAACAAAATATTTTAAGATAACATAATGTCGACTATTTATTTTTGTATTTTCTGTACTTAGACAAGACAATATTTATATACACTACTATATTATACTATAAAATTATAAGGTAAACTCTATGCCTTAATCCTATGTGAAAAAATTTAACACACCTGCTAAAGCCTTTCTAAATATTCAAAAGACATCAATTTATAGTGTGGTGTGCTAGGCCAGACAGTATTGCTGTTTGAAACAGATGTTTCTTACACATCTATTAGTTGTAATTCTTATTCGATTAATTCATACACTCAGATCTAACAATTGATCTGTCACATTTTTTTGGCTATTTTATATTTTAAACTCAATTGAACTTCGGTTAATCTAGACATTTTGTTAGTATGTGCTCTTGTTTATGAACAATATAAATTTATTTAACTACTATTGAAAACAATAGTATGTACTATTGTACATAATATGGGGACCTTGTAATATATTATCATTGGTTAGTGAGCATTTCAAGTGTTTAGCGAAAATTTTACATTGCATAAGGCATCACCATGCTAAATCTCTTGTACAACAACGCCGTGCTAAACCTCTTGTACGAGTCTTCACACTCTAGGCGATTTAACTTTAAATTCAACTTAGAACTCAACTTCAGTTTCATATTCCATCTCTAAATGTGAGTGTTAATGTGCAATTAATTAGTGATTTTGATTAATTCACTGATTTTATGAATTTACTTATTATATTTGAAATTTCATGTATAGCCAATTTTGTACGTCTCATATCTTCAGGTAACTCAGATCTGCCCTTTTACGTTTATCTGTGTTCTTCAGGGAAATTCAAAATCAATCTAATCTCTCTCTTTACAACCAGTGGATTATGCCACAATATGTTTAAGAAATAAAGAGCTCAAAATAATCTAACTCTCTAGTGAATTATGATATTTCCAACAAACTAAATGGGGTAAAACAAAATAAACATGGTAAATGAAATAACCATGTTACCATTTAAAAAGTAAACATGTTTCTTTAGAGTATAATTGTAAATAGCCTTAAGATATTGGAAATTTCTTGAAAGGTTCACCAAACTTGTTGAGTCATTACTAAGTGATTTCAATAACCAGTAAAAACAAGTACAACAGATATAAATGCCAAATGACTAGGTTGACATTCAAGCAAGTACTGATGGTTTATTGGTTCTGATATGAGCTAGTAGGTACAGCATTTATCAAACCCTCATAATATTTTAAAAGTGCAAGTGAATAACAAATTACAAAAGTAACTTTTAAATAAAAATATATCATAGGAATTTACCTTAGTTGGACTTTTTGATGCAAATACAGACTTGGGAGGAGAATATATTGGGCTTTCTAAAAGATCATCAGGAGACCCAATCTCGTCATCAATATTTTGTTGTAAGATTCCAACACCAGCCCTGCGGCCTTTTCTTGCTGGAGCCTATTGAACAAGATATATTTCAATATTATATACTATAATAAACTCTTGAATTTTCTAGTCCATTAGACTACGGTAGGTAAAACTTAATTAATCACTTTTTTACAAATTAAATTAATCACGAGACACTGATGAAGGTCTCCAAGGAGCCATCGAAAACGTTTTTACAAATTTAAAGTTCAAATAGTCATAAACTAAATAACTTTGTATCTTATGAAATTTATAATTAAATTATATGAAAGCTCATCGTATCTCTCAATCAATAAGCCTATCTGTCTTACTTTTCAAAAACAAAATTAAATACTTTCAGAAAGCCTTTAAGATCAAACCACTTTTAGGTACCGTTTTTTGGATCAAAAGATGAATTATTGTGTCAAAGACAAACATTACTAAATATATGATCTTCTATTTAAAACACAGAAACATTTACAGGTCCCCTACAGTAACAAATGTAGAGGTTAATAATTAGCAAACACTGATATTTAATCAGAAATTTAATTAAAATACAATTATTTTTATTTTCATACATCTAAACCAATTATAAAGAAATTTTTATAGAAAATTTCCTTACCTGAAGCTCAGGAGAAAAACTTAATTCCTTCTGTTGCATTCTTCAACTTTACAAACAGATAAGGTTAAACTGTCAATAAATACCGTTTTAAATATTACTCCATATCATAAAGAGGTAAATAAAATAAATAGATTTATTTCTTATATACATATAAGTATATTTTTATTTTGGACCGAACTTACGCCTTTAATTTGATAACAAACTACAGCATTATTAATAATTTGAACTCTTCTCTATTGACGTTAATTATTGAATAAACAATTTGTGGTTATTTTACTAAATAATTTCAACTACAATGTTATTTATTTTGTTTCACGATCACAGATAAATATAAACATTGTACATTCATCTAATTAGTACTGGTTATCGATCTCAGTTGAACAATGTATTTAGAAAGCATTGACAAATAACTACTATAAACATAGTCAGTATCCATCTATAATACTATGCAATAAATAATCCTAAAATTTATGTATGTGTGTTATGCAAGTCAAATATTTACATTTGTTGATTCCATTTAAAAGTGTTTCAAATATTTAGTATTTAAACATAATATCGATGTCCTTTGAGTTATCCTGACAATGATCAATATTACCATCATGTTTACAGATAATATTGTTGATAGTACATTGTTAATTAATCACTAAACATTTTTAAATGTTTTAAACTTGCCTATAGTAGCACTTACTTTGCTTGTTGAGGACGGCCGTTTCGGGAGATGTGTCTCTTTCTCAACGCAGACCGTAACTCGGTCTTGAGTTACGGTCTGAGTTGAGAAAGGGACACATCTCCCGAAACGGCCGTCCTCAACAAGCAAAGTAAGTGCTACTATAGGCAAGTTTAAAACATTTAAAAGTGTTTAGTGATTACTAGTAGCTTACGCGAAGATGGAATCAACAAATGTTAATTAATATTATATCTCTCTGAACAACCTAGATTATTCTGATAAAAAATATTTTTTAGACCAATTCTTGGTAGATGCACTTCTATAGTAAAACATTTCCTACAATCAAGTTACGTGTAATTAATCAAATTAATTAATAACTTTATATTAGGTAAAGTTATTAATTACGATCACCAAACGTAATGGCCTACAAAGTCCAAGAGTTACAATTAATCTCGTGCCTTTCAAAGGCAATTAAATTTCTCAAAGGCACAATTAGGAACTTTTAAAGTTTTAATTAATGCAGTTGTAAATTTGCAATTTTAATAATATTTGAAAATACAAATGTGGACTGAGGTATCAATCATTGGTCTTTAATAGTACCATTCATTTATATCATTCCTTATATACTCCAAGAAGTCTTCATATAGTTTCAACTTTTATTCTTACATTTTTACTCTTGAATTTTGTAGTAATTAATTACATTTTGAGTTGAAGAAATTTAATATAGTTCGGTCTTTCATATCTTCGAATTTGTTATATTTCTAATTTGATCGTAATAATGTTAGTATATTCTTCTAATATACCGTACTTCAAGTCTCTCACTATACGCACAGGTGAATTTTAAATACACATCGATATACATGTAAATATATTATATCAATCTTTAGAGTAAGAGAGGTATTCAATATCCGCTCAACCTCTGACGTAGAATCAAATCGTATCTAATACTTCCTGAATCTTTTCCATAGCTTTAGAAGAGCTGTTAAAAATGGTGAGTTAAACTATAAAAAGGATCCATATTTATTTAAATAATCTAATATGATAAACATCTGTTTTTGTTTTATTTGTTCTTATTTAATTATTATGCGTTGGTTTTTACTGCACTTGTGTACTTTATATTTAGTTAAAGCTACTTGTTCTTTTACTACAACGTGATTTGATATTATTTTCTAGGTGAATGTTCCAAAGCAACGTAGGACATTCTGTAAAAAATGTAAGGTGCATAAACCTCATAAAGTTACTCAGTACAAAAAATCTAAAGAAAGGCATGCTTCACAGGGTCGAAGGCGTTACGACAGAAAACAACAAGGTTATGGTGGACAAACCAAACCTATATTCAGAAAAAAGGTATGTTTACATCTTTGATTAAACTGAAATTTGTTGATAAAATCCGTGCTCTTTGACTTTGACAAAAGGATTTGTTTGATTTTGTAGGGATTTGAAGGATTAGTTTCATCTTGAACTTATAAATTTTCTCATCCATTTTTGAGATATTCAAATTTTCCGAAACCCCTACCCTAAGGAAGCCAAAATAGGAATTACTTTACCAAATTGTCATGAACTTCGATTTTATTCTTTTCACATGTTATTCAAACAAAAATGAAGTGATTTCTAGTACCACTAAACATAAATACAGCTTAAATTCTGCAAATATCTATGGTTAATGTCCACATTGGGCACCATCAGAGATTAAAATATAAAATTGTCCAAAAATATGTCCTAGGATGATATCCATAATAATTTTGGTAATTGTTTACATTCCTAAACCGGGCCTATTTGCATGAAACATTCCGAAACATAAAAATAATATTTTAATTGAAATTATTTTTTTGCCTAGAAACATTAGGTAATCGTTTATTAGACCGGCCCCATACGATATTTTGGATTATTGTTCAAAAGCACAAAAAGGTACGATATCCAAAAAAAAAAGAAAAAGGTAAGTTACTTTTTTAAAGTTTAACCCTTTGGACGTCAGCCGCTCGGGCCGCAGCTCAACTCCTGACCGCCAGCCACTCTGTCAGCGGTACTAGCGAGAGCCGCCAAGGCCTGTTTTAACGTTTTTGCACCGGTTTACATTTCGCTCTGTGCTTTCGTTAGTTTTTATGCAAATGTAATGATTTTTGTTTTGTTTTATAGATAATTACCTGGGCTATCAACATTTAGTAATTAAAAAAGTGTTACTTGTACAACAACATTATTGATAAATCAATAATGTCTAACAGAAAAAAAATTTATACAAAAAATCTACTTTAGATGAAAAATTAGGTAGTAAAAAAATATTTTTATACATCGCATAAGTTTTTATTCAATTTAGTAACTAAATATCATACTGTGTGCAAATTTTCACAACTCTACTACAAAAAATAGTTTGTCAAAAACGCATTTGTTGACAAGAGAAGTACTTGATTTTTTTTGGATTTTTTCATTCGGCTGGCAACCAAAAGCAAATATGTTTTGCGACAGTATTTTGTTTGTCCAACAGGCATTTTTTGCTTCAGGATAGGAGGTATTCCTTTTCCTGTAACGTGCCTGTCAAATGAGTCGTCTTCGAATACAAATCCTTGGCCAGTGGAAATGAGGTAAAAAAATTATCTACGAATACGTGAAATCCTTTATTCAAGTAATTTTCCATGTCTAATAATTTTCATAACGACAGTATACCCAAGTTCCTTGTTGACACTACCATTATTTTTTTCTGTATCTCTTTTGCCTTTGTAAAAAAATGGACAAACGGTAATGAGAAAACACTCATGAGTAACGACATCGCGCTAAATAAGAGTATGTGACTTATCAGCTTTGCCCCCCATGACGACAAAAACAAATAGCTGAACCAAGGTCACTGGTACTACCATTGTGAAAATTATTTTCCTGTAGTGTTAGTGAAGTGTCTAAATTAAAAATAATGTTTTCCTGGCGGTCCGATTGATCGGACCTTGGCAGTTTTTGCCTACACATCGTCCATGGCGGTTTTCGCCTACACATCGTCGGTCCGATAGATCAGACCGTGGCGTCCAAAGGGTTAAAGTAGGGGGAATTTTTTTCGGCGGAGGCACAAGTTGTGAATAGGCGCGAAGTGATATAAACGTTTCCTGTTGTCAGACTGCTGTGACGTCACGCGAACTCTATGCCGCAAAACTACTTACCAGGACCAAACATTCACTTACAGACACTATTTCAAAACTTGAAAATCTCAAAATTTAACTTTAGGTTATAATTTTATACATGACTATATACCTACATTAAAATATACCTACGAAGGATCCAGTCAGGATAGATTTGGCTATAATGTTATTCAACTTTACTATCCACCTATATTGAAATATAACTAAGAAGTATTTAGTCAGGATAGATTTGGTTATAGTTTTATACAACATTACTATATACTTACATTAAAATATACCTATGAAGTGTTAAGTCAGGATAGATTTGGTTATAATTTTATTCAACATTATTATCTACCTATATTAAAGTATACCTATGAAGTATCCAGTCAGGATAGATTTGGTTGTAATTTTTTTGCATCGGCAATATTTACCAAAATAGAACCAAATCTATCCTGACTTAATACTTCGTAGGTATACTTTAATACAGATAGATAGTAATGTTAGTTAAAATTATTACCAAATCTATCCTGACTGGATACTTTGTAGGTATATTTTAATATAGGTAGATGGCAATATTGAATAAAAGGTAATTGTTATTTCGGCATTTTGGAATATTGTTCAAAACCACCAAAAAAATACGATATCCACACGAAATAATTAGTGAAAGCATAAAAATTAGTGCAAAATGTTTTCTTCTCGGAGCCACAAGATAGGTAATAATGTAGAGTTCGCGTGACGTCACAGCAGTCTTGACAAAACGAAACGTTTGTATCACTCCGCGCCTATTCACAACTTATGCCTCCGCCGAAAAAACTTTCCCCTACTTTAAACTCAAAAAAAGTAACTTTCCTGAAAAAAAATTTTTTTGTAGATATCGCACCTTTTTGTGCTTTTGAATAATAATGCAAAATATCGTATGATTCCGGTCTAATAAACGATTACCAAACATTATTTTTTCTTAAATTTAAGTTGGGTAAAGTTTTCAGCGCGGATGTAGCAGTTGTGAATAGGATGCCTCCCTCGAGGAGGGATATATGACATCACCGTTACATTTGGATAATGTGTAGCATTACGTTTTGGCATAATTTTAATGAATTTGACAAAATAAAAGTATAAAATAAGAATTATCCAGTCAGGATAGATTTGGTTCTAATTTTATAAATGTAACCATGTAGGTAATGTATAAAATTTAAACCAAATCTAACCTGACTGGACACTTTTTAGGTATATTTTAATATAGGTATACAGTAATGTATAAATTTAAAACCAAATCTATCCTAACTGTAGACTTTATAAGTATATTTAAATATAGGTATAAAAATTAAGTAAAAACGTTGTTTCTCAATATCTACACACGTAAGGTTGCGTGACGTACCGGGGCCGATGCGTACAACCTTATGCGCAGCACTGTGACGTAACAAAACATTTGTATCACTCTGTGCCCATTCACAACTTCTACATCAGCGCTGAAAATTTTACCCAACTTTAAATTAAGAAAAAATAATGTTTCTATGCAAAAAAAAAAATAATTTCAATGATAATATTATTTTTACATGTTTCGGTGTGTTTCATGCAAATATAGGCCCGGTTTAAAGATGTAAACAATTACCATAATTTTTTTAATTTTACTTGGAAAGTTAATGGTAATTGTGCATTGTAGCAGCCACCTACGATATTTTGAAGAATTGTTTATAACCACCAAAAAAGTCAATATCCACAAGAATTGTGGATACAGTGATGTCACAACTGTAGTTGCTATTTTAGAAATCTAAACTTTGGTAAATATGCAGATTGCCCACCCTCAATGGAATGTGTATAAAATGAATCAAAAACATGTCCTGAAGCTATATTGATAACTATAAGTAATTGTTTATGTTAGTCATGTGATTTCAGTTAAAAAAGTTTATAGGCCGATGCAGAAACCCATGAAGGACACCAAAACAATTAATAACACTTGCCAAAGTCTCAAAAATTACAAATTTGGGAAAAAATCCCGACTCCTTCGAACTGTTACCTAAAACTTTACAAAATCAATGTTTTATCTTGATTTTTCTACCTTGCAAGCAAAATGCCTCGAAAATTAATTAAAGCTACTGATGAAGGTACAAAATATCACCTTTAACAGAACATTATACACCATTTGCATAAAACACGTTTACCTAGCACACTAGATTTATAGAATTATAAAACTCTATAAATCGTCTAAATTTTGTGCGATAATAAGTCAAAGGATGATTAAAAAGGACAAAACAAACATTTACATACACTTATTTTACAATTATAACGCAGAAAACAAAAATTTCTATTGAAATATCTCGTATTGATAATCCCGTGTAAATTCCTGTTGATTGTTAGTAGCTTATATTGATAATCCCTTATGAATTGAAATTATTGTTGATAACTTATATTGATAATCCTTTAGAATGGGAGTGTTTATTATTAACTAATCAATTGTAACTTTGTCCATTTTATTCTTTTATGCAAAAAAACAATATATCAGCACTAATTGATATAAACTTCTTACTGTAGTCAGCGCTGAGCTTACAGATTAAGAATGTGTAATTGTGATTTTTCTAAAATGAATAACTGACTTTGATATTTCAAAGATCGAAGTACTCTTTGCACTCGCTTTGTTTTGGAAAGTACTGAAAATTACATCTTTCGCCAACAAAGTATCTATTTTGGTGATTGACCTTGTTTTGGAAAGTACAGCAATTAGCGTCAAAGAATCTATTTTGATAACTAAGGGGGTTTGCCTCTCACCCCTGTTGTTCTAGTTTCAGTTTATAATAGACATATTATTTATGTCAGACTGCTTGATGCATAGGTTTAACACGTTCGCTACCGCAATGTTAACAAAATAACTTTTGGTATAGACCAGCCGGCTCACATATGCGGCATACGGTCACTCGTCGTTGACCGACGGCTCACATGTGCGCCGCTCTGGGTTGTTGAAATGGACCTGCGGCTCATATTTGCAAGGCTGTTTGCGTGTTACTTTTATTCCTCTAACAAATCTGGTTTATTTTAACGGTTTGATATATTCGTATTGGGCTATAAACATGTCTGACGTTAATGTGGTACATTTGGTCTCTCAGTTATCAAGGTCAAAATACACCTGATACATTGTTTATTCCTTCGTGCATCTGCAGCAGTTTTTGATGTGTTACTATAGTGTTTCATTCCAGGAAAATATTGAGTCACCATTCTATTCCATTAGAATCACAAAGAATGTACTCTAGATGGCATTTATCAGCACAGGATGTAACCTGTCACAAGTGATGAGTGCGTTTGTAAATATTTTGTTGGTCTATTGTATATGGAATACAAATGTAAACGAATTTTGTCTCTGATAAAATATTGTTTATAATGTCAGCATCTTTTCAATAAGATATGTAGCCTATATAAGCAATCTGTCTAGCATGAATAACCAAGGCGATTTAGTTGGGAGTTTGTTGATATAAGCCTTTGTATGACATTTTTGATTTTACGTGTATATAGTGTTATTTCTAATATATTTCACATCTAAGCCCTGTTTTATGTAAGTAGAAAAAATTAATAGCCTATAAACTTTTTATAATTTATTAAATTACACTTTTAAAAATTTGTTTTCATCAAAATCATATTTGGTTTGAGGGGCTACACTGTTGTGTCTCACACGTGGGAAGCCCGTAACATGATAAGATTTTCATGCTATAGACCGACCGGCTCATATATGCGCCATCCTAAAAAAAACTCTGAAAACATCAAAAACAAAAATATATAACAAACACACATACACCATGGGTTTGTATGAATGTATAGTATAATAAGTTATTATAACAACTTTCCACTTTTGGTCTGTCATGAAGGTCAGGCTCACGTTAACGTGGTCTGTGTGGAGAGATCAAATTCTTGCCGCTGGTCCTTCGTGAGAAACCAGACGGCGCATATATGCGCCGCTCGGTAGCAAATGTGTTAAACAAATCTTATTTCTTTACCACTTATGAACATCCTTAAAGTTATATTTGTTTCAAAACGAAGTTTTTATATGAAAAATTAAAATATCTATTTGAATACCTATCCTACAATTTCTTACTTGGCTAAAATAAAAAATTATCCTTTTATTTCCACAGAAGGTTAATTTTATATATCTATATTGAAATTTACCTATGAAGTATCTAGTCAGGATGGATTTGGTTATAATTTTATTCATTTAAGGTGAGGCTAGAAAAAAACCGAACTAGCACAGGTGAAACAATAAAACGAATGCAATAAGTCGCCTGGCCTGTCACGTGACTCTTGCTCTGCCTACTGCTCGAGTTTCATCTGCCTCCTGCACTCAGCGTGCCCGTGGCGTCTGTTCTAAATAGTTGACGTTTTGTCTGTACGTCGGAAAAATGTTGAGTGTACAGAAAGAACAGCGTGTTAACATCATATTTCTTTTCAAACTTGGAAAATCTGCAAGTGAAACGTTTGTAATGTTGCAACTATATGTATATATATTTAGGTTAGTTTTGGTTGGTAAAGATTATTTATAAAGATATATTTATATATGTGTATATATATATATATATATATATATATGTGTGTGTGTGTGTATGTATACGAGGTGAGGCTAGAAAAAAACCGAACTAGCACAGGTGAAACAATAAAACGAATGCAATAAGGCTGAAAGTCGCTTGGCCTGTCACGTGACTCTTGCTCCCCTACTGCTTGAGTTTCATCTGCCTCCTGCACTCAGCGTGCCCGTGGCGTCTGTTCTAAATAGTTGACGTTTTGTCTGTACGTCGGAAAAATGTTGAGTGTACAGAAAGAACAGCGTGTTAACATCATATTTCTTTTCAAACTTGGAAAATCTGCAAGTGAAACGTTTGTAATGTTGCAACTATATGTATATATATTTAGGTTAGTTTTGGTTGGTAAAGATTATTTATAAAGATATATTTATATATGTGTATATATATATATATATATATATATATATATATATATATATATATATATATATGTGTGTGTGTGTGTGTGTGTGTGTATGTATACGAGGTGAGGCTAGAAAAAAACCGAACTAGCACAGGTGAAACAATAAAACGAATGCAATAAGGCTGAAAGTCGCTTGGCCTGTCACGTGACTCTTGCTCCGCCTACTGCTTGAGTTTCATCTGCCTCCTGCACTCAGCGTGCCCGTGGCGTCTGTTCTAAATAGTTGACGTTTTGTCTGTGCGTCGGAAAAATGTTGAGTGTACAGAAAGAACAGCGTGTTAACATCAAATTTCTTTTCAAACTTGGAAAATCTGCAAGTGAAACGTTTGTAATGTTGCAACAAGTGTACGGCGATGATGGTTTATCGAGAACACAAGTGTTTGAGTGGTTTAAACGATTTAGAGATGGTTGCGAAGACACAAGTGATGACGCTCGCACTGGCAGACCATTGTCAGCAAAAACTGATGCAAACATTGAAAAAATCGGTAAACTTGTTCGAGAAGATCGCCGTTTAACAATCAGAGCAATGTCTGAGTTGACAGGAATTGACAAGGAAAGTGTTAAGCAGATTCTTCATGAAAGTTTCAACATGAACAAAGAGTGTGCACAAATGGTTCCAAAGTGTCTCACAATTGAACAGAAGGAACGCCGAAGAATGATTTGTTCTGACATCCTAGAAAACATTGAAAGTGATCCCACCTTTTTACAAAATGTTATTACTTGTGATGAATCGTGGTTTTTTACTTACGATCCCGAAACCAAACGCCAATCGATGCATTGGAAATCTCCTGATTCTCCACGACAAAAAAAAGCACGAATGTCAAAATCGAAATTCAAGGCAATGATGATTGTTGTTTTTTATGTCAAAGGGATTGTACACATTGATTGGGTACGAGAGGGACAAACAGTGAATCAGCATTACTACATTAGCGTCCTGACTACCCTACGTGAGCGAGTACAATTTGCTCCCTACGTGAGGGAAAACGGAACAATTTGTGGAAAAAAAGACATGGATCCTGCACCAAGACAATGCCCCAGCTCACAATGCGTTGGTCAGTGAAGACGTTTTTAGCCAATCACAACATTCCCATCTTAGACCATCCACCCTACTCACCTGATTTGGCCCCCTGTGATTTTTTTCTTTTCCCTAAAGTCAAGTCAGCTTTGAAAGGAACTAGATTTGAGAGTGTTGAAGCAGTAAAAGAAAAAGCGACGGAAGTAATGTATGGACTTACCGAAAATGATCTGCAGCATTGCTATGAACAGTGGAAAATTCGTATGGAGCGGTGTATAGACCGAGGAGGAGAGTACATTGAAGGAGATAACGTCAAATTGTAAATAATGGAAAATAAAATTTTTTTATATCATCAGTTCGGTTTTTTTCTAGCCACACCTTGTATATATATACATTTCTCTTATGCCCTAAAAATTAAAAATTTTGGAAAATAGCATTTCCCCCTCTATGACACGCTACATTACTAGTAGCTTTATTTTTGTATGTAGTAACTCGTAAAATGGCTCAAAATATAATTAAACTTGCTGTTGACTCATAAAATTACAAATTTTGGGAAAAAGATCAACTTTACAGTTAAATTTTACACTACTTTGTGCGGTCTGTTATTTTGTTTGTGAGTGTTTCATTGTTCACCATGGCTTCTAAAAAAAAAAAAAAATGAGGTCTTATCATTTGGGTATGATCTTAAAATTACAGATCAATCGCATGAAAAAGTTGCAGTTGGCCGAGATGTATGGTATTACACAATCAATGATTTTAGACACTAAAAGGAGCAAACCATTAAAAGGAAATTTTAAATCTATTTATGTTATTGATAGTGTTTTGTATCTGTTCCTTTATATGAAAAATACTTCATTGTGAAATTTTGAAAAATAATCCATCTAGCATAATAATTATCTCTGAATTCAATAAAGGAAACGAGGAAATGTTAAAAATCTTTTTTACAATTTTCTGTAAAACATGTTAGAATTAAAATTATGTATGTATTACGTCTGTGCAAGATACTTTTACGTTTCTAAAAAAAAGGCCTAATGCATAGAACAAATAATATGTTTTCTTCTTTATATAAATTAATATGTAGGTGTACTTAAAAAAATAAATACTCCAAAATTTTTAAAATTCGTTTTTTAAAATCTTTTTCGGCTCTGGTTAGTTATAAATTCACAATATTTTAAAAAAAAGCATCTGGAGGGAAATGATATAAACCTAACTTTAAGTTTTGGTTTATGGAACTTGGTTTTATTTGTTTAAAAAAACCCCAGAATGTTTTTTACTGGATGCTTATCACAACCTTGTAGAGCACTGAACTTCAGGATATAAAAGTAACTGTTTTATATACTTTCGCGTCAGTGCAAGATTGACGGCAAATACACCAGCTTGTATAAATCGTTATTTATGCAATCTTTAATTTTGCTACAAGGATAAATATTTAGTTTTAGCCTATGATTGTTTTACTATTGCTATGTATTTGTTTTAAAACTTAATATTAGAATTAAATACAAAAGTGAAATTCGAAAAAAAATGGACTTGCCTGGTTCTTGCACCGGGGTTCTCAATTATGATTTATAAATGAGTTTTTTATTGTGTATTTTTAATAAATAATAAAATTTGTTATCATGAGAATGTTTTAGTTTCGTTGGTTATTGTAGTAGAAAATATTTGTTAATTATTTAAGACAGTATTTGGAGTATTGCTTTGTTTTTTTAATAATACAGACTTTTTAGTTTATTTATTTAGCTATCTTTTGACCAAGCATATTAAACTATTTGTATTTTACTTTAGTTGTAAAAAACCTATTTAAAAAAATAATCCTGTAGCACTGCAGATCAGAGTATGAAGTAACAGCTTTTACTCTTTTGCATCAGTGCTAGATCAAGGCAAATACCAGCTTGTGTAAATTGTTATTGTTTATGCAGTCTTGAACTTTGCTACAGTATAGGTATAAAACAATTTTTTACAGGTACAGTGTAATCTTGCTAGTAAACCGTTGGTCTTTCAAATCTCCTGCACCATGATTTATTGAAAAAAATTAATGTACATAATTTTTTTGTGTTTCATATTTTAGCAAAACAAAACAGTAGTATGTTATAGCAAGTTTATACTGTGCAATACAAAAATAGAAACAGTTGTTCAATGTCAAGTTTGATGTAACATAGCAAATTATAAAGATTTGTCTGGCCTGTTCTCTCACTCTGGCGTCCAGAGACAATAGTTCAAGGTTTATCTAGTGCACTGCTACAAAAATACACACAATTACTTGTATGCAAAATTTCTAGGAATTGGTAATAAAATGTAATGTCTTTGCTCATATATCTTGGACACAAAACATTCGGTCGGGTTAATGCTTTTCACACAGTATTATATCGTCTTCCAAAACGTATAAAATGCAGCTTTATACCTTAAGACAATATTTTTAGTATTGTTTTGAAAATAATAGACTTTTTAGTTTATTTAATTAACTATCTTTTGGCCAAGTATTTTAAACTATTTGTATTTAATTTTAGTTTTAAGAAATCTATTTAAAAAAATCATGTAGCACTGCAGATCAGAGTATGAAGTTCCTGCTTTTACTCTTTTGCATCAGTGCTAGATCAAGGCAAATACCAGCTTGTGTAAATTGTTATTGTTTATGCAGTCTTGAACTTTGCTACAGTGTAGGTATAAGAACCATTTTTTACAGTTACAATGCAATCTCGCTGGTCAGCCCTCGGCCACACAGTAGTTTGTTATAGCTAAAACTTGTAGTTTTGGTGTTGTACATCTTGAGCTTTTTGTATAAATTAAACTTTTTTTGTATTAATTTGGCAAAATCCACTACTTATTTTCACACTAGGTCAGCGCATTATTAAATGCTGTGAATCATTGGCGAGACTGTTGCTCAGGTGTGTTGTGTTGTTGTGAGTCTGTGGTGCGTTTTTTTGCCAGGTTAGTACAAAAAGTATAATGTTGTAGCTAGTTTACACTGTGCAACACAAAAATAGAAACAGTTCCTCAACGTCAAGTTTGATGTAACATAGCAAATTGGAAAGGTTTTGTCTGTGCTGATCTCTCACTGTGGCGTGCAGAGACAATAGATCAAGGTTTATGTAGTGCACTGCTACAAAAATATACATAATCACTCTTGAAAAATTTCTAGGATTTGGCACATAAACTGTAATCTTTATGCTAATATATCTTGGACACAAAACATTCAAGTTTATATCTTAAGACAGTATTTTTAGAATTGTTTTAAAAGTAATACAGACTTTTCAGTATATTTAATCAACTGTCTTTTAGCCAAGTATTTTAAACTATCTATATTTTATTTTAGTTACTTGTAAGAAACCTATTTAAAAAAATTCTGTAAAGCACTGCAGATCAGAGTATAAAGTTACTGCTTTTACTCTTTTGCATCAGTGCTAGATCAAGGCAAATACCAGCTTGTGTAAATTGTTATTGTTTATGCAGTCTTGAACTTTGCTACAGTGTAGGTAGAAAAAGAATTTTTACAGGTACAGTGCAATCTCGCTTAGTCAACAGTTGGTCTTTCAAATCCCCTGCACCATGATTTATTGAAAAAAAGAAGTATACAAAATTGTTTGTGCATTACATATTTTAGCAAAACAAAACAGTATTATAGCCAGTGTTATAGCTAGTGTACGCAGCACAATACAAAAATAGAAACATTTCTTCAACGTCAAATTTGATGTAACACAGCAAATTGGAAAGATTTGTCTGACCTGTTCTCTCACTGTGGCGTGCAGAGACTATAATAGATCAAGGTTTAATGCTCAGTGCTCTGCTTCAAAAATACACACAATCACTTATATGTTACATTTCTAGGAATTGGCATATAAACTGTAATGCCTTAGCCTATATATCTTGGACGCAAAACATTGTCTGTTTAACACGTTCATTGCCAATCACGCGATATCGCGTGATGTCTGATCTTGCCGGGTGGCCGAATACGCGATATCGTGTGGCCATTGCTATCTAAGTTCTAAGTGAATTATTATAGCGGCCACCACACAAAATTCCAATTTCTAGCTTGGCAATGGACGCGTTGATCGTTTTCACACAGTATTATTCCGTGTGCCAAAACGTATGATATGCAAGCTTATTAACCCTACTCTAAAGTTTATATTAATTAAAACAACCTCTCACCACAAATTCAACAAATTTTATTTTAACCTTATGTACATTTCGACTACAAAGTAATCATCTTCAGAGGTATTTTTACAAATCTTCTAGGTATTTGTAAAAATACCTCTGAAGATGATTACTTTGTAGTCGAAATGTACATAAGGTTAAAATAAAATTTGTTGAATTTGTGGTGAGAGGTTGTTTTAATTAATATAAACATTTACGCCACAGTTGCTTTAAGTTGTTGTCTACTCTAAAGTTGTTTCTAAGGCATAGATAGGAAGAACACATTAAGAAAGGAGTAAAAGTAAATTAATAGTGAAATATTTTACTACAATAGAGTAAATTATAGTGACAATACAGTTATACTATATAAACAATTATATAACAAAAAACTGTTCAAAACAATGTTACAAATTGTTATTTTTAGCTGTGTCTTAACCAATTGTTGTGTAGTACCCATTGTTAGCAGCCTGTTTGAAATTTAAATTTAGCAGAGAATGCTTTCATGTGTAGTCGAAGGAGTGTTTATTCTTTAAACCAATAAACATTTGGAGTATATAAATTATCACCATCTGTACCAGATATTTCACTGTCTTTTAATTTACTCAGTTCTTGGGAATCTTAGTAGGTTCTTATGAACCAAAAATTCTTTAGGTTTTGAATTTTTGTCCAACTTTAGCACTGAAACATGGAATGTTTAGATCATCAGAAATTCAGTTTCATAGTTGCTCACATGTCAAGACTTTGGTGACTTAATATTTATATCAACCTCTGTTCTGGTTTTACCAAGACAATCGATTAAAAGCAAGCATACATCGCAACAACTGTCAGCAGATTATGATGACTACAGCTGTAACAGGCTTAGCTACCAATCATGGTTTAGTTAATTCGAAAAGGCAAGGGAAATAGGCGTATGGATTTGCCACACCTTGTTTTTCTATGCCTCTTTACACCCATTTTGAGAAAATGAGAAATTTACGTATTGCTACACCTATTTTATGGTCACATGACAATGGATACACTGCTTAATTCATTTGTTTCATATAATAGTTTATTTATTTCAATAATTTTATCAAACAAGGCTTCTTTCTGAATATTAATCTGAATTAAACAATGTTTGCAAATAATTTGTGAAAATTCTTTAGTGAATTATTTCCAATCATTGAAACTACTTCTTCAATACTGGTTTAAAATATACATGCATTTATGAATACAAAATGATGTAAGCAATGGTGTTTTAGTGTGTCATAATTTAGCAGATTAAAAAAGTTCGGTAAAGATATATATTTAGCATCAGTTAAAAAAACCAATTTCTTCATTAAATAAATTTGACAAATAATTTGAATTTTTGCAGGCGAAGACTACAAAAAAAATTGTATTGAGGATGGAATGCACTGATTGCAAATATCGTAAGCAAATTCCTTTGAAGCGCTGTAAGCACTTTGAACTTGGAGGAGACAAAAAAAGAAAGGTATGTGTTGTAGCTCTATTATTTTGTGTAAATACTCAATTGTTGTTCCACCAATAAAAACTTCATTCGATGGTGGTTTGCAGTGGTCTAGCTTGGTGATTTTATTGTAGTTTAATTACTAGTGGAAACGTATATCATAAATGGGTCAGACTTGAATTGAAATGAGTTTTAAAAAACTTAATGAGATTATATTTTTGATTACTCTACGCAGTCATTAGTGTTTATCTTGGTTGGGTGCAATATTGTTAGGAATTATGTGTACAAAGCAAACTCAAACCTTTTAATTTTTTCTTTACTATTAATTTCCCGTAGAGATTGTAATTATGTATCACTTCTACTTTAATACTCAGTTTAAACAAGTCAAATAACAAACGGCTTCTTCTGCAATTGAGTAGCTATTACACTGCACTAAAGCAGCCACCTGAAGCAGGACTGCTAATTGCAGGAATTGAATTTCCCGTTTTGCAGGGGCAAACCTGGACAATTGATGAATCAAACAGAAAAACTAGAATACTGTGTCACTCCGTACAGATTCTGGGGATACTTTGAAATTATGGAATTCTTTTACAAATACATGTGTATTGGTTTCTTAGTCTGTTGTAACAAGACTCTTACCTGCCTAGTATATAAATAGTTAGCTCATGACAGTTCTCAAGACTAAACTTACTGCAATAGAAAATGTGAATATTAATAACAATTTGTTTTATTGTGGTTTAGTTTGGATAACTATAAACTATAATTTTTAATATACTCGACTTCATTTATGTAAGGAATATTTGTATGCCTATATTTTTCTGCCTCTATTAACATTGCAATATTATTCTTTGTTGCGTTTCAAAATAACTCCAATCTCAAAACTTTAATAATTGTACTTCAAGTATAAGAGAGTATTAATAGTGTACTATAAAAGTTTTGAGAATGAAGTTATTCCAAATCAAGTCTACAAAGAATGTAGGTTGTAATGTAAGAAAAGGTAGGAAATGTACTCTAATGTATTATAGGGTGATCTTATAAAACTCATTATTTTCATTATATGTTTATTTTAAGAAAAGAAATACAAGTAACGTGTTATTTTGTCTTACATGCACAGAATATCTGAGAGATTAATTGGTCGTTAAAGGTTGTGTTGAAAATGTCGGCTGTCAGCCTCTAGGCGCAGCTGAACTCGTTCCATGTTTTTAGCAGTTTGCTGGAGCGTTGTGTTGTCAATACGATTTCATGTGTAATATTGTTCATCAGATCATCCAAAGTCAGAGGACATGTAGTGTAGACTTTTCCCTTTACTTAACCCCATAGAAGTCTGGTGTGTCAGTCCGGTGATCTTGGTGGCAACAAATTCCTAGAAATTATGCAGTCTGCAAAGTAACTTGGACCAGTGACTTATGGCAAGTGGCGCTGTTCTGTTTAAAGTACCTTTGATGCAGCTCAATTGCATCAAATTGCTTAACGAATTTACTGAAAATCCGTCGATACTCTTTGGTGTTCACTGCCACCTAGAAAAAAAATTGGACCAACGATTCTCTCTACTGTTACTGCGCACCAAACAGTATCAGCAAATTCTCTCTTCTGACAAATATGTGACATGCAGTCAGAACTCCTAGACCTCCTGCACCATTCAATAGGCAAATAAAACCTTTTTGTGTATTCCTACTCAAATAATGGACAAAAGAAAATTAAGTTTTATATGAATCATAAAAAAAATATAAACGTCCGAAATATTGACAAAAATTCTGAATTAAATAACTAGTTATATATTGTTTGGCGTTGTTAGTTATCGGGTTCTTGACTATATATTTCTTTGTTGGTGGTTATTCATATTTTTTTCACTTTGTACCTACCATGGATCTAAAAGTTGGTGTTGGCGGTGTTTGTTGTATAATTTTGTCTATCATTGTTGGTTTTCCACATTTTGAAGGTATGTTTTTATGTAAGGCTTTTTTGTCTTGTGAGGTAAAGGAAAATTAAAGTTCATCTATTTTGAGTTCTATGGTGGGAGTTTTGGAGATAATTCATTTATGTGAAACATTTTGTTTGCAATAACTAATATTCCACTTAAAGGTGTCTAAGACTGTGTCAGTAAATAATTTTGTGAGTGTGTGTTGAGAGAATCTGTTTTATCCACATACTGTAGGAATATATCACTGCTAAAGCTGCAGATTGAACTTTCCATGGTTAGACGATTGGTTGGGGGTGTAGTTTAGAGTAATTGTGCTCTGTGAGTTGAAGATGTCCACGACTACAGTAATATGGACTTGGGTGTATTGTTCTGTTTGAGTTTTGATGGAGTTTCAGTTTATGAGTAATGTTATATATGGTTGATTATATCAAGAAAAATTTCAGTTGTAAGGTTGTGTATTTTATTTTGTTAATGAGATTTTATCTAATGTTTAGTAAGGTATGTATTGAGATAAATTATTGACTATTTTTTGCCCACGTGTTTATCTAGATTCTGTGGTGTGACATTATGGTAGCTTATGATTAGTTGAATAGGGCTGTTTGGTTTGTAGATTTTAGGAAAGCCCTAAGTGCAAGTCCTTTAAGGGAGCTATGTTTCAGCTACCGTTTTCATACATGTATTAACAAAGTATAATAACCTTTCGAGCTATCAACATTCTAAATGTTTAATTTTATTTGAGCTAATTATACAAATTTAGTGAAAGAGTCTGACCACAATGCAATGCATATCGGATTGCATTATAGTTTTTTTGCAACAGTGCTAGATGAAGGTAATTACCAGCTTGTGTAAATTGTTATTGTTTATGCAATGTTTAATTTTGCCACATTATAAAATATTTAAAGCATTGCATTTAAAGGTATTTAAAGAGAGTTTCTTTTTTTAGGATGTTGGTATTTATTACTTTTGTATTGGCTTTGACAGTGATGTGTTGTTTTATATTTGATGTCGGTGGCAGTTCTAATATCATTCTGTTCATTTAGTAATAGCTCTATTAGACAACTAATATCTGAACACAGAATCACTATATTTATTTTATAAGTTGTTCAAGTCGTAATGTTTAGAAAGTTTCAATTTGAAGGATTCACCATACTACCCATTACATGACCTAAGTGTAAAACTATTTATTTTACTGAATCACTGAATGTCTTGCAACATTCTAAAGGCGAAGTTTGTATTCATTTACCATGCTTAAAGAAAACAATTTTATAGGTTTCCATGTTTGTATAAAACTCATCTGTAAGTGCCAAATAACAGAATTTTGATAAATATTTTTTTTAAATTACACATTTATTGGCTTTTTGTATAATAGATTACTAAACTGTAATAAACCGGGTTTCCCAGAAACCCATTAATTCCCTATAATTAAACATTTATTGGATTATAATCGCATTGGATTAACACATTGTTGTGTAGCAAAGTTTTTTGTTTATTAGTAATACTCACCCGGTGTTGCTACTTTTGAAAAATGAATGCACTGTCTTGAATAACATTCCTCACACTACTTACAGATATAATTACAATGGTTTTTGTTTGATAGATAAGTGCCGACAGTATTATAAACATGATATTATTCTAGGGGCTTTTTTTGAGAATTACGCCCCGACACACTTATGTTAACAATTTTAGTGAAGTCGAAAATTGGTTCATTGAAAGACATTTATCTTTATATAATTTAATAATAAAATTTAACAAATTTTAATGACAATATATTGATTTTGATTATTTTTTTCAAAATTTCACAAAACTTAATAAGTAAGTCTGAAATATTGACTAAATATTTAGTTGTAAAATAATTCTTTAAAATACGGGCTTGGTTGAAGTTAAGTACAAACATTGGTGCGCTAAGATAAATTCATCCTTAGTAGAAATTATAACTTAAATTTGTTAAAAAGTAAATTATCAAGTTATAAAACTACTTTTTATGAATCTTGTATATAGTATTCATCAGATCTGAAGCATTACTTATCAGAGAGAGAGAGAATATGTTTACGCTTCCGGTCTATAAATAAAACATTTATAAACTCGTAAATCAATCGCATGGGACATGTTTACCAAAACACTTTTCTAGCCAGTTAGCTTATGTGGGTAACCTGGACACGAAATAGTGGTTTTGTTGTTTATTGTTTTCATATAAAACAAAAAATATTAAGACAGCATTGCACAAATAAGAAAATATAATTACCTCAAAAACAAGGTCGGGCCATTGGCCTGACGGAGTTTATTTAGGTATCATTTATGCTATAAAAAATTGTCGGGTCAGTTGGCCCGACACATGTTTTTTGTTTATATTATGATAAATGCATTTTCATACTTAGGTATGATAGGGGAACAAAATATAAATACACATTATTTAAAAATAACCTTAAAATTTTGGCAATTCTTGGGGGAAATGCCTATATTGTGGCCAGCAGCTAATGTGTTAAACTACAACTATGTATTAAAATTTTAAATAAATTTATCAATTGATGTAAATTATCTTTCAAAAGTGTGATACCAAAAAATAAGCAACATGTTTTCTGTTTTCAGGGCCAGATGATCCAGTTTTAGGCTGTTATTTTTTTGGACATTGTTTTCATTTGTGTATCAAACTTATTCGTCACAATAAAAACAAAGTTCTTTTTTATTAAGACTGGTAAATTTTATTGTTTAAAATAGTTTTAAATTCCTTTTCCTATTCTGACCTGCTCTCGTTCGCCACAGTTGGGAGGGAGAGATAAGAGGCCATAGAATGGAGTAATTTTCTCCCATTTCTTTAATGCCATCACACAGATCATGGGTGTATGTTAACTGAGATAAAAAAGTATGTAAATACAAATAAATACTTTGACCATCATTGTATTTATTTCTAAGTAAACAATAAATAAATATTATCATTGAGAATCTATTCCATGTGGCATAGGATGCCACTCACTAGCTCAAGCCTAAAGCATTCAACAGCAATTGACTTGTGTATAATGGCTTTGGATTGTTCAATAGTTTTTGCCATTTAGTTCTTTTTTTTGTTTGATTTTCTTAATCATAAGTCACAAACTAGTTATGTTGTTCATTTATTTATTATTTGGATTAAAATAGTTTTATCCCCATGAGGATCTATTACATCCACGCTGCTGCCATTAGCAATTGAAATTTAAATCATTGCCAACTAAGTTTACTTTGCCATGAAAATCCTCTATATAACGAATTTTTACCTGGTCCCATGACATTTTAGAAGTTATACTGCTTATTTAACTCTATGTAACGAATTTCGGACCTCTCAATAACGAAGTTGTTTTTTCTTCACTTCAACCGAAGAAATGTAGTGTTGTGTAGGCATCTCACAATGTCATTTCCAGGAAATTGTTTATTTTCAGCAGGAAGGTCAACAAAACCAAAAATGGTAGGCGAAACACATGTCGGCAATTGACTGCATGTTATAGTTCGGTTCAGTTAAGAATGCAGCGACTCATCGGTTAGGAATTTTAAGAACTCAGCATTTATAGATAGGCCTACTGTACATTCCCATCCTCCCACCATTTTCTTTTATCACTCATTTCAATGTTGCAGTATCATTAGGACACTGTGGCTTTAACGCAAGTAATGGTTGGAAAACGAAAATTGCACTTTTCATCGACAACTGCCCTGCACATCCGCATGACATCAATTCCAAACTGAAGAGTGTCAATGTGTTTTTCTTTCCACCAAATGTTACATCGATACTTCAACCACTCGATCAAGGAGTAATAAAAAATTTAAAGCTACACTACAGGAAAAGAATTTTTAAAAAGATTGTGACTAAGTTTTCATAAGCATTAGATAACTTATCATAATAGCCTATACAGAGTAGACCCTATGAAAAATATTGAATATGGATATCTAATAATACAATGAAGAAACATTCTAAAAACATTTTTAACAACTTGAATTTCAAATAAATTAAGACATTATAAAACATTATCCTATATTAACATTGGGCTATTACACTTACTACACTTGCGATATTATACTGTATCCCTTTTATTACCGTACATACGTAGTGCGGTATGCATAATGCTGTAAGATTGGGTGGGAGCATTCTTGACAACACAACCTCTCAATAACGAATACCTCTCTATGACGAATTTTTTCTCTGGATAATCGACTTCGTTATACAGAGGTTCGACTGTATTTTATACCGGTGCATTTTTTAGGAATTATTTTGAACTTGGTTTAGTTTTCTATTATTATTTCTAATAATATTAGTAAATATAATAAAATGTTACTGTTTGTGTCTGTTTTAGACTCCTGCTATCATTGTTTATTTGAGAAATATACAAAAATTTACTAATTAAAACAATAATTATATGTTACATAAAATTTTTGGTATTAATGTTTTTATGAGAATTTTTCTAAATTTCTTTAAGAAAATAAACAAAATAAAATAGAGGTTGAATTGAAAGGCAAAAACTGTTGTACAATCTCGACACTCCATTAATTGTGATGTAAACAAGTCAACTTACCCTTGCTTCTTTTTTGATTTGATGGGGGGCATTAGAAATAGTAATAACAAACTGAAAGGGATTTGTAGCAACAACACATTATTGTCACCCGCCATTAATGTGTTAAACTTCACGTATTACACAGATATGAGCTGGTAAGTGTATGATCAGGTTTAAAGAATTATAATTCTCAATTATGCTATTGTATAAATAATCAGTCAAGTCTAACAATTTTCTTTATATAAGTTGAACATTTAAAACCATATCTAATGTTTTAGTAAAAATGTACGATTTTCAATTCATACAGAAATATTGAAGAATCTTCAAATATAGCACAGCTCTAACCTCACGATTGCCTGTAAAAATAAATTTTGTTAATATCATACTGCCATTTAAGATGAGTAATAATACATTAAAAATTCTAAAAATCAGCATTGATTACAAATTAAAGTTCGAAATTCCAGTACAAGGGTATAAAGGTAAATTTGTAAATGAGATTAAATAATGAGATATTTATTTGAGGAGCACAGACAATAATGTCTGGTCATTTAGTAATATGCAGGAGTCATTTGTTTTGAATAATTATTATTAATTATAACACATTGAAAAGATCTCTGTTACAAATACTCTAAATAATACTGGAGTGCCATTATAAATAACACGTAATAAAATAACTGGGTACAATCACATAAAGGACTAGGAAGCAAAGTGACACCTGATAGATTGCGAAAAAGAGCACACTCGATCCTCAAAGAGCTTTAGGAACAACTACAGTGCAGAAAGTCATTACCATAACTTGTAGGGGAAACTCTCGAGAGTATATATACGTAAACTCTAAAAAGAAATGAGAAATATACAGAGCAAAATATCAGTAGTTAACTTCCACTTGAGAAATGGAAAAGACTCCTGCTGAATTTGAAAATCATAAACTCAGACATACACACTGTGTAAATACCTGGCAGCATAATTAGCTACCTTTTGGGATGTGGAGTGTTAGATGGGGATTATCAAGTTTAAAAATTTTGCCAGACTTAATGGGATACCTGATTAAAGTCAATTCTTATTTAGGTCAACAAAGAAAAATTTTATTACTTTGATCCCAAACGTCCAAATTTTTGTTGTTTTGAGGAATTAAGTTTGTTGAGGAAATTTTTGAGAGCTGATAGAATATGTGCATGAGGGATGTTCGTATAACACTATGGTGACCAAAATTGTTTCAGGAGGTAGTGGTACGGGTATTTGAGACGGTCTATGAAATGATTTGTATCCTGAATGTATGATTGAAGGTTTTTCACCAAAGGTTGAATATATGAATCCAGAAAAGCTGAGATTCTTTCTGTGGCCGAATTACAACTACCTTCTTGGATGTAGATGTAACAATCAGAGATGGGAATATCTATACAGGCATCCACATCAAACCGACACACCATCTACAATATCTAATTTCAATAGCAACCACCCTATGAATATAAAAAGGTCCATACCATACAGTCAGGCAATCTGGGCAAGAGAATTTGTTCCATCGATATAGCATTGGAGGACTTTAATAGAAAGACCTTACTAGCTTTCCAAAAAAGAGGATATCCTAATCATTTTTTGAGGATCAAATCCGCTAAGCTCAATCATCTGATGAACCCAGACCACCTATGGAACACAAAAACTGTTTTTAGTTACAGATTACCATCCAGACCTACAAAAGTTGAACAAAATATTAAAGGATGGCTTCAAGCTTCCATCCACACCAAAGATCTTTTCTCAAATCCACTACATATTTGGTTCAGACAACCTTTTAATTTGAAAAATATTTTAGTACATCCATAATTACCAGATCCAAGCCTCATGGCTCCTTTCCATGTAATAGACCTAGATGCAAGACATGTCCAATACACATCCCAACAAATAGTTTCCATAGCCTAGTAACCAATGTGGACTTCAAGATTCAGGGTACATCCATTCATCATACTTGTACATTCCAAAAATATAATATACCAGTTGCTATGTAAATTTTGCCTGGCACAGTACATAGGCCTTACCACGGATGGTCTGAGGATCAGAATGAAAGGCCACAGACATAATGTTGGAATCATGAACATAGACAGGCCATCCGCTCAACACGCTCCTAGTCACATCATATCCTTCAATGATTGTTATACCACCAAAATAATTAAGGCACTCCCCCCTGTTAGCAACCCTTCAGAATTGAGAAAATGGGAGTTGTCATACCAGTGGTACACCAAATCTATAGAACCTCAACATCAGATAAAACTTACCTTCCCCCTAACTTCTACCATTTTTAACAACTCCATTTACCTTCCTTCTGACAGACTATTAATATCTAGTTTCAAATAATCAATATTTATACAAATCACATATAGCACTATGTCATAAACTGCGAATCTGTGACATTTGGATATTTATACACATCTGTGGTTCACTTAAGTCTTTTCTTTTTTGATTGACAAAGATCATTTTGATCGAAATATTTCAGTAGTGTGATAAGTTTTTTATATGTGTCTATTTATTTATTTCCAAGAGATTGCCGTTTTGGACTATTGCCACTAGGTAAGTTTGTCGGTCTCCTATCTAGTCCAAAAATTGCTATATAAATATGAAGTTGATATATTACTATTGTAAATACTTTTATCCACCACTAAGTGCAATAATTTTACCTTGTTGTGATGAGGCACCTTTCGGTCACTTGACCATTGTCGAATCACTGAATTAATTTTCTCTATTTTTCTGATGTGGATGTTCAGTCCGTGATGTTGGTATTTGTTGACGTCATACATGTTTCTTCTTGATCTGCGTGTATGATGTTTTTGAATAGTAAGTTGTCTGTAGGTTCATTAAATTGGGTATGTTTTTATAAATGTGGTATTTTTCTAGTGAGTTTAGTTCTATTGAGTTATTATTTATTTCAAGTATGGTATATATATATATATATATATATATATATATATATATATATATATATATATATATATATATATATATATATGAAGTTAATATATTACTATTGTAAGTAATTTTATCCACCATTAAGTGCAATAATTTTACCTTGAGTGATGAGGCACCTTTCATAAATATCAAGAATATATATATATATATATATATATATCGTGATATTTCATGTTGTACATTATTTTTCCGTTGCACTGACTTTATTAAGTTATTGTTATTACTTGTAAATAATTTTTTCCACCACCAAGTGCAATAATTTTACCTTGTGTGATGAGGAACCTTTGGTCACTTGACCATGGTCGAATCACTCAGTGTATTTGAACTAGAAAGGAGATTGATAGACTTACCTTGTGGCAATGGTTCAAAACGGCAATCGCATGGAAATAAATAGACACACAAAAACATATCACACTATTGAAATATTTTGATCATACAATGATCTTCAATCAAAAAAGAAGGGAAAAGCTTTTTCTAGACATATACATCAAAAGGCAAGGGAAGGGTTGAGACACACTTAAATCATTGAAACTATTTAACACACAGCTACAATCAATTTTATTTCAGTAACGTATAAGTGTACCACCCACTATATTTAGTAGATCTGCATGTCAAACACCAAAAGCAATAAAATTTTCAAACATGGATTTTAAGTGAACAATTTGTATGTCTTGAAATTGATCTTACCTAGAGTTTGCAACAAATACTTTTACACACTTAGAAAGCAATGTTATTCTTATAGAATTGATCTTACCTAGAGTTTGCAACAAATACTTTTACACACTTAGAAAGCAATGTTATTCTTATAGAATTGATCTTACCTAGAGTTTGCAACAAATACTTTTACATTCTTAGAAATCAATGTTATTCTTATAGAATTGATCTTACCTAGAGTTTGCAACAAACACTTTTACACTCTTAGAAAGCAATGTTATTCTTATAGAATTGATCTTACCTAGAGTTGGCAACAAATACTTTTACACTCTTAGAAAGCAATGTTATTCTTATTCTTATAGAATTGATCTTACCTAGAGTTTGCAACAAATACTTTTACACACTTAGAAAGCAATGTTATTCTTATAGAATTGATCTTACCTAGAGTTTGCAACAAATACTTTTACACACTTAGAAAGCAATGTTATTCTTATAGAATTGATCTTACCTAGAGTTTGCAACAAATACTTTTACATTCTTAGAAATCAATGTTATTCTTATAGAATTGATCTTACCTAGAGTTGGCAACAAACACTTTTACACTCTTAGAAAGCAATGTTATTCTTATAGAATTGATCTTACCTAGAGTTTGCAACAAATACTTTTACATTCTTAGAAATCAATGTCATTCTTATTCTTATAGAATTGATCTTACCTAGAGTTTGCAACAAATACTTTTACACTCTTAGAAAGCAATGTTATTCTTATAGAATTGATCTTACCTAGAGTTTGCAACAATTACTTTTACACACTTAGAAAGCAATGTTATTCTTATAGAATTCATCTTACCTAGAGTTTGCAACAAATACTTTTACATTCTTAGAAATCAATGTTATTCTTATTCTTATAGAATTGATCTTACCTAGAGTTTGCAACAAACACTTTTACACTCTTAGAAAGCAATGTTATTCTTATAGAATTGATCTTACCTAGAGTTTGCAACAAATACTTTTACATTCTTAGAAATCAATGTTATTCTTACTCTTATAGAATTGATCTTACCTAGAGTTTGCAACAAATACTTTTACACACTTAGAAAGCAATGTTATTCTTATAGAATTGATCTTACCTAGAATTTGAAACAAATACTTTTACACACTTAGAAAGCAATGTTATTCTTATAGAATTGATCTTACCTAGAGTTTGCAACAAATACTTTTACACACTTAGAAAGCAATGTTATTCTTATAGAATTGATCTTACCTAGAATTTGCAACAATTACTTTTACACACTTAGAAAGCAATGTTATTCTTATAGAATTGATCTTACCTAGAGTTTGCAACAAATACTTTTACACACTTAGAAAGCAATGTTATTCTAATAGGCCTGACTTCATATTCTTCATTATCTATACTCAGAAACTTGTCTTCAGTTTTCTATGAAACAAAAATTTATTAATCGATTTATAGTTACACAACATTTAATGTCAAGATAAATTAGTAATCTAATTCAAACATGTAATGTCATTTATGTAGTAAAACTATAACATAGAATCTTGAGAGTAAGCATCAACTTTTGTAGCCATGTGAATCTAGAACAAATTTCATTTAAATTAATAATTGTAAGTAAATAATATAAATGTTTAAAAGATTAAAAAATTATCTTCTGTCGTTTAACCCATTGCGGTTTACAGACTAATTCAGCTAGTTACGACAATTTATTGGTGGGTATAAGACTAGCCCAGGTAGTATTGAATAAATGACGACAATAGAATGCTTTAGCAGTTTTTATGTCAACTGGAGTGAGAAACTCAGTATAGGTTTTACTCAGTGTTGGTCAGTAGTGTAAATATTTTTTTATAATTAGTGTATTCTTGTGTACATACAAAATGAACAATAGTGGGTGCCTAGATTCTAAAGCAAACCGTAAGTAACATTTAATTTGTTGCTACTAATTATGACTACACAATAAGTAATTAACAAATAATAAAGTAACTTAGGTAAAAAATAACAAATGAATAAAATTGGACCTGTATAAAAAATATATTTTGTGCTTTATAAGTGAGAATATTTTTATAGTGAAATACAACTAAATTGATGCATGGAATTAATTCGTACCTGATAATGTCCGCATGTAAGAGATCTGCAATAGGTTATAAACAACATGTTCCTCATACTACTTATAAGGATAGACATTTCAAAAGATTTGTTCCATTTTCTTTTCAAATTGTAATTCAATGTGAAAATATGGGATACTTCTGAATAATAATTCACATCCAACAACATGGTAAAGGCTACTTATAGTAAAGCATATATTTTTATAAAGGCTTGAACTCAAGACTTAAGAGGGAAATAGAAAACCTGTTATTATCTGTAAAGAGTTTTGTTTATGCTGTAAGTTTCAATAACACGTTCAGCATGGCTAGCATACCGGCACATTCTGGGTACCCTTACGAGGCACTGAGAGCGTGCCGGTGCAGTCCCAGCTTCCCTTCTGAGGCAGCGAGCGCACTGGTCTAATTAAAGCTTCTCTAGTGTCGATAAGTGTTTATATCAAGGTTTGATTTTTACGTCAGAAGAGTTTGGCGAACATTGTGGCTGAGTAGTTTTTAAATCCGACCATCCCAAGTTAACTTTTTCATGCTTCAACTGAAATAATGCTTCAGGGAGTTTTATGAACAAATTTAATTTGGTTTAACTTTTATATTTTAATGTTCTTTTTAGTTTTAACCACATAAAGCAGCAAAATATCTGGTAAAAGAACGATTATGAAAATAAACTAAGCTTTCTGAACTAACGCAAGAATAAACGATAACTGTCCTATTACAGTGAATGAAGCTACTTGAGAAGAGAACAGACTACTGTAAATATGAGTCATTGACAAAATTCTTGGATGTCCGAAAACCTAATGTGTCATCATAAGATTGTAGTAAACAAATGTCAGCTAATCTCTGCTATAAATAGTCTCGGACGTGACATATGCATTATCTATGTCTGCGTTTACATTATCGAATTCTATCGCTTTTTGAAACACGAAACAAACATTCCGAGTTGAGTGGTTTATTTTAGTATTTAGTATATTTTAGTAGTAGGTACTTTAGATTTATATGTAAATTATCTTTTTTTTCTCTTTTTTTTTATTGAGTTATATTATTTGTCATACAGTATTTTATCATTTGTATTTTTTTTTTTTTGTGACCCGATAAATAAAACAATATTTTAATGTCTAATACGCTGTTTTAATGTCCCCAATAAACGTGTATATGGTAGAAATAAAATTATTGAGATGAAAACAATAGGCACGATAATTAGATGCAACGACAAGCTATGCAACCCGCATAGCCTTTCAATGATTCCACTGCCGCCATATGTGGAAGTTAACAAAAAAAAACAGACAGTAGTTTGATGAGATCTCCAATATCGCCGCCATGCTGAATGTGTTAGGAAAGGCTGTAAAATGAAACCAGCTGTTTCATTAAGTAGTTCTTTCATTAAGTTATTCTTATATTTTGTAAACTATTGAGTTGATTAAATATTACAGACCTGCTCATCACCAGGCAATATTTCTATCTGTTGGGCATCTAGTGACTCAAAAATTTGCCCTTTATTTCCATTCATTCTACTCCAACCCTCTTGCAGAAATTGTATGAAGTTCTGACTGGGAGGTCCTGCCAAATTTCACACAATAAAAAACACGTCTTACTAAATACAACAAAGCACAGCTCAAAAAAATAATTTTCAATTTAAACACACCGAGATATATTAATATGTCAACACTTCAAAACACTGAGTTTACTTTTTGTTTTAATGATAAATACAGTGGAGTCCCGATAGTCTGATAAGATTGGGACCAGACCTATTTCGGATTAAGTAGAATTATTAATAAAATTAAAATAATTATTAAATACAATGTACTAAAAAACCAATGAGTATCCTAAAACGTCAAAAATATAATACAAGCAAGTGTACTGAATCTCACCAAACAGCAAAAACCACACCACTGGAGAAGCTTGACAGTGCTATGTTTGTTTGGTTTAAGAGAGAGAGAGAAAGGTATCTAATTAGTGGGCCCTTGATTAAAAAAAAAGCTCTAAAATGATTGAATGGAGACATATCTTTTTCTGCTAGCACAGGTTGGTCTAATTGTTTTAAGAAATGTCACAGCATGTGTTCCGTTACTGGGAAACAGCTATTGTCTAATGAGGGTTAATAAGGATTAAAGCAGGGAACTATTCACTGCAGCAAATATATTTTGCAGATGAGACTGGCATTAACTTTAAGGCGTGTTAAAAACAAGTATGGCTGTTGAAGAATAAAACATGCAGCAGGTTTGAAAATAGCAAAGAAAAATTAACGGTTTTAGTCTGTAACAATGGGGCAGAAAATCATAAACTTCCTCTTATGGTTATTGCTAAAGCAGCAAAACCAAGGGGATTCAAGAACCTAAATGTAAATGCCTTACCTGTCACCTACAAAAACTCCAACAATGCTTTGATAACCTCACAACTATTTAAGGGATGCTTTAATACCCACTTTGTTCCCGAAGCTACTTGATTTTGTAAAGAAAATGGTTTACCAAATTGTGCCTTATTTTTTCTAGACAATGTTACTTCACATGACGAGTTAGTTTGTGGAAATATATAGCCCGTTTTCCACCACCCAATATAACCTCTTTCATGCAATATCTGACACAAAAGATTCCTGGCTATGAGGATGGAAATACAAATGATTGTGGATGACAACAATCATGAAGTTTTAAACAATCAGCAGATCGTTGAAATGTTTTTTAAAGAACCAGACAACTCTGATGAGAATTAAGGTGAGGGAGACGACAACAGCGAGCAGAGAGTACCCCCACTCGGATGCTGTAGCTGCATTTGATATAGCGCTGCACTACATAGAAAAATAATTAACCTCGACCCTGGTGAATAAATTGTTTCTGAGGCGTTCGTGTAATTTTGCTTCAAAGAGAGGTCTCCTTCTCTTTGGCACAGAAATGTAAAAGACTTTTTTAAACCTATATAGTTTAGAACTACATATAACATTGTTTTTTTTTGTTCATTTTACTGGCTATCTTAGAAACATAGTGTAATTTTGAGCTCATAATACACTTATTAACTGTTTTTTCTTAGTTTTTTTAATTGCTAAAAATATCCTAATTTCTGTTTCGGATTAAACGAACACTCGGATTACCTGGGACTCCACTGCAGCTGTTTCAGTAGATGACTCTATTATCTACTGAGGTCGAAACTCATAAACTACAGTCATAATGGAATATTGTACTTGAATAAATTAAGTACAAATAAATTACTTAATAGATTATCCTGAGTTTTAATTAATTTATAACTTAATAAAACAACAATAACCCTTGCTACAGATATTTAAATATTTGTAGCAAGGGTTATTGTGGTTTAGTTATTATAATTACATTACTGTGCTCTGTATAGATTTTGAAGATATAACTTGTATATTATAGAAATTATATCGATAACCAATTTATATTAATTTAAAAATACTCACCTATTGATAGTCTAACTCCTTGAGTGTCTGGGTTGATATTTGATGTTGAAAGATTAAACTCCAGTGAGTCAATCTGTTTTAAAGAAATAAATCCACACTCTTCGTTAATAACTTTTGAGTAATCTATAGTAGGTTCAGTAGCTAAAAAATATTTAAAAAATTAATAATAAAAGATTATTGTTAAAATAACAACTGATCAAGTAAAATTATTATACATGATAAAATATGTCAAGGAATAAGTTTCATAGACCATAACTCCAACAAAGGCAAAAAATAATTTGTATTTTATACAAAAATATAAACATTTTATTTTAATGGAATGTAACACAAAAATAAACTCATCATAGACGAGTTTTGAAGTTGGCCACATCAGTAAAAAACGTCAGTTTGTTCTTCAAGTTCATATATAGAGGACAACTATACCTTTAAAATACAATAAGAGTTATATTTCTTCTATTTATGTATCTATATTATGATGACGAACCAGGTTATTTTCTAGACAAGACTGACCGTAATTTATTATTTTATATATAGTTTAATTGGCTAAAATATCAGTAGATCCAAATATACATTGTCAATGTGTATATGAATGTAATGTTGAAATGATAAGATAGCTGAAGCTAATCTATTTTACATACTTTAAGAGGGCCAGTATGTGTGGAGACAAATGGTATAGGTTTCTCTCAGAGAAACCATCTTTGTATGATCTATTAGAAGACTCAATAATGAAGAATTATTTTTCAAAAAGTAAAAGATTATTTCTAAAAGGGGTTTTTAATTTTATACTATTGCCATGTATAATAACATTTTATACTGGATAATACAATTATTATACATTGTACCATATGCACCAAAATAAACAGTACTAAAACTGAATCAGCTGTAGTTGCCTTCTCTCAGATATAGTCATTCTCGGTCACTTTATAGGAAACCTCAAGGAATTTTGTTGTGGCTGAAACTTGCCTTTTGGTTCACAATAGTTCTAGCAAGATGGCACAATCAGCCACACAGCCTTAGACAACATGGCTTATTTCAAGAAACATCTGGCAACTGCCTCATTTTCTTTAGTACAAACACTAACCCATCCCACTCCTCCGATCTGACACCTACATCTGGGGAATGATAAAGGGGAAGATTTTCCATAATGACCCACCAACCACCATCATCCAAAAACAGGAAAAACAACCATGTTTATAACAAGCATAAAACAACCCCTCTTTATTAAAATGAAAAACTGTATTAGTGTTGCCTCAAATTGAATGAAGGTGGTACAGAACATGTTTATACCTGAATCTAACCGATTTAGCTTGTTTTTACTTGTATTAGTTTGTGAACCTATGTAAATAAAACTTACAACTGTTTCAGTAGTTTATTTTGTCGCATAGGGTATAATAACATTGAAGCAATACAATATTTGTAGTAATGTATATTGTATAAACAACATATAGTTAATAATTTTGCATATTTATGACATATTATATCACAGTAGATGTAAAATATTTGCTCTAACCTTTTCTTCTACCAACAGTTGGTATCAGATACTTCCACCACTGCCTCTTCACTTCAGGAGGTTGTAACTCAGGTCTACTTGCATAACACTTTGAACAACCAGAACATGGAGGTGTGTATGCAATCTGTGCATTAACTTTATCCTTGGTCGAACCACTGAAAAGCACTGCTGCATAGCCTCGTAACGGCCCAAAATACCAATATTTGTCTTGTTTCCTTTCCACGTCTCTGTAAGCGCCCCATTTTATACCACTCAGTCCATAAACTGGCTTTGCAGAACTGTCTTCACTCTAAATTCAATCATAGGAATATGATTAGTAGTTTTAAAAAAAGAACAACTTTTAGTTAGAAACCAAGAGGTGCACAACATCTGCATGCCAATCATCTATTATAGACAAAGATCACCTCCTGGTCTGCAGTGGACTAAGTAAGGAATGACAACAACGAAGAGACATACCTGGATTGTATTGGGAGGCAAGATCTCGAATGGCGTAAGCCAAGTGAGAGTTATAGGAAGAAGAATTTTTAAAATGGATATAAAGTTATTTATTTACCTTGACTAAAGAATGCAAAAAAATACATTTTGCCTCATAATGTTTTAATAAATAATGCAATAGTACAAACTGCCGAAAAACTTTGTTCAATCTCCAGCAAGTCTGCACAAGTTGTGTTCTTCGAGGATTCACAGGCCGCACTAACTAGTAATACCGCCATCAAATGTGTGCAAACAATGACAGGGTGAAAGGCCCTGTCAGGCATGATTGAAGGGTGCTACATTGTTACAATGGCTCCCTAGCCATGTTGCCATTGAGGTAAATGAACGCGCAGACCAATTAGCGAAGAAAGGTGTCACCTTGCCATCGCCTGACTATACTATATATCTACCGACAGCAAGAGGCCTGATTGAATCAACTATCAATGAAAAAACAAGGGAAAGCCAAAAAAAAAGAGTACCGGCTAAAGATATGGAAGGGCCTGGCGCACATAGTGCTAATACCACATAGCCTACCTAGAGTGGAAGCTGTTGCCAGATTCAAAATGCTTATGGATCATGACTATCTGTAAGCCCACTTATATAAAATAAGATCAGCAGCCTCGGATATTTGTTCTCTGTGCAACTGTCACAAGATGGAAGGAAAGGGATAGATGAGGGCTAATAGTTACAATTTGAGGTATAAGATATGCTTCAAAATATTGTTATAAACAAATATTCAAGTTTGAATTTTTATATCACTCACCTGAAATCTTTAGTACCTTTAAAATATTTTAGTATGCCTTTGAGTTTCATCCTTGTTGCCATATTGCTTTATGTTGATATTTTAAAGGAAAAACTTTCAATGAATTCAATTAATTGAATGCCTCTTAACTAATTTAGTTTAAGAAGTTTGCTCTCTCAAACATCACAGACACAACTTACCACCAAACAAAGCACAATTATTCAAATTGAAATGAAAAGAAGTTACAAACAATAAAAAAGAAACTTTTATTCTCTATATACCTCTAGGGGATCAATGCGTAATACATCTAAAAGCTCTGTTTCTCCTCTAACAATATTCATTGTTGCATCAGCCATCAATTTAACTGGAAAAGAATCTTCTCCAAGTAAACCATAAGCTACAGAGTTTGTTCTGCCTAGTGGAAGGACTCCAATTTTATACAAGCACTTTCCATTGTATTCCCGCATTAATCCAGTAACCGCCTAAAACAAAATTATTTTTAAAATATAAGCTTGAAGTTACCAGATTATATCCATCAAATAAGATTACCAGATAAGAATAAAAATGCGGTTTAAATCAAATTGCTTAAATTTAAAGGTATAGTAAAACCCCTCTTATCCAAATTTCCCTTAACCAAAACGCTAGGCCAAGTATAGAAAATTTCCTTAAATACGTCAGAAGCGCCCGCCACAAAGTGCGGTTGATGACCCAACAGCCCAAATCGGCCTGTGCCGTGATTCATATACCAATATGGTAAACAACTGTGCTGAGGGGTACAGGAGAAAAGTTACCAGAAAATACAACTACTGTAATATTTACAGTAAAACAGATTTTATGTATTTTACTTGAAGAAATATATCTTAAAACACCTACCATTGCTTATCTAAAATGGTTCTGCCCCAATTATTTTGGATAAGAAGGGTTTTATTATATGTTTGAGTACATTTTTCTGCCATTCCTTACTTTTCAATATTCTCTTCTGTTGCCACGTTTCGAATTAACTCCATTTTCAAAACTTAAATAATACTGGTCGCCCAAATTTTGAGCTCGTCTTTATATACCGTTAGCCACGCCCTCCACCACTTCCAGACCTCACTTCCTATTGGTGCACGCCTACTCTTGCTTCTTGTGTCCACCTACTTAAAAATTTTAAACTTTTAAAATACTGGGCGTGTATTATAATTTATATATTGTCCAGAGTGACTGACTAAGAATCAACTTAGAGTAGATACTATGAAAGATACAAATTGGAAATTTTCAATGTACATACAGTTCATAATATAGACACACTAAGAAAGTGGTTTTGCAAAATGTTGATTTAAAGACTAAAAATTCCAAAAGTCTATAATTATTATAACTTGTTATGAGAAAATAGGCCAGCGCCAGATGTTAAGATACATGGGGGGTAGGGCTTATGTAAATTTATATATATATATAGATTTTTTGGACTAGGAGACTGACAGACTTACCTTGGTAAGAGTCCACTCTGTAGTCTTGAAATAGAAACACATAAAAGCACTTAAACAATGATATATTTCAACCACACAGTGGTCTTTGTCAATCGAAGAGAAAACACAAAAAGAAATATGAGAGAATGAAATAAAATAATTGTAATCACAGATTGTGTAGAGTAGAAATCAGATGTCACAGATGCACAGATTAAAGATATATATATTGTTTCCATGAGCATATGAGTGATTATAGTTTATATAAGTCTGTCAGGGGAAAAGAGATAAGGCTATTTGGAAAAAAATGGATTTACCTGATGTTGAGGTTAGGGGATTCTCTGGACTTGGTATACCACTGGTATGACAGTTCCCACCTTCTCAGTTCTGAGGGATTTGCAATCAGGGGGGAGTGATTTAATTATTTTTGTGGTATAGCCGTCATCAAAAGTTGTGATGTTGTGACTCGCAGCATGTTGAGCTGTTGGTCTATCCATATTCATAATTTTAACATCATGTCTGTGGCCATTCATTCTGATATTCAGACCATCCGTGGTCAGGCCTATGTACTGTGCTGAGCAAAGTTTACATTGTAGCTGGTATATGACATTTTTCTATGTACAATTATGATGACCCTGTATTTTGAAGACCATTTTTGTTGTTTGGCTGTTGAAACTATTTGCTGAGGGGTGTATTGGACACGTCTTGCATCTAGGTTTATTGCATGGGAAGGAGCCATGAGGAAGTTTGTGTAGTTTCTCTGCATCAGGGTCTGGTAGTTTAGGATATACTAGGATGTTTTTCAAGTTGGGAGGTTGCTTGTACCAAATTTGCGGTGGATCGGTGAAAAGATTTTTGGTGTGGACGGAAGCTTGAAGAATTTTGAAGCCATCTCTCAATATCTTGTTGAGTTTATGTAGACCAGGATGGTAGTCTGTTATTAAAGACAGTTTATTTTGTTCTGTTTGTGGTTTATGGTGAACCGAGGATTGTGCTGAATGAATTTGGTTTTCAATGAGTTTTTTTGGGTATCCTCTTCTCTGGAAGGCTGTTGATATCTTTCTATTAAAATCTTCCAATTCCCTATCATTCGAACAGATTCTCTTACCCCTGATTGCTTGACTGTATGGAATGGATCGTTTTATGTTTATTGGGTGGTTGCTGTCGAAATGGAGATATTATAGGTGGTTTGTCGGTTTGATGTGAATTCCTGTGTTGATATTTCCATTCTGGAGTGTTACCTCTACATCCAAAAAGGTAATGGCTGATGTAGATTTCTCCCACGTAAATTGAAGTGTGGAGAATTGTGTCAGGCTGTCTAAAAATGCCTCAAGTGTTGAAGCACCCTGTGTCCAAATTAGGAAGATGTCATCTATATATCTATACCAACATAATGGCTGGTGTGTTTGTGTCTTTAGAAAACTTTCTTCCAACAATCCCATGTACAGATTTGCGTACGCTGGTGCCCATTGCTGTTCCCTTTATTTGAAGGTAGTTCCTTCCCTCAAACTGAAAGTTGTTCTTCTCGAGGATGAACCTGGTCAGGTTCACAAGAAAAGGTGTAGTGGGAGAAGGCTTGCCTGGGCGTTTGTTTAGAAAATGTGAACCTTGTCGACAATGGTCAAGTGACCGAAAGGCGCCTCATCACTCAAGATAAAATCATTGCACTTAATGGTGGATAAAATTACTACAATAGTAATATATTAACTTCATATATATATATATATATATATATATATATATATATATATATATATATATATATTTATATTATTATAACATAAAGTATGAGGCTTTAGATTAAATTCAGTTAGTTGCTAAAATAAATCACCTGTAGAATTAAGCAAGGGAAGACACAAATAGTTTTTCTAGTGCGGATAAAGCAGGTACCATGTCATTATCCTTTCCAGGAAAGCTATAAGTTGAGTCCGGCAAATTGATAATAGAAGGTCCAAAGCTTGTTAAGACGGGAAATCCAGCGGCCAATATAGCCATGGGAAAATAACCGTGTACCGTTAGGTTTAGCTAATTGTAGAACTGTGGGAAACTTACAAAGAACATATTGGTGGTAGTGGGAGAGATTAGATTTTTAATAAAAACTAAATGATCGGAAGTTTAAAGGATGTTTTGAGGAGAGTCTCAGAGAAAGGCAGGCAGATTGGTGGGGACCAGGACAGAAGTGTTGTAAAGGGAAAAATTGATTAAATGAAGTAAGGAGTTTTTTGTATAAGTAATTTTTAAAAGTGCAACGTAAAAGTTTTTTTTAAATATAAAGTAAGTTTTTTTTGTGTGCCAAGTGTAAGCGCTGAAGTGAACAAAGCCAGGATTCCAGGGACTCTTCAGAACAATAAGTATTATTTGAATATAAGTATAGCCAACAGACATCTATCTTTTAGTTCAAAACAAATTTTAATTTCATCAAAATTTATAAAAATTATTCTAGTTTCGCCAATTCTAATTTAAAAGCAAAGTTCCCGTAATAGCGACCCCGAGAGCAAGAATAAAATTTTAATACTGTTTTTTTTAATGTTATTCTATTAGAAATCTAAAGCCTCAGAAGTCCACCTTTTATCAATGTAATTATAGTTAAGATGTCAATCCTGTCACTGCACAATACTAATATAAATGTGGAATAATGTGTAGAGTTAATTGAAGAGAATAAATGCAAGTGATGTTTAAAGATTGTTAATTCTTTTATAAACCTGAAGGTGTGACATTAACAGGTAAGGTAAATAAACAACATTTAAAAATAAATTAATTTATAACAAAAGTTAAGTTATAATATATATATGTCTACTGTTCTGCTCATGTACAAATTTTAATTTTTTAAAAAATTAATTACAAATAATTGTATGCAATATATATGTATATTTGAAATCTGTATTAAATATTGATAATAATAAACTTTGAATTGTAAATCTCTGACAATATTAATTGAATTATTGATACTCAGCTTTTTCTAGAGTCAGCTCTTTAAAAAATTTAGTAATATTGTCTCCGACTACGAAAACAACAAATATAGTTTACATAGAAGTTCTAAATAGAAAGTAAGCGTATTGTTAAAATCATTATGTTTATTAACTACATAAATTTTAATCATTATCAAATAAAATATAAATATTCACCATTTAGTTTTAAATAAAATATTTTTGAAAATATTAGGAAAATTTTGCATTTTTAAATAGTAAGTTACTAATAAAAGCTATACTATTTACATAATACTTTTCAATTTTTTTAAAAAATATTTTAAGATTACCATGATAAGTGTGAATGATGAAAACAACAGAATATAATATTATACATCTGTATAAATATCTGACATCACTGTATCATGAAAATAAAAACAGCAGTTATACATTTATTTAATAAATAATACCCTATTATAACTTTCTATTCCCATTTCATAATCATTATCAATTATTATTGGTTTTTAAATTTATTAAATTAACATATAAAGTGACGATTTTAAACAAATGCAGGAGAAGCCTCTATGGGGTGCCAGTATAACATAATAATAATAAAATAATTTATTCAAACTTTATGATAATCGTTTTAGCAAGCTATTTATCAACTAACTCTTAAAAATATAAGTAAACAGACTTATTTTACAGTACAAATCTTATAAAAATTTCTAATATAAAAAAACTACATTAAACAATACATAAAAAGATTTTCTTCTTAAGAAATTTGTGTCTTCATATAATCACAGGATTCTAGATAAATTTCAAACAAATAAAAAGCACACAAATTATATTTAAAAAATAAAATAAATTATATTAGCATCCAATTTTTACATAAGTTACCTCAGACAGGGTTCCATCACCTCCTGCTATTATTAAAGTGTCGGCATCCTTGGGCAAGTCTTTTACCAACTCTTTGGCATGTCCTTCCTTCGTTGTTTGCAATACAGTTACAGTAAGTCCTGATAGATGAAGGATTGGAGCACAAAATTTATCAAAATCATTTTTCGCTTTTCTGAAAAAATTGCATAACTTAATCTTTAACACTAAAACTGAACTAAATAACTGCTAATTTTCTTTAATAACTGGCATTTTGAGGACACCTTTTTCAGGAGATGTATCCCATTATCATTTCAGACTATAACTCAAATGGGATACAGTCTGATTTAGGATATGTCTAAAAAAAGGCCACCTGTAATCGTTATCTAAAGGAATTAAGTGCTATTAAAACCAAGTTAATATAAGTTTAGCAAGTTGTTAATTTCTTTATTAAAAATATCCAAAACTACCTACTAAAGCTTGCCTAACTCCATTATATCACTTGAAAATCTAAGAGATCAGATGAAGTCTGAGTTGACAAATGGATACATCTTCTGAAATGATAGTCCAAATGATAGTAGTTGTTACCACAGAATGTTTGTACATTGTGCTAGGTATGTTAATATAAATATCTATATAATAACAAAGTTGAAGAAGGAAAGAAATAATAATATTATTTTATATTTAGATCTTGGCATTAATCATATATAGGAAAATTATCAGTAAATAATTTTACAATGAAAAAAAACCTATACATATTGCCTACACTATACAATAATTGATTTTAATGGAATATTAAACCTACCTTTTGTTAGCAACTGGATTCAAAATAACTACAACATGACGAGGTTTAATGCTTACTGGTAAAGGTGAATCTCCATATTGTTCAGCTATTTCACAGTAATCACGCATTAAACTTTCAACCCTGAATAATGCAAGAGCACATTTATAAATAATATATGACATTCATAAATTATAAAAAAGTTGCAAACATATAACTTGAAATACAATTACATTGTTAAAACAATTTCTTTACCAAAGAATTCTTCACAACTATTATGATATATCACCTTGTGGTATACTTCCATAATTATTACTATATATATATATATATATATATATATATATATATATATATATATATATATATATATACACATAAATATGAAATACGTTTTCTTGTTTAAGAATTTAAAACAACATAGGTTATTCAAATACAAGAATATTTATTAATTTATATCCAAAGCTTTTCGTTGGTAAACAGTACCAACATCATCAGGAATGAAAATTACAATGTAAAAATGAAAATTGTAATTTTCATTCCTGATGATGTTGGTACTGTTTACCAACGAAAAGCTTTGGATATAAATTAATAAATATTCTTGTATTTGAATAACCTATGTTGTTTTAAAATATATATATATATATATATATATATATATATATACACGTATTTACATATATACGTATTCATTCACGGATGGAAAAATATGATGAATAGTTATTATCTGAAGTACATCCATTTGTTTTGCAGTGCATAAAATTGCAGTTCTGATGTTTTGCTAGAATCTCATCTAGCATTGACGAGGTGAACGCAACAACTCTTGAAGAGCAAGTCAACTGTTATTAGGTTTACCTTGTCAATGCTAGATGAGATTCTAGCGAAACGTCAGAACTGCGATTTCATGCACAGCAGAATGAACAGATGTACTCCAGATAATAACTATTAATCATACATGCATACACACACAAACACACACACACACATATATATATATATATATATATATATATATATATATATATATATATGGTATATAGTCATACATTAAAGAGCTGGCTTGAACTGCAGGCGTTAATGGATATGAGTATTTTATAAAGAGGTGAGGGAAAATTTGGTTTCAGTTTGAAGCGTATATCTATGGTATACAGGCAGTTCTTGGTTAAAAGAAGTAGCTTTTTAGCGGCCTCTAGAGATCCAGTGGTTGTTCAGGTTACTTAGGACTCGAGGTAGAGCCTTTCTTCTCTTCAGTAGCGGGTGAAGTTTGAGAGGAGATAAATGACTGGTATTAGAAATAATAGGCAGGGTTTGGGTTGTATCAGCCGATCAAAGAGGTGAAGCACATGAGGAAGAAACTTATAGGAGATGATGAGGATGCTATGCTTGTAAGGGAGCAATCCCTAGGGATGCAGAATGATTGGATACTATTGGGGGAGATGTGTATTCCTCTGAAGATACAATGGAGAGCCTTCATATATGATTAGTCTCTTGAAATTCTATGCAAATGTCTTGCAAGGGACATATCCAAGTAATCTGTGTCACTGGAGTCTTGCAACAGATAGCATGTGTAATTTGTACTCAGGAGCTTCTGCTACTGCTCGCTATTTGATTTGTTGCCCTCGGAATCTGCAAGAAAGCGATTCACTTGGCGCCATGATAGGGTGTTAGTGATTTTGAAGCAGGTCGTAAGTTATGGGATTACTTCAGCCAAGAGGAAGGTGTTTAAGGGCACGCAGTCCATGTCGCTTTTGATAGAGGTGAGAAAGTGAGGAGACCAAAATTCAAGGTTCTACCGTCTTATAGGGAAGGCTACGGATTGGATTAGGCCTATATGTATGGATCCTGGTAACAGACATTATGAGTTTATCTTTGTTTTGAGCATTACATCTTTGTGTCCAAATCTTCTGGCACACTCATTGACACTCTATTCAGTGGTAATGGTGGAACTGACAGTCGTATGGGAGTCTAATATCCTGAAGCAACGTCTGTACAAGCCCAACAAGTATGAATCTTTGTGTTACTCTATTTGTCAGAAAGGGTTCTCCTGTCACTACTTCTATGTCGAGGTGAGTGTCAGGGGTCTCCCAGCAAAGTCGGTGCATTTCTTTCTGAAGGAGTTTGGAATAATTAAGATTAAAATTAACGAAAATTTGAGGAATATCTCCAAGGCTGCCCTTGAACCATCTTACTGTCTATAGCTACAAAGATTTAGCCCATGGGTGTTGAGTAATGAAAGGAGAGTTGTGGTCACCCTAAAGTGCTTTAACCCTCCATATCCAGGTCTCCAGTCCTATACTGCTCTTTATTGTTTGCCTGATAACAATCGAAATTTCATTCAGTAGGCCCTCAGTCGAGGCAATTCTACTTGAGCTTGTTTAACCTTTGTAGATTGTAGTACATTAGTATAGAATATTGTATTAAAATATAGCTACAAAGTACGAGGGTGGTCCACAAAGTAACCTCCGTTTTAAAATAAAAAATAAACCAGTTGAGATACAAAAATTTTATTATATACATGTTAAAACTACAGCTTTTCTCTACTTTTCTACATATTCACCATAAAAATTCAAGCACTTGTCATATCTTTTAACAGTTTTTGAAATTCCGTCATTAAAAACATCTGCCGTCTGAGAACGTAGCCAGCCTGTTACAGCGTTTTGAAGCTCTTCATCACTCGCAAACCTCTGAGATGCATGCCACCGCTTCATGTAAGGGAAAAGATGGAAATCACTGGGAGCCAAGTCCGGGCTGTAGGAGGGGGTGGTCAAAAACGTCCCATTTAAACTTTTCCAAAAGTTCAGTTTTTTGAGCTGTGTGAGGGCGGGCATTGTCATGGACAAAAACGACACCAGGTGTCAGAAGACCACGACACTTGTTTTGAATCGCTCGTCATAGCCGTTTTAAGGTTTCACAATAAGCTGCAGCTGTAATGGTCGTACCACGCTCCATAAATTCAACGAGCAAGATGCCCTTAGCATCCCAAAAAACTGTAGTCATCAATTTTCTCGCTGAAAAGGATTGGCGAGCTTTCTTTGGCTTGCTTGGCGAAGCGGTATGACCCCATTGCATTGACTGTTGTTTTGTTTCGGCATTCACATAGGCTACCCAAGTCTCATCTCCTGTAACGATCCTGTTCAAAAATGTTTCTCCTTCAACGTCATACCGAGTAAGAAAGTCTATGGCAGAACTCATTCTTTTCATTTTGTGATCATCGGTGAGCACTTTTGGAATCCAACGAGCACACAATTTGTGATAGCCTAGTTTTTCTGTCACTATGCTTCATGCACAAGACTTCGAGAAATTTCAGTAAAATGATCTGAAAGTTCCGAGATTGTGAAGCGACGGTTCTCGCGAATTTTCTCATCCACTTTGTTCACCAAGTCATCAATGACGAGAGATGGCCTACCACTCCGGTCTTCATCGTGAACGTTCGTTCTTCCATTTTTAAAAAAACAAACCCATTGACGGACTACACCTTTGCTCATAATGTTTGGGCCATACACCGCACTCAATTCACGATGAATTTCAGCTGCTGTGTAACTTTTCGACCACAGAAATCTTATTACACCTCGCACTTTACACTTGGCGGGATTTTCTATCGCGGCGCTCATGTTTTTACGTTATAACAAAAGAACGCGCTATCTTACGGTATTCTCCCTTGCACAGCTAGAAGCATACTGAACGGCTGCGCACGCCGATGTGAGAATGGAGGCACTACCCCCACTACTTAACGCGCCACGCCCAAACGGTGGTTACTTTGTGGACCACCCTTGTATCTAGTTACAGAAAAATTTTGCTATTACAAAAACTAATTTTTTCTTGTAAAAAGTAAGCCAGCTGCATTCATTGAGTCTTACAGCATATGTTGTTGAGATAACCTGTGACTAGCTAAAATTGATGAATTTAATTTTGTGTTTTTTAATACCTAAATCTATTATAACCTCATTTTTTTAGCACGTTATAATACAGCTATATAGTAATGTAATATATTACAGTGCTCGGTTTTATTATGAAACTTTGAGTTTAGACAGAAGTGCTACTAAATTAATATATTATATTAGGTTCAACTAATTATAAACAAATAAAACCTATTAACCACAAAATTTTTTTTATATATTTCACTTTAGGTATTAACTTGGCAAAAAAAAACAACTAGTTATTGATATTTTCAGCAGATGTGTTTCACACTAGATCAGCGCATTATTTAATGCTGTGAGTCACAGACAAGTCTGTTACTCAGGAGTGTTGTGAGTCTGTGGTGTGTTATTTTTCATAGAGTAATTGTTAATTATGTGTCCAGATATAGTATTTGATTGTGAGTGCGTTTTGTTATTTAGAATATGTTGTGGATAGTATTTATGGTGTTTGTATATCTCGTAGTTTTCTGTTGTGTTGGATTTGTTGCTTTTTTTTTGTTGTAGTGTAGGATTTTTAGATTGGTGTCTATGTTAGTCTGTGAGTGTAGTGTGTTTTGTATGTGTATGGCGAAATTTGATTCGGGTTCTGTCTTTTTATGAGTTTGTTGTGGTAAATGTTCTCCCTGTTTGTCCTATGTAAAACTGGGGCATTTGTTTCATGTAATCTTGTATACTCCTGCCCTGTCATGTTTACTCTGTTTTTGAACTGTGTAGGTGCACAATACACTCTTTTTTATAATTAAAAATTATACCACAGTTTCTCCATGTTATTATGTTCAACTAGTTGCTGTCTTCATTTTTAACATTACTAAATTCATAATTGGTTTTGTTATGGTCTAGATATTTTGAAGGTATGTTAAAAAATAGCTATAATTTATTGTTTGGTAAAATACCTCTCTGCATAATTAAACCTTTTTACAGTTTTGTTTGTGTTAGTACACTGTTATTTTTAATTTTTTTTAAATATTAACTATTTATGTTTTGTGACACTTAAAATCACTTGGTTTTTGTTAAGAATGTATTTTTCAGGAACATATAAAAAAAAAGAATTGGACCTTTAAATTTATAAAGTATTACAATACTCCACTTAGAATCCTTGCCATGATAGAGTTCAACAAATTCATAGTCGCTGTCAGATATTTCTAACATATCCTGATCTACCATTTCACACACTTTAAGTTATGTTCTTAATGTAAGCTCAGCTCTGATCCTAAGAGGTTCATTTTTTGTCCACATTTTAGTTTTGAGCTACTTAGTAAGCCTTATTATTTAATTTGTTTACCCCATGTTGAATTAATCTTTTTAATACTATTTTGTGTAAACTGCATTTACTAAGAGTGACGATGAATAACTGACAAGTTCTCTCATTTAGGGTTTATAAGCAAAAGGGGGGGGGGGAGTTATAAACAATTATTGAGGGAGAGGTTAATTTTAAAATTTCTTATTCATGGAGTGTCTCAGGATAAAATTTCTTTAACTAAGCATACACTAAAAACACTGCATTACACTCTTTCACTGATACATTGGTAAGGTATATGCTACCTATATAGATGATATGTACAAGCTCTTGTAAATCAAACACAGTGTGATGGTGATTAACAGGTGAGTGAAGACATGTACAAGTGTGATTACATACAAGTTCACAGAAGTGAAAAATTAAAGAATTGGTTTTTATTTCTTCACCAAACACTTGTAAATATATACTAGTGAAAACTAGTAGCTCACGTGAAGATGGAATCAACAAATATTTTATTTCTTGTTTCCACATGTTCGATTTTAGTAACAAATTTTATACCAAGCGATTCAGAAATTCATTAGGAATACAAAAAAAATTATAAAAACTCTCGCTCATGCCAGAAAAATTAAACATTCTAAAAAATAGCAGTTCCTCCTCGTCTCCACGCCACACCTAAAACGTTACAAAATCAACGTTTTGGCTTTATTTTTTTGATGTAGTAAATCGCAAAATGCCTCAAAATGTAATTAAACTTGCTAATGACTCCTAAAAATGTACAAATTTTGAAAAAACACATAGTTTTGTACTGTATAAGTTCTAACTTTTTGGTGATAGAAATAAAAGGTGTGTAAATGTTCAATGCAATATTTTCTGTTTTGTGTGTGGCATAGGATCTGTACGTGTTTGTTTTGTACTTTTGAGTAATATTGCGACTTATTATTGCCAAAAATATGACGTGTGTGTGAATTTTATAATTGTATAAGGTTTGGGTGCCTGGTGAAACATGGTGCTATAGTGCTTTGTTAGCATTGATTTTTTTGAAATTTGTAATTTTTGGGAGTCAATAGTAAATTAAATTACATTTTGAGGGACTCTGCGAGTCATTAGGTCAAAAAAATAATGCTAACAGGTTAAATTAGTAACGTTTTACGTGTGCTGTTGGTGTGAGTTAATTTTTATTTTCAAAAATTTTTAATTTCTGAGCAAGTTTTCATAATTTTTTTTGTATATCTAGTGACTTTTTGTGTCGCTTGATATAATGGTTTTTGCTAAAATTAAACAAAAGGGGAACGGGAAATAAATACCAAAGAAACCATTAACAAAAAAATGTATTGCTAGGTAAAAACCTTTTCCTATAAAGGAGGAGCAGATATAGAGCTGCTTGTATTATAAAAATTGTCCATATAAAAGGAAGTATACATTGGGTTTTTCATACGTAGTTTGCAAATGATCCTTTTAAACTCCCACATACTAAACATGTATAAACCCAAGATGAGTTTGTCACATTTTCATAAATTTACACAATAAAAATATAGTCTTAATAGCGTTGGTAATAAAAATTAAAACCAAATCTATCCTGACTTGACACTTCGTAGGTATATTTTAATGTAGGTATATAGTCATGCTGTATAAAATTATAACCAAAAGTTAAATTTTTAGATTTTAAGTTTAGTATTAAAATACACTGACTTTGACATAGTGTAGTGCGCTGTAGCTACTGTGCGGCCAGTACACGCTATACATGCTATTACAGACTAACATTAAAAGTGTGCAGAATAATTAACTTTTTACATTTTCTGCAGAAAAAATTTTATATTAGTATTCTACACACTGAAATGAGTAATTAAAAAAAATATATTTTGAACAATATCAATAAGACTCGTTAACGCTATACATGCTATTACAACCTAATATTTAAAATGTGAAAAAAGTAACTTTTCCGTATTTTCCGCGGAAAGAAAAGTTGATATTCGTGTTCTACAGATTAAAACGAGTAATTTAAGGCAAACAAAAGATTTAACACCAACGTCATTATGACTATATTTTTACCACACTTAGAATTAGTTTAAGGTTTACCTTTTATTTTTCTATGCATAAAGGTAAGATTTAATATAAACAATTTTCGATTTCTAGTTTCAAAATTGACATAATCACGTCATTGTGTTTAATATTGAATAAATTAAAAACCTAACCTAAAAATAGAATAATCACCAAACATACTTATATTGTTCTTTCCCATAATTGACTCCATACATTAAAGCCAAACTACCTACGGTTGATTTTTTCCAATTATTTCGTATTACTTTGAAAAACTTTACAATTTTTGCCATTTCAAAACTTAAATTTATTTACTTTAATATTTTTTTAACAAATTCAAACCAGAAGCTTGTAATGCCCCACTGGAACAGCTGTTAAAGATTTCAAAAGTTACAATTCAATTCAGTCTGAAAACCTTGTATCTTATTATCAGAGTTATGAAATTTTTTTAATACTATTTACTCTAAATTATAAAGTACACTTGCTAATTGAAGAGAAAAACTAACATTTTGATAATTATTTAGCAATCAATGAAATAAATAACAACTTTTTAAAACTTGTTATTTTATTGTCCAATTGAGGGTTTTATTATAATGTTCTACTTTAATTTTATGTGTCATAGTTAAAGTTGAAATTAAAACACATCGCCGTATTAATTATTGAAAGTTTAAATGAACAAATAAATGTTTTTTTCCCAAACGATCTTCTAATAGAATGTAGGAGGAAAACATGTGGCTATAACAAGGAATGAACTTTTACTGTGTTATTGCCTGTATTAGGTTGTACACATTTTGAAAATTACTAAGTAAAATAAACCCTAATTCTATTTTCTCTTGTGTTTGGTGTACTATAACAATATAATGTTCTTTCTATTCATACATACAATGTACTTGACTAATAATGCCGAATGGGAATGAATGAGTTTATTGAATATAAAAACACGTTTGTGTTTAATGTGGCAACACTGGCTGTTAGTGCAAATGCCGATTTTAACGAAACAGATCTAAAAGCAAACTGCTATGGCGTATTTCTGTAGTGAATATTTAGTGTGATTAAATGTATTTACTGATATAAATATATTACCATCATAAAGTTTTAATGAATTTCAAATAAGGAATATTTGTTTATTATCTCTAGTTTTAATAATGGATTCAATGCCACCTCTAGAAACCGTATATCAGGCGGTGTTCACCTTGTATAGAAATCCAGATACAACACAAAAAGAAAAGGCATCATTATGGCTTGGAGAGCTTCAGAAATCAGTAAGTATTTTAAATATTTTGATTTTTAGCTAACCTGTGTAATTAAGTCTTATATTTTCGGAAATCAGGTAGGTAATATACTCAACCTAATGTTTTCAAGGGAATGAAAAGGTTAGACTTGTCATTTATATTTTTAGTTAATATCTAATTTATACTAACTCTAGCACAGTTTTGACAGGTAATATGAAATTTCAGGATTTAAAAGGTTTTTCAGGTAGTTGGGAAATACACAGCTTCCTTAGAGATATAAGTTGAAAATTGTTCAAAACCACAAAATAGGATGATATGGACAAGATTTAAAAAAAGTATTGAATGGAATGTTATTTTTTTATCAATTTAAAGTTGGGTAAAAAATACGCTACAGAGTATTAAGTTGTTCATACAACTAATATAACATTTGGTCACGGAGTGATACAAATGATTCGTGACGTCACAACTGTAGGGACACTATGCTAACTCTAGATACGTACTTACTTTGTGAGTTACTAATTATGCCAAAATCATGAATATGTTTGTTTCTCAGAGATCTACACACATGTAAGATAAGTATATATGTAGAGTCAGCATGACATCACAAAACATTTGTATCACTCCGTGGCCAATGCACAACTTAATACTCTGCACCGTATATTTTTTATGCAACTTCAAATTGATGAAAAATAACTTCCCGTGTAAAATTTTATAAAAATTCTTGTGCATATATCGTTATGTTTTGTGGTTTTGAACAATTTTCAATTTATATCTCAGGTGGCAGTTATATCTCACAATTACCTTTACCTTAAAAACTTACTTGGAAAGTTACAGAAATGATTTTGCAATAAAAGGATTAGCAGACACGACAAAATCCGATTTAGTTACTGCCGCCGGATACAATTATTAATGTTTGAATGTTGAAAACTATTATATTAACAGAAGGGATGCTAAACTTATGGATAGAATTGGATGCGGCGCCGGATTGACTCATCCAGAACGGTCACCATTTGTCAGTGACAATGTCATTTGTTATAACAAGGTTGCTTATTTTTTGAATAGTAGGCCTAGTAGTATACAATATAATGCATATTTAGGAAATAATCACATTTCTTTGTGGTAATTAACTACAGTATTGTGCAAAATAAATAAGATGAGAACACATCCTACAACATGTTTAGTAACTATACTGTCCTGTATTTTTTTAAAAAATACGATAAATATATTAGCAGGTTATCTTGTAATTTTGCTAACTGAAAATAAGCAAAACCACGAATATTGAGAGACTGCTGTATTCCTCAAAGTGAAACACAGGCACATTTACAGGACAGGCAGGTTATAGACATTCAGGTTGTAAATAAAAATCAATTTTATTGTTTCCTTAATGATTTTGTTAGTTCATATGCGGTTCTAAGAACTTTTCATTTTTAAAAAGTAATATGTCTTCTAGCTAATATCTTGATTCTAGTTAGACTAATTAATCTATATGTACTTTAGTCTTGTAATATCTGGTACATGAACCATAATGATAAAGCAAAAAATGTAAATGTTTAATTTTAGTTTTTGTACTAAACCAAACTCTGAATGACGTTTAACTTAAGTTGAAGTGGGAGATAAATGCATTTGATGTGTAGCAGTTGCCACAGCGAAAGCCCAATATTTTTGTGGAAAAATCAGCTTTGATAATCGTACTCTAGTCTTTCTTCACTATAATCCTATTTTTCTTTTCGTTTTTCTTGTAGGCATTGTTTTAAAGCACCATTGACAAATTCATAGTTGTCTGATCAGGTTGCTTTGATTTTCGATTCAAATATGTTTTATACTTTGTTTTTATATATCTTAAAAAACTGCAATACTTCTGATTTTCGTTTAAGGAAATACACCTCAGAATATTGATTTTAGTAATCTATAAATATGTGAAGATATTTTGAGTAGCTACATAGTTAATGTAGTATACCATAACTAAATAAATAAAACCCACTAACCACAATAGAAAAATCTTTGGTTGAAATGCAGTACTCCGGCACTATACGATATTTTGGGAAATTGTTCAAAACCATCAAATTGGACGATATCCACAAGAATTTTTTAAAAATTGAAGTAGGAAAGTTACTTTTTTTCAATTTAAAGTAGGGTACTAAATTCAGCGCGGATGTAGAAGTTGTGAATAGGCGCGGAGTGATACTTACGTCACAGTGCTGCGCATAAGGTTGTACGCATTGTCCGCGGTACGTCACGCAACCTTACGTGTGTAGATATTTGAGAAACAACTTCTACAGTTAGGATAGATTTGGTTTTAAATTTATAAAATACTGTATACCTATATTAAAATATACCGAAAAGTGTAAAGTCAGGTTAGGTTTGGTTTTAATTTTATACATTGAAATACAGTTGTAACATCACGAAGCATTTGTATCACTCCGCGCCTATTCACAACTTCTACATCCGCGCTGAATTTTTTACGCTACTTTAAATTGAAAAAAAAGTAACTTTCCGAGGTCAATTTAAAAAAAATTCTTGTAGATATCGTCCTATTTAATGATGTTAAACCATTTCCCAAAATATCGTATTTCGCCGAGCTTCTGCATTTTTACCAAATCTTTATTACAATTACTTTATGTACATTTATTTCACTTCTTTATGAGTTAGTACTTCTGAAGATAATTACCATGTAATCGAGATGTACATAGAGAAATTGTAATAAAGATTTTTGTATTGTTGTTAATGGGTTTTATTTATTTAGTTAAAAAATTAGTCCACTGTGCTCAACAAATTTATTAGTAGTATAGCATAGTGTGACAGTATGTAAAAAATCGCTTGTAATGTTAATAGTATTTTTAACAATCATAAACATTACATTTGCAAATAATTTTGTAAAAATCTAATTAAATTAATATATTTAACTTACTTTTAAAATATTGGCTGGAATATTACATTTTTTTAAATATCAAACATCGCATTTCAGGTTTATGCTTGGAAGATTGCTGATGAGATGCTTCATCATCAAACAGATACAGAATCATGTTATTTTGCAGCTCAAACAATGAGAACAAAAATACAGCTATCTTTTCATGAATTGCCAACAGAAGCTCATGCTTCGCTTCGAGACTCTTTAATGGAACATATCACAAAAGTGAACGAATCTACCAGTTCAGTCATCATTACGCAGGTGAATGTTGCTTAAAACCTTTAGCATTTTAAAAATAGTTGAACTGATATTTTTAACGATTTTGGTTTTACAAGTTTATATATTTATGTTTCTCTGTAGTTGAATCCATATTGTAAATAATACTCAAAATTTTGTTAGTACAGTGAATTCGGTCAGTTGCACCAGCAGTGAATTTAACAAAATTTTGTTAGTACAGTGAATTCGGTCAGTTGCACCAGCAGTGAATTTAACAAAATTTTGTTAGTACAGTGAATTCGGTCAGTTGCACCAGCAGTGAATTTAACAAAATTTTGTTAGTACAGTGAATTCGGTCAGTTGCACCAGCAGTGAATTTAACAAAATTTTGTTAGTACAGTGAATTCGGTCAGTTGCACCAGCAGTGAATTTAACAAAATTTTGTTAGTACAGTGAATTCGGTCAGTTGCACCAGCAGTGAATTTAACAAAATTTTGTTAGTACAGTGAATTCGGTCAGTTGCACCAGCAGTGAATTTAACAAAATTTTGTTAGTACAGTGAATTCGGTCAGTTGCACCAGCAGTGAATTTAACAAAATTTTGTTAGTACAGTGAATTCGGTCAGTTGCACCAGCAGTAAATTTAATAAAATTTTGTTAGTACAGTGAATTCGGTCAGTTGCACTAGCAGTAAATTTAACAAAATTTTGTTAGTACAGTGAATTCGGTCAGTTGCACCAGCAGTAAATTTAATAAAATTTTGTTAGTACAGTGAATTCGGTCAGTTGCACCAGCAGTAAATTTAACAAAATTTTGTTAGTACAGTGAATTCGGTCAGTTGCACCAGCAGTAAATTTAACAAAATTTTGTTAGTACAGTGAATTCGGTCAGTTGCACCAGCAGTAAATTTAACAAAATTATGTTAGTACAGTGAATTCGATCAGTTGCACCAGCAGTAAATTTAACAAAATTTTGTTAGTACAGTGAATTCGGTCAGTTGCACCAGCAGTAAATTTAACAAAATTTTGTTAGTACAGTGAATTCGGTCAGTTGCACCAGCAGTAAATTTAACAAAATTTTGTTAGTACAGTGAATTCGGTCAGTTGCACCAGCAGTAAATTTAACAAAATTTTGTTAGTACAGTGAATTCGGTCAGTTGCACCAGCAGTAAATTTAACAAAATTTTGTTAGTACAGTGAATTCGGTCAGTTGCACCAGCAGTGAATTTAACAAAATTTTGTTAGTACAGTGAATTCGGTCAGTTGCACCAGCAGTAAATTTAATAAAATTTTGTTAGTACAGTGAATTCGGTCAGTTGCACTAGCAGTAAATTTAACAAAATTTTGTTAGTACAGTGAATTCGGTCAGTTGCACCAGCAGTAAATTTAATAAAATTTTGTTAGTACAGTGAATTCGGTCAGTTGCACCAGCAGTAAATTTAACAAAATTTTGTTAGTACAGTGAATTCGGTCAGTTGCACCAGCAGTAAATTTAACAAAATTTTGTTAGTACAGTGAATTCGGTCAGTTGCACCAGCAGTGAATTTAACAAAATTTTGTTAGTACAGTGAATTCGGTCAGTTGCACCAGCAGTGAATTTAACAAAATTTTGTTAGTACAGTGAATTCGGTCAGTTGCACCAGCAGTGAATTTAACAAAATTTTGTTAGTACAGTGAATTCGGTCAGTTGCACCAGCAGTGAATTTAACAAAATTTTGTTAGTACAGTGAATTCGGTCAGTTGCACCAGCAGTGAATTTAACAAAATTTTGTTAGTACAGTGAATTCGGTCAGTTGCACCAGCAGTGAATTTAACAAAATTTTGTTAGTACAGTGAATTCGGTCAGTTGCACCAGCAGTGAATTTAACAAAATTTTGTTAGTACAGTGAATTTGGTCAGTTGCACCAGCAGTAAATTTAACAAAATTTTGTTAGTACAGTGAATTCGGTCAGTTGCACCAGCAGTAAATTTAACAAAATTTTATTAGTACAGTGAATTCGGTCAGTTGCACCAGCAGTAAATTTAACAAAATTTTGTTAGTACAGTGAATTCGTTCAGTTGCACCAGCAGTAAATTTAACAAAATGTTATTAGTACAGTGAATTCGGTCAGTTGCACCAGCAGTAAATTTAACAAAATTTTGTTAGTACAGTGAATTCGGTCAGTTGCACCAGCAGTAAATTTAACAAAATTTTGTTAGTACAGTGAATTCGGTCAGTTGCACCAGCAGTAAATTTAACAAAATTTTAAAAAACTGACACGGATGAAGATAGCCACAGAGCGATTTAAGTTTTTGAATTTTATAGAGCGTCTTAGTAAGTTTTTACAAATTTACAAAATAAATTAAAGTTTGGATAGTCATAAACTAATGTAAAAGTGGTTAATTAAGTTCCAAATGTAATGGACTACAAAATTCAAGAGTTTAAAAAACAAAAACAAATATATGTTACATGCAAAAAATAAAGTCTGTTATTTGGACAAAAAATGCATTTTGTTTGTTTTTGTAAATTCACAAGATGTATGTTTATTAAACATTGTCCATCAAGTGAATGCTGTATTTTAGAGTTACTATACCTACCCTAACTTGCTACTTTGTGAGCTGATATCTCAGCATTGTTTATGAATTCTGCCACTTGCAAAAAATTGTCGTTTTCGGAATGTGTATTCCTGAATATATATATGAAAATGGCTAAGTTTAGGTTACCCGGCATTTAATGAAATATATTACCCTTTATTTTTTGAAATTTTTGTAATAGAACTAGCCGTTTAATTGGACCAAACCATGCAGATCCCAATGCGTTATTCAGAATCTAATTTATCGTTTTTTTTTAGTATCTTCACTATAGATGCATGTTGAATTTTAGACATTGGCATAGTCGTTCTTAGTTAACCAAGTTTTCAGATTCTTCAAGATATTTTATTTCCACACCTTTCCTATTTTTGTCAAAAATGTATTGAAAAAAGGTAAATCTTAGATTATTATGACTGTGGTTATAATGTTTTATTAAACTTATAGCTAATCAAATGAATTTCTGTTTTAGTTGTGTCTAGCTTTAGCAGATATAGCCCTTCAGATGCCATCATGGGAAAAGCCAGTGTTAGATCTAATAAACAGATTCAGTGCAACATCATTACCATTGCTCTTAGAAATAATGACAGTTCTTCCTGAAGAGGTTAACTCTCGTACTTTGAGGTTGGGAGCTAACCGAAGACAAGAAGTCTTAAATGACCTTACTCTATGTGTACCTACTGTGTCTGAATTCTTGGTAAGTTAGTAGGAGTTGCTAAGAAATCCATTTATAGTAACTTGTAATTATCTATAAAATTGCCAATGATCATATTAATTACCTAAAAATTATGATGAAAAATAAAAAGTAATTCTAATAAAAAGTCATTATAAAAATCTTTAAAGTGAAACACAAGTATTTCTATTTATTAACTTTTTGTGTTCCACAGGTGAACTGAGTCTGACATGACTAAAAATCCCGTTCCGCTCCTCTGTCCGACATATTTTGCGATGCAACTACTACATACCTTATATATCGTGTTACTTAATGATAGTGTGTATTATGTTCATTTGCTGTGTTATGAGAAATCAATGTTTATGCTTATAACGCTGATTAGTCACAATCATCATAATTTTGTAAATAAACAACTGGTCCAAGACAGTTGTATATGACGTAAATAAACTCTGTCGGACCGATTGGCTCGACACGGTTTTTTATTTAATTATATTTTCTTATCTGTGCAACACTTTTAATATTTTTTGTGTACATAATAAACAACAAAACCACAATTTTATGTTCCGGTTACCCACATAATAAGCCGACTGGCGATAAAAGTGTTTTGGCGCTTATCACTAAGACATGTAAACGTGTCATGTGATTGATTTGTGAGTTTATAAATATTTTGTATATAGAACTAAAGTGTAATATATTCTCTCTCTGATAAGTAATGCTTCAGGTCCAATAAATACTATCCAAGAGTCATATCAAGTAAAAGTTTTAATAATTTACTTCTTAAGGAATTTACGTTATAATTTACTTCCTAGTAAGGATGAGTTTATCTAAGTGTATCAATGTTTGTACTTAACTTCAACTAAGTCCTTTTTTAAGAATAATTTTGCAACTAAATATTTAGTCAATATTTCCGACCTATTTCTTAGGTTTTGTGAAATTTCAAAAACAGTAGTGAAAATCAGTATAATATGTCATAACAAATAAGTGTGTCTGCCTGTAATTCCTGACAAAAAGCTCCTGGACTAACATCATGTTTTTAATGCCGTCGGCATTTATATACCTAACAAAAACCATCGTAATTACATTTATAAGTAGTGCGTAGCTTGTTGTTTAATACTGTGCATTCATTTTCCCAAAAGTAGTAACACCAGCTGTGTAGTACAAATACACATAAAATGTTATTAGACAATGTCAGGCCTAGTGACCCAACCGTATTCGGTTCAGTGTACTGGCTGTCGAGTCAATTGGATAACGGTTAATGTTTAACTGATTTTGTTAGTGTACAGTGTAGAGTCAGTAATCCGGACGTTAAAAAATTCAGAGCGTAGCAAATCCTGATTGTGGTTTCAGCGTGCATGGCACACGGCGTGAAAAATGTGGCGCTCGTCACCACTACAATACATATCTAAACTAAGTGTTATCTGAAATTATAAATCCAAAGAAGATAAATCAATTCTGAAAAATGCATCATAACTAAATTTAAAAACGCTACATACTGTATGTTCAATCATGATTTAAATTTGTTAGGTTTGTGTGTTCTGCACGCTAACCAATAATACATATTGTCAGGAAAATAATAAAATTTATTATTATACTTAATTTTCAGGTAATATGCTTTTAATATTATTATTTATCTGTAATAGCAATGTTTTAATTGTAACATCAGCCCTTGTCTGTTTCTGTTAAAATTTTTCCCTATATATCATTTTTACTAAATTTTTTTTTTTTTATGACCTCTGACCTCTATTTTGTAATAATTCCTGGTTTATTTCAAACTTACAAGATACTAAAGCATTAAAATAGATTATAGTTAATGAAATATCAATAATATGCAGTAGTTTAGAGATAGTTTGAAAATTCAGATAAATCAGTAATCCGGATGGATCCCGGTCCCAAATGATCCAGATTTTTGACGCTTTACTGTATTTGCTGTAGTTCAGAATTGTGAATAAAATAAATAACTGTACTATACAGTAGTTGAAGAACTTTAGTTGGAAATTATGTTCAGTGATGAAAGCTGTATTTATAATTACAAAGAGACTGAAGAAATCTGTAATTTTTTTTTCTTTGAATGTTACATTTCCAATTATCCGATTCTTTCTTTGTCTCAAATTACGTGTAGATTTTCTGATGATGAGCCATAAAACTTGTAAACCATTTTAATTTGAAGAGCTTTACTTTTTCGCCACAGTCAATGGAGCTTCTTCTTCAAAATCTTCAGAAACTTCAATTATTTTAATTCACTATATTCTTTTACATCCGGACAATATCTTCTGCCATTAAAATTTCATTCGTAACAATATCATTGTCAGTACTATCTACATCCTTATCTTATCAATCAAAACTGAATGTAACTATTGTTCGTATTCATACTGACATAGGCAGTTCGTCATATTTATATCATGCCTCTATTGTCTGACATATCACCAATACTGTAAATAATCTCTGAAAATAAAAAAACCATTTGGAATAGTTTTTCCTATAAAAAATAAACAACAATAAACCTTATAACAAATAGAACGGAAGGGGGGGGGGAAAGGAATATTAAAATAATTGTTTGGTTTACAGTGTTTAAACACTGTAGCACATAAATATTTGTTAAGGCACTGATGAATAGATATATTTGAGACATATATAGTTAGGTTGGTGATTTTGTTAAAAATTTCACAACTTCCAGCTGCCAATGTGTATAACTTTATTTTTCTAACTCTACTGCCCAGATACTTTTCCACGGTAAATCTCCTCATACTTAAAGTTAGGCTGCAAATAGATCCACATGTATAATAAATACCCTTTTACAACGCACTGTAGACACACATTCACACCAGAATTAAAATATATACTACTCACAATTTCATTGGTTATCATTACTTTAATGTAAATTAGTCCTTTATTTACAGTAAAATTTATTTTTCAGAATACCTGTCTCTCTGCAGTCCCTGATAATCCTCAAATTCAAGTTAAAATACTGCGTTGTTTTACATCCTGGGTCACAGTACAAGCCATCACATTACCAGAGATAGCAGAAAACTCGGTTGTAGCAAGTGCCTTCCAGATATTGTTAAATGATCAGGTACGATTTTACAGCCAGTTATTCTAATTTTCAAATTATTAGTTTTTTTTCTAAATTAATTAATTTTTTTCAGTACATTTGGTGTAATTGAATGGTTTTTTAAAGTTGCTGTTTTAATTATCTTAAATTCACTGATTATGCTATAATTAAATAATACATAACTAAGTGAATACTTGAGAGCTTACTTGCTGACACGTTTCGAAACAATCATTCTTTTTACGAAGCTAAAGCCTCAACTCTTTGTAGAGGTTCCAAAAAGCATCAGCAAGTAAGGTCTTAAATATTCACTTTATTATTATTATTACTAAAACTCGGAGGGGCCTTATCGGTGTAGAGCACTTAGCTGTAGCCTTTGTACTCTCTTCCCATCCCTACCACAGGACTAGCTTAGTGGATACCTACCTCTTTGCAGAAATCAAGTATCCACCTGATGCTAGATCTTCTGATATCCTCTGGTGTACATACCTGCCAGCCAAACCACTTTCTCCTTGCAGCTCCCAAAGCAGGACACTCACAGAGTACGTGGATTGGGCTTTCCTCTTGGTCCTCGTCGCATCTCTTGCACACAGGGGACCTAGATTTTCCAATTTTGTATTGGAACCCCCTCAGATTCCCATGGCCTGTAACCAGCTCTACAGTAGCTCTGAGTTGATGTCTACTTAAGGAGAGTAGTTTTTTGCCCTACAAATCTCCTGAGTAACCCCACAGTACCTTGGATTTGTTACACCCCAAGGTTACATTCCATTCTTCCCTGCACAACCTGTCTATATGTGCCGTGATCCTCTTGCGCCCCTCCTGAGGCGGCATGCCCACTGCCCTCAGCAACGGTCCTTGGGTTATACACCCTTGTTTTGCTAAGGTGTCAGCTCTCTCATTCCCTATCCAGCCAGAATATCCTGGAATCCAGGTTAGGTTGAGTGAATTATACTTACTCAGCTCTGCTAGAGAAGCCATAGTCTCAGCCACCAACCTAGAGCTGGTACTAGCCTTACCTAAAGCCTTCAGAGCTACCTGACTGTTCGAGCAAATCCAGATGGTCTTGCCCCTCCTGCCAGACCCTATTATTTCCTCAGCACATAGTTTGATCGCGAGCACCTCCCCCTGGAAGACAGAGTTGTAGTCCTCCAGGCGATGACAAAATCTGTCTTGCTGTCTCGGTCCACTAAATCCTGCTCCCACTCCTTCCTTCATCTTGGACCCATCGGTGAACCAGATTTCACCATGTCTGGGTCTATACTCCGCCCATGCCTCTCTTGCAGGAATAAGGATTTTGTAGTTTCCTTTTTCCCTTTTAAGAGACAGTATCTTATCCTGAGGTTCTATCCAGAGCTCCTTCAGTGAATCCCCAAATAGCTATTTATGAAGTTTGCTACTTGTCTTCCACTGCCCTGTACAGCTTAGCCAGTATGCAGTTTTCATTGGCTCCATCCTATTTTGAAGACTCAAGGATGGAAAACCCAACATAACCCTCATGGCCGCACATGGTGTGCTTCTCCTTGTAGCTGTTATGCCTCTAAGGAAGAGCCCCTGCGCGCGGTCCAGCATTCTTTTACTTGTTTCTTTCTGTGCCCTGTCCCACCAGACGATAGAGGCAAAGACCAACCTCGGCACCACAATGGCGGAATAAATCCAGTTCATTTGACGTGGACCCAAACCCCATCTCGTGCCTATTGCTCCTCTGCATTGCCAGAACGTAGCTATGGCTTTTTTCACTTATCCTCCAAATGCTCACGCCAGAGTAGCTTCCTATCCAGAATAACTCCCAGATATTTAGCGCTCTCAACATAGCTTATTTTGGTATTACCAACTTCCATCATCTCCAGCGATTTAGTTTTATATCACCTAGTGAAGATGAGTGCCACAGATTTCTCTCCTTGAATGCATAGTGCATTCTCCCTGCACCATGCTTCTGTTACCTTGAGTGCCTCTTGAAGCAGGTCTTTGAGGACCTCTTCAAATGGTCCCCTAACAAGGATAGCTATGTCATCCGCATATCCTACCACCTTGACACCCATTCCACTGAGTGTCCTTAGTAGGCCGTCCACAACAAGGCTCCACAGCAAAGGGGATAACACTCCACCCTGCGGGCAGCCCTCCGAGACCATCCCATTTATCGTGCACCCCATCCAGGATGCAGTACTTATCCGGTTTTCCAAGGAACTCATAATCCAATTTATAATTCCATCAGAAATCCCATGATCCATAGCTGCTCTCTTGATGGCCAGTCTAGAGGTACTATTAAAAGCCCCCTCCACATCAAGAAAAGCCCCAATACATATCCCCTTGTTGTTGATCTGACCCTTAATAAAGTCTACGACCGACAACAGCGCAGTCTCCACTGACCTATCAGTTCGGTAGGCGTGTTGGTCTTGATGAAGCGGATACTGCTTTAAAGGTCCCTCCTTCAAATAGTAGTCCACCAGCCTTTCCAATGTCTTTAACAAGAAAGATGTGAGGCTGATAGGTCTGAAGTCCTTTACCTCTGTGTAACCTTTCCTCCCCGGTTTGGGGATAAAGATAACCTTCGTTTTGAGCCACTGCCCGGGCGTGTAACCCAAGGCAACACAGCCTCTGAGTAATCTTGTCAGTGGCCCTATTATTTCCTCCAAGCAATTTTGTAGTAGTGCTGGAGTAATATTATCTAATCCAGGCGCTTTAAAAGGCTCAAAAGACAGAATCGCCTCTCTCACCTTTTGCGCGGAGATCACCTGCCCAGGAATATTCCAGTCCGCCCTTAGCCCAGTATGTCGGAGGTTTTGAGCACCGTCCCCTACCGGTCTAATATCGGGAAAACTGTTCCTCATAAGCAGACGCAGTGTTTATATGCCTGCCAGGTCTCCGCCGTTTTCTTCTTCTTTGCCCTATTAAAGAGCCTTCTAGTCTCTTTCCGTCTTGCCTCTAACTCGCTGTTCCACTTAAGCTTACCACTCCCAGTGTTTATCCGCGATAGAGGGCAATTTTCCTCAAACGACGTGGAAATGCAGTCCTGATGTAGGCCTCAGTATTTTCCAGTTCGTTTGATGTACCATATTTACCACGGAAGTCAGACATCCGCCTCCTCACCGAGGACTTAAAACCTTCCCAGTGTGTCCTTCTCGGGTTCCTAAACCACACCACACGGGGAACAACTCCCCTCATCGTAGCAGTGATGATCCGGTGATCAGACATGGAGGGCTCATCCGAAACCTGCCAGTCATGCACCCACCTTACCATTTGTCTATTACAGAAGGTGATATCTAGAACCTCCATTCTGTTTGAAGTGACAAATGTTGGCTCGGCACCTGTGTTTAAAACCACAAGGTTTTCTTCAATCAAGAAGGCTAGGAGCTCCTCACCTCGCTCATTTGTGTCTGTGCTGCCCCACACCTCATTATGAGCATTGGCATCACAGCCCACTAAGATTCCTATATTCCTGTCCCTGCAGTACTAAATATTCACTTAGTTACTTATTATTTAATTATAGCTTTTTTTAATGCCAAAACCTTTTGTAAAATTAAATGCTCGTTAATATAAATTAAAATTTGTATAATTTTCTTGTTACTATAAGCTGGTTATAACCCAGTTTCGATTATCTGGGTTTTCAGATTAGTGGGGTTCAGGTTAACCGGACCATTGTTTACACTTTCTTGCAATATCTTAGGTAAGAAGTATACTCCACGAAGCAGCTACTGACTGTGTTTGTGCACTGTTACAATGTCTGGAGGATAATAACAACCAGCAAGCTTTAGAAATACAACTATTTAATGGAGTCATGGCGTTAGAAGAAGGTTACCAGATGGCAGTGGCTCATGAGGATGAGGAAAAGTAAGACATTGATGTTGCTTTTACTAATGTTTTGGGGATTTATGTATGTTTGGCCTGGTTTAGGTATTAATATAGGTGTTAACATATAAACTGGCATTTGGCCTTGGCGCGGCACTATAGGGTGTGGGTGGAGATTAGGCAAAGACCATTCTGGAAAGATTTCCGTGAATGTAGACATACATCACTTACAGCATTTTTTATTTCATCTACTGCAGCACTTTCATGAGGACAATTGATGCAACCCGCAAATGGCAGAAAATGTTTTTTTAGGCTAGTACAGACGGTCGGTCAAGTGTCAGCTTACTTTTAAATACCTATACAGTAGAACCTTTCTAATTTGAAGTTGCTTGATGTAATCATCTTGAATTCACTGATTAAACTATATTAAAAAAGTACTTAACTAAGTGAATATGTAATTGCTTACTCCCTCTACCCCCTAGAGGGTTAGCTTCCGTAAAAGGAACGAATGTTTTGAAATGCATAAGCAATTACGTATTCACTTGGTTAAGCACTTTTTAAATACAGCTTTCTAATTTGTCACTTTTTAATTCATCACCTTCTGTGATTCATCACAGTGATAACAAACATCGTTAGCACTCACGTAGTATAGCCGACATCAAAAAATAATTCTTTAATGCAAAAGAAAATGACAGACTTTAAAAAAAATTAAAATGTAAATAGATTTAACAAACTGTACTTTTCCTTGCTAGTGTTATTGTTCTTGCAAGGTACTATAATTTGATTTTTATGTCTAATGAAAATATATTAAGTTATTGTATTTCTAATTATGAACTATACTGCATGCTACTAGTGTTTTTATAGTGTTGTGTAATAAGTGTTGAGTTCTTCGAACGACGTAAATGATGTAAGTACAACATTAATTATGTTACATACCTAATTAAGTATTTATGTGCTATGTTTACCCATAATTTCGTGTTAGTTTCACGACTTTTGTAATTCATCACCTCCTCGGTCCCGAATGTGACGAATTAGAGGGGTTCTACTGTACTTTAGTTTTTGTGTTTATGTCTGTGTTTACTGTTTTAGTGAGATGTAATTTTAAAAAAATCTTAACCATATCATTATTGTACATGCATAGACTTCTTCATGCATAGATTTCTTGCTTTTACTGCATTTTTCTTTGTGTAAAATATAATAACATAAATTCAATTTCTAATATAGATGTAAAATTTTCTTTATGTGTACAAAAATTAAAACAAAAATGGGTAAGTTTGCAATAGTAAACATATTGTAAGTTTTTATTATAAAAATGTTAAGCAATAATTTTAAATTGTATATTTTTAAAAATGGAAAAAAATAAATATTGTTTTGTAAACCTACTTATAGAAGTTAAATGTAAACTGTTTTTAATTTTAAATATTTTTATGAAAGAAACATATCTTGAATATTACGAAGATAATATTTTTCTGAATGTTTGAAAAAGTGTTTCTTGTTAGTTTCTTTCTGCATGTCCCACTTTTGAATATTGGAATATATTTTTTCATAAATAGTTGTTCTTTAAAGGGCTATTTACAGTGCTAAGTTTTAAGACTTGAATAATTTATTTCTATTTTGAATGTATTTTATGTGATATATTGTAAATAAAAAATGTATGTTTTAATGTTTGTAGTGAAAAAAATATAAATGATTTGTTGTTTCGGTAAGTTATATTTAGCAATATTTAAAAGTGAACATTTATTATAGGTATGTGCATATATTACTGTATAATTTAATATTGCTTGTTTATAAGTATAGTTACTTATAATGTAGATGTTTCATATAGCCATTGTTTTGTTTTATAATTTGTTTAGTAAGCACGGGTCAATATGCATCATAGTTAAAAAGATTTAGACAGTAAGTAACTTAGAAGATGATAATCCTATTTGCAAACAAGATTTTGCCATTCTTGATTTTTAAATGTTTTATGTTTGTTTTCAGAGCAATAAACTATTGTCGCATATTTACAGAATTAGCAGAATCATTTCTAGAAAAAATTGTCAGTGGAAGCATTGAGAAGCCACACTTTGCTTTAAAAATTTTAGATTTGGTGTTAAACTGTGTTGGCCACCATGATTACGAGGTGAGATTTTTAAAATTCTTGTTTTTTAATTGGCTTCTTTGGAGAAAACATTACATCACTTTAAGTCTCATTAATGTTTATATAAGGTAATATAATTAAAATTTAATATTTGTTGAAACATAATTTGTTTCCATCTTGATTTTAGCCACTAGGTTTCTCACCTGTAAATATGAATAAACAACTTTCTTACAAAACGTTACAAATTAGATCTATGAGTTTTTATTTTTAATGTGGCTCGTTTTCATTATAAATGTAAGTGCTACTATGAAAAGATAAATTTACTCATTTAATACAGTCATTAGGTGCAAAAAGTATTAGATAGCATTAGGTAATTTGGTATTTGTAATCTATGTAAAACATTATTTATAATGTCACAATTGTTGTTTCTTTCATTTACAAATACTGTTTCTATCTAATGTGTTTGATAAATTATTTGTATTTACAGTAAATTATATACAAAATTTCTAAACTACTAAAAGATTTCTAACACCGACTCTATATCTAGGTAAACAATACCAAAGTAATCATTTAAAATTAATTTGAATTTACTTGAGTTATCCTCCCTGTCCACATATTTCAACATCGGATAGTTTTGGGGTTATTTATTAAAATTATAATACTAGGTGCGGCAAAAAGATCTGCAGGTTTTACAGTAAAAACACAAAAACTAATAGTTAAACAGAACTATTGCTTATTTCAGAAAAGTATTCATGGAAATTAATGAAAATTAAACGAGAACAATCGATTTAAGATGTGAAGATAACATCCTTTAAATGATCTTTTATCACATATTCTTCTAGTCTTCCACTGAAGCTGTTAAACAGCTTCTCTTAAATTGCAGAAGACAGGTTGGCGATTTCTTGGCTTTTCTAAGTTCAAAAACTGCGTGCAGGATTTGTTTCTGTATGCCTTTGCTTTAACTAACCCCCACAAGAAAAATTATAAATACTAAAATCTTGGGAGCGAGTTGGGCATAAAATCTCTCCAGAACATGAGGTTACTAGGCCACGAAACTTGCTTCTCAAAATGTATACAGCCTCATTGGCTGTATGGGGAGTTTTCTCAATCTGCTGGAGCCACATCCTCCTGCACACTAAACAATTTCTCTGACGTTTCTTAACATCAACTGATAACTTTGTAAATTGGTTGTAAAAGTTCGACCACCGTCGTAAAAAAAAGTATAACTTAATGACAACTTTTCGATACACCACACCACACAGTAATCTTGGGACTATGGAGTGTTAATCCTGTTCCTCAGGATTAGTAGCTGATCAATAACGAAAGTTCTCTTGGTTCACATAATCATGAAGGTGAAAATGTGCCATGTCGCTCATCGTGTAAATGTTTTCATTAGCATGTTTATGCTTTGCATAGTTTATAGGCTTTAACTGGTGGACGAAAGCCATTATGTATGGGGGAAAATGCAGATAGAAAAGTAATATTGTTCTTACAGAATGGTTAGATAAAATGTGCAAAGCAGGCTTCCCCTTCCCCTCTATGGCACATGTGAAACTTTACTAATTCAATGTTTTGGCTTTATTTTTTTGACGTAGTAACTAAATTACGTAGTAATTAAATTTGCTGTTGATCTCCAAAAATTACAACAAATTTTGAAGTAAAAATCAACTTTAACCAAGCACTATTAGCACCACGTTATTTTGTCACACAAACTTTGCACAGTACGTTCTATTGCTTTTAGCCCAAAGTTAGAAATAAAAGGTGTGTACAACTTGCGGAAAGGAATATTTTCTGTTTTTGATGCGTGGAATAGTGTCTATAAGTGTTTGTTTTGTCCTTTTAAGTAATTTTGCAATTTACTATTGAAAAAAAATAAGATGTGCCTGCAAGTTTTATAAATATAAAAGTCTATTTTCCGGGTGAAACATGGTGATAAATAGTGCTTTGTTAAAGTTATTGTTTTTCAATTTGTTATTTTTTGGGAGTCTGCAGCAATTTTGAGGCATTTTGCTGGTTATTGCGTCATAAAAATAAATTTAAAATGCAGAATTAGTAATGTTTTAGAAGTGCTGTGAAAGGGGGAATTGCTATTTTCCAAAATTTTAAATTTTTGGAGTATGAGCAGAAATTTTTGTAATTTTTTTTTGTATTTCTGAAGACTTTCTGCATTGCCCGGTATAATTTATTTTTGCTAAAATCGATTACGTGGGAACAGGAAATAAAACTACCATACTTGGAAGTTTCTACATAGACAATAAAAAAACTCAAATCTTTAGAAATGACAATAGTTTTTATGTTACGTGTAAATTTCAAATAATTCATTTCACTTAATTTTTATGTTTTATTATGAGAAAAAAACCTCCATTAAAACTTAAAAATAATGTTTGTATGATTTCAGATTAATATACTATAGGAAAACTACCACTTATAACAATTTTTGACACTAACATCATGCAATTGAAAAATTACAAAATGGAAGACAGTTTCTTTTCTTGTTTAAAATTTTGTCATGAGGAACACGTGTTGGAAGGTTCTTATAATTACATTAATTTTCTGAAATATACATAAATTTAATAATTGTGTTACAGGTGCCAACTATTACTTTCAATCTGTGGTACAGGCTGTCAGAAGAATTGTACCAAAAGAATAATGACACATTAACAGCTGTGTTTAAGCCTTATGTAGCAAGACTTATTGAAGCTCTGTGTAGACATTGTCAAATAGATCCTGATCATGTAAGCTTTATAATATATTTAATGCAAAGTCATTTTTATTTAATTGGTTACAGGAGTAAACTAAGGTGATCCAGTAAAAAAAAATGGATCACTAATTATGATAAATTTGGAATGTTTAGCTATTATTTGTCGACTAATTAAAATATAACTAAATAAATATAAACCCACTAACCAAACTATAAAGATATCTTTCTATGATATAATTACTTTATGTACATTTCGATTATATTGTACTTCAAAAGTGCTGTTTTATCACCTTCAGAAGTAGATGATGGTCATATAATCGAAATTTACATAAAATAATTGTAGTAAACTAAAAGATTTTATATCATGGTTAGTAGGTTTTTATTTATTTAGCTAAAATTAGTTCACATTGTTCAAGAAATTTATTGATTTTTGCAATATATTTGAAATTAACTATAAGCTAATATCGACTTAAGATTGTTTGGTGACATAATGGGCACTTAATTAAAACCCATTATCTGTTATCGTGACCAACTGTTATAATAAAATTTACTTCAAATTTAAGAAACAATAATGATATTGAAATATCAATGACATTAAAAGATACATCTTTAGATAAAGTGCTTGACTAGAATGTAAAGTATTATGTCAAATTGTTAGTTATCTATTTAATTTCGTGTACAGTATATGCATTATTTATAGTTTTTGTACAGATAGAGTAAATACCAGTACAACTATACACTACCATTATAAAATAATACCAATAAGGGTATTATTACAACAATATCATTGTAAAATAATGCTAATAATGGTAAGAGATTCATCTAAAAATGATTGCTTTCCAATCAAAGTGTGTATTAAGATTTATGTATATTTGAGGCTACAAGGTTTTACATATTTAATACAAATTATGCCACGGTTACATAGTTGTCATTTATGCTATCAACAATAAATGTTTATCCAGTTTTGGTATGGAGGCTGAAATGTTATACTGTTAAGTGCGAGTTGTTGACTTTTTATCAGTGAATAATTGACTACCTAAATTTAACCCTTAGCACGCGGGACATATAAAAGGCAAGTAACAGATTACGTGCTATTAGATAAAAAAAACGTTTTTGCAAAATGTTCAAAGTTCTATTTAATTCCGAGTTCCTAAAGATGTATTTGAACAAAAAAAATTATAAACTAGTTATTTTTATATTTTTACACTAGGTAATTCAAGATATCAATAAATCCATTTAAAATAAAATTAAATTAACTAAAATTATTATTCACCAAATCATAAACAATAAATTATTTTTATAGTACAAACAAAAGTCACTCATGTAAACAGTAAACAACTATAGCAATCACAATGCCAACACAAAATACGACAGTTGGCAGACGCTGCGTCGTGCCGAGAATACCCGTCATACGCGCATGCATAGACCACGTAATGGCACCTGGTGGCTAAAACAACAGAATGTGGATTGGTAGCACGTGGCCAAGAACAATAAACATAGCAGAGGAGTTTATTTACACCAAACAAACATTGTTACACATTGTAATGGACTTGAAACAAACAACTAGGACTTCCATAAACAAAATATTGTTAATACGTGATTTCTCGTGATACGCGCAGCCGAGATTTCAGCCTTACGAGAAATCACGTAATTCGTGCACAAAGGGTTAAGATTTTAGTAGAGTTGTCCTTGAGACAAAGATTTACTCCACACATTTGATAACGTCTCGAATCATCATTTATAAACTGTCAAAGGTTTGGTTTTTAAAAATTTTTCAGTGTTTGAAACTTTGAAATCATATTCAAACTTTTCAATTAAAAAAAAAAATTGTTTCACTTTTCAAAGTAGTCATTCAATTTGACTAATATCTGTACTATTATATAAAAATCTAAGGGTACCTGTCTGCGTGTATTACTCAATCACGTAAAAACTTCTGGACGCATTGAGTTGAAATCTTACATGGACATGCTTAGGGTCCCTGGTTAATACATAGGCCTATTTTTATTTAAAAATTCCATCAGGGCACCACTGGTCTTTGAAAACTCCCTTAACATTCAATTATCTACACTCCATTTATATACTTGTCTTAATCAGCTGATATTAAATGCGTTTGTAATCATCTGTAAAAGTAACTTTTAAATAGAATTAAACAGGTGTAAATGTTTGTTGTTATTCATCTTTCAAAGTTAGTTATACTTTACAAATGTCATGCTACAAACAGAATCTCTTTTCTTGGTCTTTCATGACAATAAACGGTAAAAACTGTAATTTAATATATTTATTGGGATTTCATTTCAGTAAATTAAATTCAACACAAATACATATAGAAATAAAATACAAATGTACATCAACCCCATACGAAAGAGGGTACTCTGCTAGTTGCTTATTTCAGAGTAACTAGCATTTCTAGTAATTTATTTCAGATAACTGTTGTATCCTTTTGGATAAGTATATTATTGAGCATTATAAAGAGGAGGGTTAGGGCCATAAAATCCCTTGATCCAGAAAATAGGGAAGGCTCATAGTATCAATGTGGGAATTAAATCTATCTAGAACAGGGTGACTAGTAACTAGATACCTTTTATCCAGGTTGGAATCATTAGGCCCTTTCATTAATTCTACCTACTATTCCTCATCATTCTTTGAACAAGAGGGTGTAATGTGTTCAGCCTCTCAACAACCATCCACAAAAGGCATAACTATCAGGGACACAACCTTGCACAGGTGATTCTCTTATTTTTAAATCCCTTCTACACTCTCCTAATATATATCTTGTACAAATTTTCAATCATTAGTCAAATACATTTTTATTCATCCAATCACGTTAAAATAGATTATTTTTAATCTGTAATGGATGACAATTGGCGTTAATACAATTTTTCAAATATTTATTCAATAATTAAATTATAAAAATTTAGGAATCTAAGGCGGATTCGAACTAAGTATCTTCATGTTCAAAGTCTAGCGCTTTTGGCACTGAATCAACTTTCCCATATCTAGAAGTGTATTCTTGTAAAAGTATATGAATTTTTTGTTTGCTCCCATCTGGTTGTCAAAACCATCATTGTACAACCTCAAATTGTTGCCATAGCTACCACACAATAACATAAACAATGCTCAAGGGTTAAAAATAAATGGAGAGAATAAAATAATAAACCAACAAACTGGATTAACGTTATAATTAAAGAATAAAAATATTGTACAACTCACAAATATACAATTTTTTTATGTGAAACGCGTTTGAAATAAAAAAAATTGTATATTTGTGAGTTGTACCTTATTTTTATTCTTTAATTATAACTTTCACTCACAAGCCAGCTTGAATATTATTTATGGATTAACGTTATCGGACCTTCCTTCTCAAACTGACAATGCAAAAGGAATTCATAAAAAAACTACAACACAATGCAAGCAACAAAAAAAAAGAAAGCATGTAAATAGTAACAAACAAAAATAACAGTCCAACACCATACATAGAAAGGAAAATTGAAAATTGCAAGGAAATTCGCTTTCTATTTTGGCACTTAATTTTGTAATTCTGGCATATGTATATACATATTTATATTAGTTGTAATTATAAAATAAAAAGAAACTAAAATAAATTTTTACTTTGTTGACTTGAGTAGTAATTGACTTTTAAAGAAAATGTTTTATATTGTTTCTCCTTTGTATCATATACAGGATATTTTTTATTAAATACAGGGTATTTTATATCATATACAGGGTATTTTGTATCATATACAGGGTATTTTATATCATAACAGGGTATTTTGTATTATATACAGGGTATTTTGTATCATATACAGGGTATTTTGTATTATATACAGGGTATTTTGTATCATATACAGGGTATTTTGTATTATATACTGGGTATTTTGTATTATATACAGGGTATTTTGTATTATATACAGGGTATTTTGTATCATATACAGGGTATTTTGTATTATATACAGGGTATTTTGTATTATATACTGGGTATTTTGTATTATATACTGGGTATTTTGTATTATATACAGGGTATTTTGTATTATATACAGGGTATTTTGTATTATATACAGGGTATTTTGTATTATATACAGGGTATTTTGTATTATATACAGGGTATTTTGTATCATATACAGGGTATTTTGTATTATATACAGGGTATTTTGTATCATATACAGGGTATTTTGTATTATATACAGGGTATTTTGTATTATATACTGGGTATTTTGTATTATATACAGGGTATTTTGTATCATATACAGGGTATTTTGTATTATATACTGGGTATTTTGTATTATATACAGGGTATTTTGTATTATATACAGGGTATTTTATATCATATACAGGGTATTTTGTATTATATACAGGGTATTTTGTATCATATACAGGGTATTTTGTATTATATACTGGGTATTTATATCCTTAACTTAGACCTATCTTATACTCACTATATTTCCCTAAGTTTTTTAAAGGCTAGTGGCTCATCACCTAAAAACACATGAAAGTCTTATTTTCCTAATACTGAGCTTTATCCCTTAAAATTTACAAATTTTAAACGTTTTAATTAAAAAGTTTTTTTAGGAGTAAATACTGTACAATATATATACTTGATTCAGATATGTTTCAGTTATTATTTTAAGAAATACAAAATTAAATTAATATCTTTATCTTACTTAGAAGGTTTATTAATAAAAAAAAATACAATTTATTCTGTGCAGGAAGGCAGACTAGAAGATGGTGACGACTTCGCTGATTTCCGAATGAAAGTTTCAGAACTTATCAAAGACGTTGTTTTTATTGTAGGCTCTTCAAATTGTTTCCGACAAATGTTTATTAATTTACAATCTTCTGGTGTAACGTGGGATTCATCAGAAGCCGCTTTATTTATAATGCAAGCAGTAGCAAAGAATATTATTCCGTAAGTAATTCTGTTAAACAAGTCATTCATAGTTTTATAATTTCTGTTTTAGGTTAACAAAGATAAAGGTTTCCAAAGAAAATGAAATTTTACTTGGAAAATGAATCTTAACCCGTTGACGTAGTTGTTATTTCTGGATACACGGGACTGTTGCATGTGATTTATTTTGGGAATTATATAGATATTCATTTGAAATGATGTAAAATCAATATATGTATTTTTGGAGATAGTTTTATAATTTTTGTTTTGTTTTGTAGATTAATATTGTTACTACACATAGTTAATATAATTTTATGAAGGTTTATTAAATTTTGTCTGTATATTTAATTTTTAAAAGTAAATTTAACCTTGTTAATGGAAAATAATGTTTATTTAGAATCAGTGTTGATCAGAGTATCATAACACCAATGTTATTGAGATTAAGTAATTTATTTGCAAATTTATTTTTTTGTCACTACAGTAGAGCATTGAAAATCCTGATGAATTGAGATGCGGACCCATTCAGACTACTGATTTATTTGAATTTTTAAATGATCTCTAAACTACTGTGTATTATTGATATTTCATTAATTATAATCTATTTTAGTGCTTTGAGTATCTTGTAGGCTTGAATTAAACCAGGAATTATTACAAAATAGATGTCAGGGGGCTTGAAATGTACAAAAGCGTTTATTGAAAGAACATATAATGTACATACTAATACATAGCACAGAAAGCCAAAAAACTATGGCGGTACAAACTTATTGAATGAAAAAGTCCTTTACTGTTTTTTGAGCAAATTCATATTGCATGACAAATAAGCTAAATAATAAGTTTAATAATAAATTTTATTATTTTTCTGATTGGTTACAAGAGATATTGCTTAGTGTGCAGGACATACAAATCTAAAAAAATTTAAATTATGATTAAATATACTGTATGTTGCGTTTTAAATTTAGTTATGACTTATATTTTTGGAAATGATACGGATTTTCGAAGCTTCAGATTTTTTACGTCCGGATTACTGACACTACTGCATTTTCAGTAATGATTTATAAAACTGAAAAATATCTAAGCTTAAAATGTTTACTACATCTATTTATATAAAAACATAACTTTGCCGCATCAGGCCGTACCAAGTGAGATAGGGATAGCAGCGAATTCAACATTAATGAGTTGGAAAACCTAATCAACACATCTTGCAATGACTGTGCAAGAGTTCTTGTCTCAGGTTGCACAATATATTATTAAATGGGTTTAGCTTCTAACGACAGCAATTTTAACAATAAATTGAACACAAACGATGATCAATGCCGAGTTTATTATTATAATATTTTAAAGAAACATTTCGGTCACATTTTTGGTGGCCCTTTTCAAAGCTTTAAAATCTACAAACATAAAACAATAATCATTATAATTTAAAAATTAGATACACAATAAAATTGCAAGTTCAGCAACTTTAAACACAACATGAAACATACAAGCACTGGATAAAAGTTAGTCAATAGCAATCAGTGCTTACACTTTCACATTCATATTTTCACTTATTAGTATTAACTTGAAAGTGTAAGCACTGATTGCTATTGACTAACTTTTATCCAGTGCTTGTATGTTTCATGTTGTGTTTAAAGCTGCTGAGTTTGCAAATTTATTGTGTATCTAATTTTTAAATTGTATTAAATTAATTATTGTTTTATGTTTGTAGATTTTAAAGCTTTGAAAAGGGCCACAAAAAATGTGACCGAAACGTTTCTTTAAAATATTATAATAATAAACTTGGCATTGATCATTGTTTGTGTTAAATTTATTGTTAAAATATTATTAAGTTTGAAACTAACAAAAGTATTCAACTAACAAAAATTTTCACTCAGTTACAAGTAAAATTTAGTGATGGTATTTTTTCTAGAACAAAATATTTTGATTTATCTGAGAATTTGAAAATGTATATGTGAAATTATAAAAAATCGTAGTTAAAATTTACGCTTAGAGAAAAATCTTACGCATGAAAATTTTCTATGCATTTCATGACCATATTGAAGCTTATCGATGTATAAGAAGTGATAAAATTGCTTCAGGGAAAGCCATGGAAATGTTCAATCATCAAAGAAAAAAAAATGCCTTCATAAAATCCTATGGTCAAAAGGCTCTGAAGCTATTGGCCAAAAGTGAAGAGGTCAAATTACAAATCAATGAGATATGTGTGAATCAATTACAACAGAAAAGGGAGTTGTTTTTGAGACATTGTGGTAGGAAATGAGGTGTTGGTGTAGTGAACTCACGATAAAGAAATTGGTAATAGAGAATAGCAAAAAAAGGTGACGCAGCTCTATAAATGTCGAAACCTGGCTGTCTGCCAGAAAAAAGTGCAAGCAACTCCTCGTAATGGAGAAGAGTTTTATTTATTACCTACCTATATGATTGACACACTGAATTCCACCTATTAGTGCCAGCTTTTGTAGACAGGAAAAGTTGCCTACAGTATTAAAAAGCAAAGTATTTCAGTCAGAGATATCATCCTTCATCATGACATTGCTAGATCTTACACTGTGACCTTGATAAAAAAAAATAATTTTCATTTTTTAATACAACATTAACAAATTTTATTTTTCTTTTAAACTCATTATGTACCATACTGTTTACCTACAATAAACACAACTTCTGCATTCCATATTTACAAGTCTGCCTAAGCGTACTACAGTAGTCTACTGCCAGTCGCAATAAACTACGTCTACTCAATCAGTGTAGAGTAACTTTTGAATTCTTAGAACAGGTGAAAACTGAGAATATTCCTTTCATGGCGCAACACATTGTTGGGTATGTGTTACACATGATGAGATCGGGGAATTAAGTTGACGAGCCACACCCAGCCTATGGAGCAGTAATCAGCATAATAATCTAGCAGTTTTTATCTATAACTCTTTTTTCCGTGTATTCTTGAAAATACCATTGTAGAAATTCCCAGTAGGCTCATTTGGTTTTGTTTGATCTCCACTTAATCTCAATTCTGAAGTTCATTTCTAAGAATTGTTGGAGTACATCAAAAGCCTTGAGAGAAATATAGACCTTACGGTTTGTCAATATATCTATAGTAGCTGAACTGGTTTAGAAGTGCGAAAGAATGTAATTTTGTAGAATGAAAATCTCTGTGAGTAGTGTGAAATATATGAATCTCGAATTAGTTAGGTTTTTCTCTACTTTGATGGTTTTTTGAAGTTTTAATCTTGAACAGGCATTTAGAATTGGTATTTTACTTGCAATTGTTTAAAGAAATGATTAAGTACATATGAGATACATTTTATGTACAACAAAATCTTACCATTTCTTAAAGTTTTTGTGAAATTTGTTAACAAATATTTGTATGATAAAGTTAAATCAGAAATATTTTTTTTACAGTAAATTATTTATTTTTCAGTGAAGAAAATGATGTAGTACCCAAAGTCGTTGAGGCCATCCTAAATCTACCTCCAAATACTCATGTAGCTGTTCGCTATACTTCAATATTGTTACTTGGTGAACTATGTGAGTGGATTGAAAAACATCCAGAATCTTTAGGTGAGGTATTTAGTCTGCTTTGCATAAGGTTATAAGTAAGGATGGGTTCATTCCGATTCTCGATTCCAGGAATCGTCAATTCTAATGGTATCGAGGAACCGTCGGTTTGATTCTCCATTGATTTAAGTGCCGATACTGATTCTTGTTCTTATGACTGTTGTGCTGAAATACTTGTGCGGTGTAATTTATTACAAAAATAATTATCAACTTTGTCTTATTTATGTATTAGACGCTTTGAATGAATTATACGATTAAATCAAATGCTGATTTCAGGTATCGAAAATATTATTATTTATGACGCAACTATTAAAGATGACCGAAATGATATCTCCGTTTGTTGGTCACTTATATCTGATATGTTTGTCATGCTTTCAGAAATTCCTATTCATAAATCAAGAATAAACGTTTTGTAGCCTTAAAACGGAACTTTCAAAAGGCTTCTCCATATGACCAAGAGGTTAATTCAATTATTACTGTAAAGAATATCATGTAGGCCTATGTAACTTAAAATTATCAAGAATCAACTTGAAATTTAGAATTATAAGAAAAATTTTAGGAATTGGCCCATCCCCAGTTATAAAGTTAAATTGTGTTGTAGAAGACAATTATGCATTGGGTTTGCTAGGTTTAATAATTGTTAGGAAGGAGTTATAGGAAAGACGTAATTGTTTGCAATGAACAAAGACATAAGTTAGATATGAAATTTAATTAGCTTTTATTTACAATCTCTGTATCCATCCAATTGTAATTAGTGGCATAATTACACACATACTATGCATAAAGTGATCATTTACTTTTCCGAAGGTTGAGCATGGTTTTGAAGTTGTTTAGTGTAGCCTTACTCACTTTTACTATTTATTAGGAATATACTGTGGTTGAATTTAATAATAAATACACAAAAACCTCTTAACCACAAACTTTCTTTAATTTACCCTAATGTACATTTCAGTTACAAAGTAACCATCCTCAGAGGGATAACATACAAAGACTGACAAAGTCTTTGTATGTTATCCCTCTGAGGATGGTTACTTTGTAACTGAAATGTACATTAGGGTAAATTAAAGAAAGTTTGTGGTTAAGAGGTTTTTGTGTATTTATTACTTACTCACTTTGTAGTTTGTAAACAATTTTCCTATGTTCATGATTAAAAGGATATAATTAAAGACAAAATAATTATTTATTTTATTGGGAGTCTGTTAATTGAAGAGATATATGTATAGTCTAATTATGTGTAACTAGCCTTACCTATTAATTTACGTTCTTAAAATATTTAAAATTAATTAAATTTTAAGTAAATTTGAATTATTATATCTGTTTGTAATATGCAATTACAAAAAAATAAGGGGTTCTGTTGTTATGATAAACCTGTAAAATGTTGTCAATGTTTGTTCAACTACACTCCAACTGTATTTCAGGATGTTTTCATAGATTATAATTTTTATTTCAACCGAAATATAATTTTGTGAGATATCACGTAATATGGATGTACACATATTATGAAATACGAGTACAAGCATGCTAGTATGTAGCCAAGGAAATAATAAAAAGACTTCATTGAATATCCAGATGTAAACAATTGATTTGTGTAAATTCCAGTAACATACGTTTAGCAAGCACTGTGATCACTAATAAATAACTTTATTGGTAAAAGGGTATGTAAATGTTTGTAAAGACTTAGGGGGAGCTTAACTCTGGTTGAAGGTATATATGTCCTTTGTGTACTATGCTTAAATAGTTGAAGCTATTCTTCAGTTCGGGTTTGATTGTGCTCTACTTGTGTGAGTCTTATTTATTAACTAAGTAATTGAATCGTTACTTGATTCATTTTATGTTGAATCATAATTTTTATATTAAAAATCATTTAATCGAACTTTTTTAAAAAAATATTTACACACACTTTTTGTAGAAAAAGTAAACTTCTTGTTTATGATTAAAAAACGTTTTATTTTGAGATTTAATAAATTTGTATCTTTGAAAATAATTGTAAAAATTATATAAAATATAACAGCAAAATAATACAATTTTTAGTAAAAGAAACAATTTGGTAAGGGGCATGCATGATAAAGAGTAATTTTAAATAATAATAAAAATGATATTAATTTTTTGAAGGTAGAGTCATTGTCTATGATACTACAATTGCCTATGAAAATACAAGGGGGTGGGTTTAATTATAGTAGCTCAATTTATTTGTGTATGTTTTAATCCAAGATATCCTATACTGCCAAGTAGAAGGATGCAATTGGTTTTATAACATTGAAACAGACATTCAACATTTGAAAGGTTTTAAAAATTTGGGATACAGATAACAGTAATTTATTATTATTTGTGTTGTTATTTATACATAAGAAGTCGATTTACTCACTATAATTAATTAACTCATAACTAGGTGAATACTTAAGAGCTTACTTGGTGATGCGTTTCTTTTACGAAGCTAAGCCTCATAAAAGGCTAAGCTCTTAAGTATTCACTTAGTTATGTATTGAATAATTAATTGTAGTTTAATCAGTGAATTAAAGATGATTACAACAAGCAAGTTTAGATTTATTTGACTGTATACAAATTAAAAATTTATAATATTTATGTATGAAGATAAACAAAACTGTTGACATTCATACTTTTTGTAGATTATTTGAAACACTTGAGAAAACAAACTGCTACATCTGTAATATCGCTAATCTAGCCTTGAATTGTTTTTAAATATAAAAAATCGTTGAATATGTTATAGTTAGCTATGTAATTTAAAGTTATTTGGTGTACATACCTCACAGAAAAATATAATTTATTCTTTTACCTTCATTTATTTACTGTCGTTTGAATTTCTTAAGCCATATTGTTTTGTGCTACAAAAATTTAATGTAAAGAATTTTAATAGTTTTTCTTTACAAATCTGTGAGAATGAATGGGTAATTTGAAGCGTATCCTCAAGTATTTAATAAAAACTAATATTTTAATCTTTTGTTACAGAGCCAGTACTCAATTGTCTCCTGTATTGTTTACAACAACCTCAGTTAGCAACTGCAGCAGCTAAATCGTTACAAAGCATTTGCTCATCATGTCAAGTACATATGGGTGTACATTTCAATGGCTTAGTACAAATTGTACAATCTTTAGAAACATTCTCAATATCAAATGAGGCTGCCATTGGGCTATTGAAAGGCGTATCTATTATATTAGGGCGTTTACCTCATGATCAGATACACCAAGCATTGAAAGAGATTTGTTGGGTCCAGGTGAAACCTCTGTGTCAGTTAGTACAGGTGAGTTAACACTTTCAACCCTACGGCCAAGTATAGATCGGGCCATTTAGTTAACGCTAGTTGCCTACGCCCGTTTATAGCTTGGGTTCCTGTATTTATTTCCACAGCAATGTAATTCCTGCATATTCTCAGATTTGTTGATATCGTTCTTTATATTGGCTATTCTACTTTACATGTCTTGACCTTTAGGCCATTCAGAGTTTTTTTTTACGAACAAAAATTTATTTGGTAAAGTGTGTCGACTGAGAGCTATCAGACATTTATTTGAAAGATGTTGGTTAGGTCAGACAATGAGTGTTATATTAGTGTGTGTTGTTTAAGTTTCAAGTTTATTGTTGTTCACTCTAAATTTTATTTAAAAATTATTTTGTTTATTTAATTTGTATTTTGTATAATTTTTGTTTAGGTTTAGAGTTTGTTTATCACTTTAAATATATCTTTCAGTTATTTAGTTTATTTAATTTTTACTTTTAGAGATATTATGTTATAGATATAATGGCTAAAGTCACTTTCAGAAGCGATTCAATACAAGATATGTTGTTGATTTTAGAGAATAACAGTGACAGTGAAACCGATCTTGGCCAAGGTACAATCAAAGTATCTTTCATTGATGAACTGGTTGGAAATGTAAATGACCCGATTTTAGAGAGTTTTCTAAAGTTTAAAAGAAATATTTCTAAATTACATTTCCTTTTAGCTTTAAAATGATATATAACATGAAATATTTATTTTCATTCCAATGTAAAATATGTACAGTGAAGTGCAGTGATGTAGAGAGTTGCTATTTTATTTGTTTGACTTTTTTATACATTTTTCAAAGGAGCATAACACCAGCTATATGTGTAAGTAATTAATTAATATGTATATATTTCCTGAAAGCTTGTTCCATTCCCTTTACAACAATGTATAATTTGTTGTACATATGGTATTTATTATAAGTCAGGAATTTTTTATATTTGACCTAAAAACCTCCAGGCAGATAGAAACAGGCGTGTATTAAGGTGCTAGGCTTCAAAGTGTTAATAATGTTTTAAATAAATAAAAAGCAACATAAATAATTTAATATGAGACTATAATAAAAAAATAATGTATAGCACCTTCAGTTTTCAAAGGTCAGGTTTAAAAGTTTATGTAAATTATTATAGGTATTTTTCCACAATTATTTGTTCAGATGAGGTTAAATAGGTAAAGAAATAGAGAATGATTCTATATCTAGATAGATGTCAACATAGATGCCATCTCGATCAGTATGGATTATAAAGGGTGAACTTCAGAGTGTGAACGGCCTAACAGTTAACTAGGGATGGCTGATACATACAAAAATGTTTGATTGCAATTCTCAACATTTTCTTTCGATTCTCGATTATTAAGTTGATTGTCGATTCTTTTAAGTTATATAGGCCTACATGATATTCCCTAATAATGAATTTAGTTAACATCTTAGTCGTATGGAGAAACCTTTTAAAAATTCCATTTTAATATAATATACTGCACAAAATGTTCAACCTTAATTTATGAGTAGGAATTTCTGAAATAATGACAAACATATCGGATAAAAGAAATGATTTATTTAATTATAAATGTGAACTTCAGTTCACAATTACAATATAATTGCAGTAATAGCCATTTCAGTTTGTATCACTAGAGAAATTGGAAATACTTTTTTATTGTGTTTTGTTTTGATGTCTGTGTAGCAGTGGGAGAGTAGTGGTGACCAGAGAAGGGTGGGGAGAGTTAAGCCCAGCCGAATGAGAGTGAGACAGCAGAACGAGACAAGTGGAGATAAACAAACGGACCAGAAATGCTTCCGATTATCTTTGTTGCTGGGTCATAAATAATATTTTAGTTATCTCAAATCGGTAAGGCTTAGTTGATAATTATTTTCTAATAAATTACACCACACACATATTTTAACAGTTAAAAAAAATCAAGAAACAGAATCGGCATTTTAATCAATGGAGAATCAGAAACAAATAAATAATTTATTAAAATTGAACAAAGTTCATGTTATATAGTAGATGAATCATTTCCAATTAGTTCAACAATTGTATTAAGGATAAAACATGATTGAGTTAGACTATTAATCAGAGTTCCTCAAAAATAAAAAAGAATAATTTTAAAAATATTTCTGTAGGACTGTTCGTTCTGAAGGAATATTGTCCAGTTAGAATACAAGCAAGAAATTGCCCTGAAAATATCGACACATTAAGTAGAGACTATTATAATACCAAAAAAGAATTGGAGGCACACATTACGCAACGGATGTCAGAAAATGCCAGTGAAGATTTATGTAGGAAAAGAAGATGCAACCTGCAAAGACCTGATCAATCTTATCAAGAGGATTGTTCAAGTGAACACAAGTTTTCTCCTTTAAGAATAAAGGACTGTATGTGCAGAGTAATAAAACCAGCAATCAAACTTTTAACTCAAAATGGGCTGATTCCAATACTCGATTTCAGGAACCGTTGATTCTAATAGTATTGACCGACCATCAATATTCGATTCTCCACTGATTAAAGTGCTGATTCTGATTCTTGTTTCTTTTAAAGTTAAAATACATGGCTGTGTAATTTATTTGAAAAATAATGAACTATCAACTATGTCTCATTTATGTATTAGTTGCTTTAAATGATAAAAGCATATGCCGATTTGAGATAACAAAAATATCATTAATTATGATACATCAACAAAGACAATCAAAAGTATTTCCGGTTCGTTTGTTTGTCACCTTTACCCGATATGTTTTGTCATGCTTTCAGAAATTCCTATTCGTAAATTAATGATAAACGATTTGTGTAGTCTATTGGATTAAAAAAACTTTTAAAAGGTTATTATATGAGCAAAATGTTTACTAAATTCATTATTAGAGAATATCATGTAGGCCTATATAGCTTGAAAGAATCGCGAATCGACTTTAAAAATGAGAATCGAAAGAGGAATCAAAATCAACACATTTAGGAATCTGCCAGTCCTACTTTAAAAAATAAAGTCAATTAATTTTTAGAATTTTAGTATCGATGTACTATGTTTAAGATTTATTAATATAAAAACAAATTTAATACTCTATTATTTTGATATTGGATTAAAGTTTCAACTAAATATTTAATAGATTTTGTTTTGAGGGAAAAGTAGTACAGCATTCTATAATTGATATTGTATGCAACATGTAACCATATTGTTTCTGTAACAGAAATATTGACTTTTAAGAATCAATACATATGCATTTTAAATTTTAAGATTAGCAATAATTATTATCGAGTTTAAAACACAAACAAGTATTATAGTTTTACTTAAATGTATTCCATTGCTATTAGTAAGTTGCCCAAAGAAGGTTTATTTAAATTTTTCATTTCCATAAATTTATAATTACTAATAAAATGTGTGTTTATTTATACGATTGATGAATTTATGGACGTCCAAAACTTAATTTAGTAACCACTTAAGAGTTTGAATTTTGTTTTGAGTTGTCATTAAATTTTACCTTTTTTATTCGTAGATTGGATTACAAATCTTATTTTTGGAATAAATCTGGCTATTTTTCTTTATTTTGTTAACTACTAAGTGTACTCATTTTAATTTTAATTGTCGTTAATCAAATTTTACTCACTCTTCTTATAAACTCCCTCTGAACGTTTGATTTGGTAGGTATCAAATTATAGTTTTTGAATGTGTAATTTTGGATTTAAACTTCAGTTTTAATCAGTTCTTAATAAAAGTTTTACTTTTAATTATTTTTATTCAAGGCTTTATGAACTCAGGTATTTTGTTTGTGATTTCAAAACCAAATAGGATTTAATATTAAAAATCATCAAACCTAGTTTTTAAAAAAGGAGAAGCAAAAATACAATTTCTACTTAAATTGTAGAATTGTAGGGTTAACAAGATCATATTCATGTCGTGTCAAAGCTTTAATAGCCTTTTTACTTCTGTCATTTTCTTATGACATAACCATGTCAATATCTTTTTCATCCATTCCACTCCTTTCAATTTTGTCCTCATCTTCATCATTTCTGTCTTCTTTGGCAACAACACAAATATTGTTGCACTTCCTTGTTTTTGCATCTTCTAAGCAGTTTTCTGCTGCTACCTTATAAGCATTCTGATTTTGATTTTCGTAACATTTTTCTCCAAATATAATGTAATTACCATGCAGAGTTTGTTAGAATACTTCGGGTTTACGGATTACAATGAGTCAGTCCTTTGCTCGTAGGACGATTTTCAAAACTCCAGTTACAGGTTTTAAATTTAGTTTAGAAATCATTTTGCGTGCTTTCCGTTCTTGTATGTTTTCTTTTGATTGGACTTCATTGCTGTTATTAGTCTTATCTGTAGATTCATAACATCTGCTGTCGATGTCATCACTTGATTGGGTTTTCATTTAAATTTCTTAGAAATTAAATAAACACAAAAACTGTAAATTTGACAATACAGTTAGATCAAGAATTAAGAGACTTATATTTAACTATTTTAGTCCGACTTAAAAATTATCTGAGTTCAATAATATGATTATAATATTTGGATTAAGTTTTTAATCAGCTATCAGCTGTTCTTAATGGATCTATAAATTTATTTTTAAGATGTGTTAAGGTGTTGCAGTGAAATTTTATCAGCCAAATATTTACAAAAACAAAATCATTAAGCATGCTAATGAGTAATATTGAAGGATATTTGATGTAGTTAATGAAATATAACATTTTTTTGCTTGTTTATAAATACCAACTACACAAACCTATTCCAGATTTCACACATAATTAAGTGTGGTCAATTTAAGATTCCCTATTTATGAGATAACAGTAAAAACTAGGATTTCTGTGAGTTGGTTTCTGTCATGAAATTCTAACTAAAAAATGTATAAATTTGTCAATGTACATATATAACTTGAAAATCACTAACTCAAAACCAGAGAGCCATTTTTTTATAGTATGTAATAAACTAGGGAATTATATAAAATAAGATAATAATAAACGTGTTAGTTTAACAATATTTTGCTGAAATAAAACTTCAGATTTTGGATACAAATAGAAAACGTGCAAAAAACTTCAAAAACACTGAATAAGTAATCCGTTAATTATTGTGAGGTGCAAATGTTGCAAGATCCTACTCTAAACTTTGAAGTTAATTGTCATATACGTTTATAGTAGCTAGGGATGGATGATCCAGTGATCCAGTTTAACAGATCAGTGATTTTAGTGACAGCGTCATGCTTGGATCAATGACTTTTACCGGTGACTGTAATACCGGTGACAAGGCATACTGAGACAACTCTCTATGTACCAATAACAGGCAGGCATACCACACTGGTGAAATGATTCCACACTTCGCTTTTTTTTTGAAGGCTCATTTTATTTAAAAATAAACTCCCACAAAATTAAGAATAAACTATAAAGTGCAAAATTGCTTACACATCACTGTCCTTGTCATGAACCCTGACACAAATCGTCCACTCACATGCGACGTAAATGAGTAGAACTAGTGACAACGACAAATCAACCGATGATTGCTGTGCTAAAATATCAGTAATGTTTCATCCAGCGACTGTGAATTTTTGCCCAATCACAACAGAGACAACTTCCGATCGATTCACTGTCACTTAGTGATGTAAAATGCCTGGGCGTTTATAAGTCGGGGCAAATGCCCAATATAAATGCCCGGGCAAATGCCCAAAACCAGGCATTTTGGGCATTTATCTCTTTTAAAAACATATTCCCAATGTAACGATTATAAATAATGTTTTAGCCATTGTATGCAGATAGATGCATTCTATATATTTATCCATACACAAATAGATATGTATACAGGTAAATATATATGTATACATATGTAATATACAAAATTGTTGAATTTATATTGAGAGAATTTATATTAAGTAGAAGGTAGGCCTAGGCCTAATATTTTTTATTGCCTCTAAACTGTATTTTTGACGCACATGAAAGTTGATTGTGAAATCGGGGGGAAAATCCATTCAACACATCTTTATAATTCTTCAATGAGTTTGATATTTTACTGAAAGATAAGTAATACTGAAACTGGATATATAATGTACGCTATTATATTAACTGTGTAACAAATGAGGTTACATATATTTAAATATGGAATTAAATGGCTGTATTGTGAATTAACACAATAAATGGCTGTATTGTGTTCTTGGGTGTCTTAATCACTTTTTTCTGTATCCTCTTCATCACTTTTTTCTGATGAACTTTCAATTAGCTCTGGCTCAGATTCATCTGACAGTTCTGATTCTGAATCTTCCTCTTGACTGGGTGTTGGGGTTTCTTCTCCTTGTTCTGGATTACTCTGATGAGTCTCGTTAGTTGTTTTGTCGGGCTTACGCTTAGATGATCTATTCATCAGCTTCCAATTGTAGGCTATATAAGTCAACTTAGTAGCCCTCTCAGATGTAAGTCTGTTCCTTTTTTTACTATGAATCCAGCCAAAAGTGCTGAAGGTCCGCTCTGTGGCAGCAGATGTAACAGGTGCCCCAAGAATTTTTATTGCAACTTCTGCCAGTGCACAAGTACCCCTCAAACCTCGCCACCACAATAAAGAAGTTACAAGGTAAACATTGTCTTCTTTAACCCCAACTCCTTCCCACACAAATTGTCTGGACCAAATTCCCTGTTTGTCCCTGTAGTCGGCCAAGTTTTCTCTAACTTGTGTAGCATTCAATCCTGTGTTTCTTGCTGTGTCGCAAATAAAGCTTATTGCTTCCAGCATGTCAACAGGCTCGAGATCACTACCTTGCACAGCTGGGTCAAGCAGGTTCGCCGCAAGGTGTAAAGATGATACATCAAATTTCTTTCTCTCTTTGAATTTGGACAAGATTGCCTTTTCTTCTGCTGATTGCAGTGGAGATAACGGTAACTTCTCAATAAGAACTGCCTCCAAGTCATTAAACTTTTTAGCTATTCTATGAACTTGAGGTTCATTGGACTCGAAAGCTGTGATCAAGTGAACGATTGGGTTCATCAACTCTACAACTGTGTCAATCCTGACCCAGAAAACATCATCGTCCAGGACTCTCTTTTTCATTTCTGGCTTTAGATATGGTTGAGCATTTTCATTAACAACTAATGTTTGTAGGACAAATTTGTTTGACTGCAAACTTTGAAGGCAGAACAAATGGCTCCCCCACCTAGTCTTTCCTGGCAACTTCAGTGAAACCCTATCCTTGAATGCCTTATTTTCAGCTGATATTTCAGTGAACAATGCTAATAAAACATGGCTGTGTTTTACTGTTTTGACAACATCAACTGCGATTGCTGTGAAAGTTTTCATTGTTTGGCAGCTTAAAATGTCTGAGCACAATAAGTGTAGCAGGTGTGCTAGACATCCAAGAGGAACAACATGGGGAAATCTATATTTCACCAAGTTCAGTGCAGCTTTCATATTTGCAGCATTATCACCAATCACCACCAGAAATTTTTTTGGTCCATGTTTCTCCATTACATTTATGATAAGCTGAGAAAGGTACTCGCCAGTGTGACTGTTGCATTTAGTCATTACAAACTCCACAAACACTGGTTGTGGTTTTGAAATTATGAAGTTGATAATTGATTCATTTCTAAGGTTGCTCCAGCCGTCACACTGCAGGTGGAGGTGCTTCGCTTCATGTAGTTGCTTATTTATGGTTTCCTTGCATTTCTGTGTACTGCACATCCAAAAGAGTAGAAGATAGCCGATATCTTGACGGTAACTTGAAGGAAGGCCTGATTTTGTTAAAAAAATCTATCCAAAGTGGGTGGTCAACCATGGACAAGGGAGATCCACTAACGAATATGGCCTTGGCGAGGCTCTGGTTCAGCATCTCCTGAAACAGTACAATATACTGTCAACGGCGTAACAATGAATAAAACTTACACCGAAAGTAGTCTTAAATCTATGGCTTATAGTTAGAACGTTAGAACCGGTGACAATGTGCTGTGACGTTGGTTAGGATATGATGCTATGCTGTTTTATTTTTAAAATTAGTTGTTGATAAGAAGTAAGACATACATAGGCCTTAAAATATTGTGTAACTTTGTCTAGGCATAACTACCGTAGGTAGGCCTGTATGCTTTTTGAGCCGGATAAGTTACCTACTATGCTGCTATTATGTCTATCTCTTGTAGACACAAAATAGGAGTGGTCTATAAAGAAATTAGTGCATTACTGCTATGTGCCAACCTGTTAAAATCCATCAAACATAGGCCTATTTAACATCTTTATACTTCAGTTCATCCAAAAAACGCACAAAACGTCAAAATATAACCTATTTTTTATACTAACTGCTATCTTGGCTATGGGTAGAATTTTAACCATTTTATTTCTAAACAAATGTTTTTTTAATTTACACTTTTCTTGTAGGTTACTGTCATCTCTACCCGGTATCGCATCATCAATTTTAATAGAACCTCAGTTAGGGTAGGCTTGTTGATATCTGATCTGGCAGATATTGACAAGCCTAGCCTAACTAATCCTGTAGTTTAGTAACATGCCTTCTTTTGATAAAACTGTCATTCCGATTTGATGTTGTAAACTACCAACTAAGTTTCATTTTAAGTAAATAAATAGTCTAATAGCGTATCATTAGGCTAATAAATTAGGAAACATAATAAGGATTAGGTCTATGGCCTCAAATATTAAAAAAGCTTTACAGTCTGTAAAAAGTTAAAAAAATGTTATAGTCTAAAAATTTGAAGCAGGCCTAGGCCTAATAATGTTTGTACATTTTCATAATGTTTATTTACTTACATTAGTTTGGAGATCCATGTGGTCAAAAAACGAAGGGGTTCGGCCAGTTCGGGGTCCTTTTCCTTTTGGACTTGAGGTCGATATAGGCTGCGAACGTTCTAGGAAGTAACTAAAAGAACTTGAGTTTGCTTCTGAGGCTGAGCTTGTGCTTGGTACTGCAGATTTGTTGTTGAAACCATTCACTTCAACTAGTAAAGGTTCATAAGGAGGTTTCTTTTGAAAAGGTTTTTCAACCACTGTGACTGTACTTAACTGAAGCACTTTCTTTAGATCCTGAGGGCACTTGAAATACTTTTTTATGTGCTTTTCCATTTTGTTACAATGTGACTGTTTATAGTCCTTATTACAATATTTACAAGTTACTCCTTTCCCTCTCAAATTAAAAAAGTTCCAAATAGGTCCCTTTTTTTAACCATTTTGTAATGATTTAATCTAACCCTTAAAAATATAAATAGTACAAATAAGTGAGGTTATCTCAGACTCAACAGACATTTCTACTTCACAACTAACTGGGCTCAGGGCTGAGCTGCTGGTGCTAGAATGCCTCATCAATCTCAAGGCCACACCCACCCTACCCCCACTCCAAGGTCACAGCACAATGGCTGCCCAGGGCCCAGACCCTCCCCCACCACTCAAAAAACACTATTCACACCAAAATCAAACTCCTACTGCAGTCCTAACTCAATACTTCAATGTTTTATTCAAACTAGATATACATAATTCCCATTAAGTGTTATTGAGAACAACAGCACAGGATGATTAAATTATTGTTAGCAATATTTAAGTTAGGTATTATTTTTTTAATTTTTTTGAACAATAATAATTTTTTTATTACATATAATAATATACACATCAACAAATAAACAAATTTAGGCATTATTTGTTTATCCATGAAATTTACCTTTAATTAATAGTTTATACTATGTTTTAGAAGCACAAGTAACAATCAAAAATAGTAAAAAGTAAAATAAACACACTTTTTCATAAATGCCCAGATATTGGGCGCTTGAAACTGCTTTGGGCAAATGCCCATTTATAAATGTCCTGCCCACTGGGCATTTGCCCGGCCCACATCTATACTGTCACTAGAACTGGAATTTTCCATATTTTGTCACTGGTACCACCAGCGACAAACGAATATCAGTAAGAAGTCACCATGACAGAAAATATCAACCATCCCTAATAGTAGCCCAGTAGAATTAGGTACAGAGCCCAAAATTTAAGTACATTTATAACAGATATCCATATGGAATATGGATGAAATTTAGGATTAATTTATAAAATTTTTGAATTTCTTGTTAATCTATAAACCTTTTATTTCATTCAGTCTCCCAGCGAAGGGGGATTATCCAAGTGGTAATAATTTTTCCAGATGTGCTCTGAATATGTCTACTGAGGCACATAAACCATCTTGTATGTTTCTAACCACAAATCCTTCCACTACCCCACTGGTCTTCTCTATTTTCTTCTCTATTATTATTCTAAAATAGTAGTACCTCTTGCCTCTCATCAGGGTCCTACAACTTCATATAACAATCAATGATTTTGATGTAACAAGTCTCAAACTGACCATTTTTTATGTATCTAAAACAATATAATTGTAATATATCCAGTTTTAAAGTAATGCAAATGATAATTATAAGTAATTATTGTGTAACTGAGTGAATACTTTTGAACTTACTTGCTGGCACGTTTTGAAATAATCATTTCGTTGACAAAGCCGATGAATAATTACTTGTAATAATTACACAATAATTACTTATAATCTAATTAGTGAATTCAAGTTGATTACAACAAACAACTTGAACTTAAAAATAGTCTAAAATGAGTTTTTTTAAAAAAACATTTGCCATATTTAATTTTTGATTAAGCAATCCCTTATACTACAATTTAAAAGACATTTGGAAATTGATATTTTATCACTCAATTGCCAATTTTTCCTTCCAATTTCATGAAAACCTGTTATTCATGTAAGAAAAAAAACACACTAACACAGTATTTGAATTATTATATTTTTAATAGTTCTACCCTCATTAATACGACCAATATAATGAATTTTATTATTGTCACATAATGTACAGGTAAAAGAAGATAAATCTTAAAATAGATAAAGTTTACATCTACCATTATTATTCAACATATTTGTTTTAATTAATCCTCTATATTTATGTGTTTTTATAACTTACTGCAACTATAACCATGAAATCATTGTCATCTCAAGCCTAGTAAAAAGGTTATAGAAGGAAAAACAAACATAAAAATTGAATTTAAATAAATATAAATTTATTTCTCAATACATGAAATACATTAACATACCATTACATGTGTTAATTTCCTCAATAAAAATTAAAACAGAGCTATTTCAACATTTTTAATGAACTTGTATAGAACATAAGGTATTTGCAGTATATTTTACTTAGAAGTACATATGCTGAAGCAATAAATAACTAGATATTTTCATTGTGATATTACTTATTTTTAAAACATTCTTTAAAAATAGAGAATATTATATTAATAAATATTATTTGTTACAGCTGAAAATCATTTACATTCAAAATCATATGTATGCCATTGTATTTTTTATAAGTTGTATTAAACTAAGGGCTTGTATGGGGAAACTCATGTTAAAACTACACAATAAAATAATGTAAACACAAAAACTATAAAGGCTATTAGGAAAAACCTTTACACATAACCTTCACTCAAGTTTGTAACTTTTTGTTTCCTATATTGTAATTTTGTAATAAGACTCTCTGATGATGATGATGATGATGATGACATGGTAATCGAAGTGTACATAAGGGTTTAATCTGAAATAACTTGTATTATTTGGTATTTCTGGTATTGGGGTTGTTTCCAATATTTTCATTGTAATGAGAATTTAATATTTAAAATTACTTCTATAAATAAATAAACAAAATTACTTCTATAAATAAATAAACACAGTGAAATCCAAGAATATAACATTACTGTTAAAACCTACTGACTTAAAAAAAATATTAATAAAAACCTACATAACAATGTTTAACAAATCATTACTTTCTGCATCAACACTTTTAAAAGATGACTCATCAAAATATATTTAATACTCTTGTCAAGTTTGTATTATAGTATATGTGTAAGTTACGTGTGAGGGCATTGCAAATGGCTTTACATAATTTATTTCTTATGTTTTAAATGATTTTATTTACAGGGTGATTTCAAACCTGAACGTGGAACAAAATCAGATCCAACATTATGGTTAGACAGACTGGCTGTGATATTTAGGCATACCAACCCACGAGTTGAAAATGGCGCCGTGCATCCTTGCCAAAATGTCATTACAGAGGTAAATCCGGTTAAATATCTTGAATAACTTTAAACCTAAGTGGATTGATTACCTTTAAGTAACTTGTAACGTCTAAATGAGTTTCTTACATAACCTCTAACCTCAACATCTATTAGATTGAAATAACTTCCAACCTTTGAACGAATTGTCATTAACAGGTTCACTACCGACCGGCGTCCGGTTTATATAATTGTTGACATATATTCGCCGTCCGGATTCTCTCAACAGACTGGCGGTAAGAATTCGATCTTTCCAAACAGACCACATTATTGTGGATCGTTACAGACCAAAAGTGGTGGAATGTTGTTGTAATATGTTATTATACATAAAAACCCTAGATATATGTTTGTTAAATGTATATTTTTATTTTTGCTGTTTTTAGTGTTTTTTGGGATGGCGCATATATGAGCCGGTTGGTCTATAGCACAAAAATGCTATCATAGACCGCTGCCCACATAAGAACCACTACAAGGGCTTATATCAACAAACACTCAAATAAATTGTCTTGGCCAGTCATGTGACAGATATTGTAACATCATTTTAGGTGATGTTACATATTAAAACAGATTCAGAGAACAAACGAGATATAATTTTAAAATGTAAAATAAAAATTTAAAAAAATTGTAAATTATAAAATAAGGGTCCTGGCTGAGATGAGGTAATGACCTGACATGACCTGTTTTGCGAGATGCGCAGCACCGGTGCGCTGAAGTTAAAGTAATCACGTGGTCGCCTCAAGTAAAACTCTCTCGTTACTAAGATGTAGCCAGATACGCACGTCTCGAAAACCGAGGAGCAAAAGGGATAATTTTATTTTAAATTATAAAAATTACTTAAAGTTTATTTTTTTTGTTTGAAGAAATGTTCCTACGTTTAAGACACAACACCAGGCGGGAGAATAAATTACGAGCTAGCCAACATAACATGCAGAATGGCGAGATCTAAGTTTAGGAACCACGTTTTGCTATACCAGATTTGTTACAACACAGCTAAGTCATAATTTTAAGACATTAAGTGATCAAAAAGGAAAAATTTAACTTCAAAACTTTATCCGTTCAACGGCATGATAATGCTAGTTTTCTTTTTTAATAATAGGGAAAGAGTAAATTCATTTGTGTAATGTAGTAAAATTTTAAAGTCGAAAAAACAAATTAAATGTATTCTAAATACACGAGGCAATCTTGAATGGATGTCATGGGCTCTGCCATAGATTTATTTTAACATGTAAAGGTCTGATAAATACTAAATCTGTAAAACGTAAAATCTGAAAGTAGCGTAACATTTCTAATGTGATTTTGTTTGTATTATATAAATATATATTTCTTTTTTTGGTGAAGTAAAGTTTGAATTATTTAAATTAACGTTTGTGGTTTAAATTAATTATTGAACACATCATTCTTATTTTCAATTAAACATTTAACATTGTAGGTCAACTATTTAATTATGTAACTAAACCACTGCAATATTTAATATCATCATTAATTCCTTAAGAATTAATGTTACAAAAATAAAACGTTACAATATCAAAAAAATACAGACAATATAAATATTATTGTAACAGAGACAAAATATGTCTACATTTGACTTTCATACACAGTACAATATATTTACAGTTTCACATCACTTGTGACATGATTACATCTTTTATCATTAATGTCATTTAGAGTAAACCTAGTAAAAACTGACCATTCAAAACAAAAACTGTCTCAGTAGCAAGAAGGAATAAACATGAGTGTCATTGACCTTGATAACTGAGAGACCAAATGTCCCACACTAATGTCAGGTATGTCTACAGACAGATACGAATATATCAAGCCATTGAAGTAAACCACTGATTTATCAGAGAAATAAAAATAACACACAAAGAGTGTCCCAAATATGAGGCGTCGGTTGATTTCAAACCCTGAACAGCATATATGTGGGATGTCGGTCCAGGAAGAAAGACTGTACGGCTCATATATGAGTCGGCTGGACTATACCAATAGTTATTTTGCTTAGATTGCGGTAGCGAATGTGTTTAATAATTTGTGACTTGATTAGTCTCTATAACTTGTAATAGTCCAGAATTATAGAACATGGTAACGAGGAATTTTGTAATGGTCAAATTTTGTTCCAGATTTGGCCTATCCTTTCTACAACATACACCAAATACCAAGCAGATCTTAGGATAATGGAAAGGTGTTGTAGGTGCTTAAGGTTTGCTGTAAGGTGTATAGGCAAGCAAGCAGCACATATCTTAGAACCTCTTGTAAAACAAGTAAGTCGGACTATGGATTCATTTTTCTTAAGTTTCACATAAATATTCTTTGAATGTTTTACCTTATTTATTTATTTTTTAACACTACAGTGGTCGCACGGATTATTATTGTAATCCAAAAGTAAATTTGTGTGTGCTATATTGGGTTGGTAGGACTTATGACCTTGAGGGGTTGTCTACTTTTCACACACATCCCCACTGTTACCAGTCAAGTAGCAGAGCTGTAAGTTGGCCTGTTATTTATTTATTTTTTGAATATTTTCAATTGACCTGGATTACAATAGTAATCTGCACAACCACTTATGTATTTCCTATATATGAGTAGTTTTAATATTTTGTATTTTAAATAGATATTTTGTTATTTTTTGTGTGAAAACAATATTTAAATTAGTAAGACATTTATCTGTAAAGAATTTCTGAGCCAGAGCTTGAACAAATTCTGTCTACGACGCTAGCATGCCGTAACCGAAAGTGACAATGAAAGTGTGTTAGGTTGACCTAACTTAGTTTTAATTTATATATTACATTTGTGCTACAATAAAAAAAAATTTTCACCACATTTATTTTCTATATAACTCCGTAAATACCATAAAATGCTTATAAGATATTTCAAAATAATATATTTATATTTTAAAAGCTATTTCAAAGTGGATTACAGTAGTAATCCGCGCTACCACTCATGTTACATATTTACATTCAACCACTGTAGTGTTAACAATATGCATGTTTACATAATTTTTAAGATAAATTTTTTTGAGTTATTTAACGTAGTCTTGTCTCTTTTAATTTGATAAGCCTAGTAATAACTATTGAAACAATTTGTGGTGTTATTAACTTATTTTCAAGGTATTTTTGTAAATAGACATAAATAGAAAGAACCAAATAAAGGTTAATTCAATACTTAAACCAATTGGCAATACCAATACTTAGAAATAAGAGATATATTTCAGTGTAATATTTGAGTAAAGTAATTTATTAAATAGGAGAATTATATATCAAAATATATTTTATTAGTGTATGTATGTTAAAAAAAAAAATTAAAAAATTAAATTTCTTTAATTTGAAATTTAAAAAAATATAGTATAATATTATTCAAAATTCTTTTTTCTTGTCTATACGAAAAAAATTGTTTCTTCCCTTTCATTGTTTATAGGTCCTGAACTGTAGACTTATAAACATGAAATGTTTAAAATATTCACTGGCATATATGTATATGCCATTATTTTTCGTTGCACTGACTTTATAAAGTTATTGGGGGGAGGGTTGAGGGGGAGGGCCTTAATTATTTTGGTGGTATTATGATATACCACAAAAATAATTAAGGCCCTCCCCCCTGATTGCAATTGTTCAGAATTGAGAAGATGGGAGTTATCATACCAGTGGTACACCAAATCTAGAGAGCCTCCTAACCTCAACATCAGATAAAACTCCTTTTACCTTCCTTCTAACTTCTACCATTTTTAACAACTCCATTTACCTTCCTTCTGACAGACTATTAATATCTAGTTTCAAATAATCAATATTTATACAAATCACATACAGCCCTATATCATAAACTATAAATCTGTGAATCTGTGACATTTGGATATTTCTACACATCTGTCGTCAGGCGCGTATCCGGGGGGGGGGGGGGCAATGGGGCGATCGCTCCCCCAACCTTCAAAAACTTTGGGTTAAAAATCGACAATATATTATTAAATTAGGACTTTTTTCGATAATTAAGTTATTATATATTCTCAAATATAAAATCCTAACTAATAAATATAATAATAATTTTGTAACATTGTAATGCTCTGAATAATTACAAAAATAGAATCACTTATCAAATGCTAGTCTATGTTTATAAATATGCTTGAATTTTAACTGAATTTACTTAAGTTAATTCGTCTTTTATTGTAAGATCAACCATGGAAGAGGAACGCTTGACAGGATTAGCATTGCTTAATGTCAATCGAGAAAAAAAATTGATATAGATTCTGTCATTGATCTTTACGCAAGAAAATGCAAACATCGACTAGAATTTATTATTTAACTACGAACTATTAATTTTAGTATGAATTTAATTTTTATATGATATTTGATCCTATTGTTAAATAAATAATACTTATAAAAATTAAAATCATTAAATATTTTGAAATTGTAAGCAATTTTGTTACATGTTTTTACATACACGCATGCTCGTACACACACACACACACACACACACTGCGGCGGGCAATATTCTCTTGGAATACATGCCGCAAAAAGATAACATGTAAAACATAAAGAGTCTAAAGTTCTGTAAGTAAAACAAACCAAGCCACCGTGGGAAGGGTTTGAAACTTAAATTTAAGGCCGTTTGCAAGGGGAAGATGGTCAAAATTGGCCTAGAGTTACCATCGACATTTCCAGAGATAAAGCAAGACGAGAAAAATCAAAAATAAAGAATAATAAAATTCCATCAGAAGCACCCTTAAAGAGTTATACGGCTTGATCGAAAAAATGGATTAAATCGATCGGTCTATCAATTTTGCGAGCCGTTACGCACTAGTACAAAAGAAGTGCGCGCGCCGATCAGGCGACATCGATTTAAGATCCTTATTGGTTGTCAACTCGTGGGAACGGACTGCAGGTGGGGGTGTTTTCCCGGGTTGTGCAGGCCAAGCGTCTTTTGAAGCCCCAGCTAAACCAGGACTCTCGAAGGGTAAGGTCGGTGTCGGGCGTATCTCCGGTAAAACAATGAACAATAGTTTTGTTACCGTCAATAGTTCAAAAACTATGAGTGGCTAGGGAAAGTTTGTTTCGTTGAGATGTCGTGACGCTGTAGTTTCGTATGGGGCCCTTTCGCATTTCAAGATCGCTGCGAAAGAGGTTCCCATAAATTTCCATCAAATTATGTGCGAGCGTCGTTAAATGTGTGTGTTACAGCCTTACTAGAAAGACAAGGCGATGTGAACAGTGTAACCTAGCAAACAGTTTTAAAAGTGTGAGTCTAAATTTCTAACAAAGTTAAACAAAATCTAACTAAATTGATAAACGTTTTTAAAAGATTTTTCTATTTCTTTTCTGTGTTAAGAAATGCCCAAGAACAGTGTTAAAAGAAGGGCTTAAAGCTAAAATTTTACTGGTAACCGTTAAAATTTAAAAGAGGTGCGAATGGCATCGAAGAAAGAAGATGGAAGGATTTCAACCAAAGGGTGAAGCGAGCTGATCTACCTGAGGCCTAGCAGACACACAAAGGGATGGAGGATTTCAAAGATGGCGGCAACGCGTGGGAAGTCATCCAAGTATTCTTACGTGGAAGCAAAGCAACAGCCAAGCCGGATTTTCCCCACCCCGTTGGAGAACAAAGGGAGAGACGGAGAAGAGAGGGAGAAGAAAGGCAAGCCATGCTTTGTGTGGAATCAGGTCAGATCTAAATTGTTTTCCCTTTGCAAATTAAAATTTTAATTTGAAGAATTTTTTTTTTAAATTGGGAAAATGTTATAAAATTTAAATAAATTTTCAAATCATTAACAGTAAACTTTAAATTTTACAAGTAAATGCTGGTGGCTTTGTTTTAAAGAGGGGGGGGGGGTTTCAAGATGGCGATGCCATAAATGCAGAAATTAGGTTGTATTTTATGAATGTAAGGGAAATAGAAATTTTAGATTAGAACTTATGTAAAGGGAAAGGGATTTAAATAAACAAATCAAATAAAGGGATTTAAATTAATTAAAGAGTTTAAAATCTTAGGAAGGTGTAAAGAATTTAAATAAAAGATGTGTTGAAATAAAGTTAAATATAATTTGCTAAAAGTAAATATCCAAGATGGCGGACAAAGGCCATTGTTTACTACAGCTGATTGGAAGGATATGCTTTAGTTTCAGGTACTCCTATAAACAGGAGTGTTACTTCATATAATTAAATTAAACTAAATTGGTATTTTATTTAGAAGGAGTCATTACGACATTTTTCCATATGAAACAAATTGACATAAATTGTTTTCATTTAAAATAAACAAGGGTTCTAACAAATTGAAGCTTTTTAATGTAAACCTTTGATTTTAGTTAGAAAAGGGTGAAATTATATATGTGTATAAAATAAATTGAATCAAACCAAGGTTTGAGTAAGAATAAAGGGAAATGATTTTAATATGGGTAGATTTTAAATTTTTAAAAGGTACAATAAAAGGGTTAAGTTAAACAAGAGATTTTAAATTTGTAAGTGGGTCTAGCTAACCAAATAAATATGTTAATATAAGTTTTCTTTTTTGAATTATAAGTATATATATATATTGTTTATTTCATGATTTGTGTGTATTTAAAATAATATCTTGGTGGTAGAGTAACTTAGAAAGAAAATTGAAATCTTTGCAAATTGGTTTAAAAAATGTAAGTTCTATAATAAAGGCAAATGGGCTTGTAGCCATTTAGCAAAGGTTACTAAAAATTTATTAAATAGCAATTTCCTTCAGAAATTGCATTGATAAATTTTAAATAAATTTTAATTAAACTTCAGTATGCATAATTGTCATGAAGAAAGGGTTAATTCAAATGATAACCAAAGGGTTACATATTTTACATTAAAAGGTTTTAACTATGATTAAATAAGTTGTAAACAAAATTTCAGTATTTATAATTTTAATGAAGAAAGGGTTAACCAAATGATAACTAAAGGGTTTTTTATTTTTTTTTATATAAAAAGGGTTAAATAAATTTTAAAATTTGTAAATTTCTTGGTAAATGATCAAGGATCAGTTCAAAAGGGTGTAACTAGGTTTTAATAAATATAAATAAATTTCATTATGTGAATTTTCATGCCGAAAGGGTTAATCAAAGAGTAATCAAAGGGTTAAATATTTTCTAATCAAAGGGTTAAATGAATATAAATAAATTTGTAGATTTTGTAAATGAGTGAAGATATGTTTGAAAAAGGTTTTAAATATGTTTTAGTAAACATTTTTATTAAAATATGTATTTAAATATTATAATTTCAATATGGGAAGGTGTTTGAATTTATTCAGCAGATGTTTTAACAATTTTTATAAATTATGATTTGGTGTTCAGTAAATATTTTGATAATCTTGTAGGAGATATGGCTATATGTTTTATATGTAATTTTTGTTTCAGTATGTACTTCATAATTGGTTTTTATATAATTTGATATGTTTTATGAAATTGCTTTTAGGTTGTTTGGTAAAATTGATTGAAATTTTACCTGCTAAAGTAAATAGAATTTGAATTTTAAATTGCTCATTTTAAATTGATAAAGATATAGAAAAAATTATATCATTTAAATGGCTATGTAAAATATGGCCATAAATAAAGTAGTGTGTTTAGAAAGTTTAAATAAATTGAACAAAATGTGAAAAGTAGGGATCTTTCGGAGTGTGTTGAAAAGTAAGGCTTTGCTTGAATCAACGAATATTTGTAATTTGTAACAATTAAAATTTTCAGTAAAAAGTTAAGTAAACAAAACCATATATTGACGTTTAAAATCGCAAGGTTGAGAACCTGGGATAATGAAATAAAATTATGACAAGTTGTAAAGGGTTATATTTCCGACAAGTAAGATTGACCGTCAAGTAGAGCGAAGTTTTACGCTTTGGCATACTCTAAATGAAAGAAAATTAAAATCGTAAGTTCTTAATTTAAATTTAAATGTCAACTAAAATAAGCAGAGTTGGTTTCTTAACTGTGTTAAGAACCAACACAAAGGATATTTTTTTTTTGTCAAATAAATTGCAGACTGTGCATTGTAATATTAAATTTTAAATTTTTAAAATTAAAAAATAAATATTTTTTAACTAACTTGCAAACAAACTGAGTATTATTTTAAACAAGTTTCTTACACTCTCCTACAGTTGATATGGTCATTTCGCCGTTTAGATGTCTTTCAAAAGAACCCATCCCCCGGGACGACTTACCCGTTAAGGGTAGAATCCGCAGCAAGTTAGGTTTTTTCTTTTTTAAGTCCAGTGACTTGTTCTCTGGCAGATTTTGGCGAGCATTGCACAGCGTTCGTGGTTTCTGCTGCGAGCGGCTCGTTTCAAAATTCATGCTCTGCAACGGGCGTTGGTGGGCGGGCTTGCGCGCGCGTGCTGGTCGACGGTGGGGTTGATGGCACGGTGCCGCGAGTAGGCGCTGGCCTGGTCCGTTGCAACACACACACACACACACACACACACACACACACACATATATGTATATATATATTCTTGATATTTAACGTTATCCATTGTTTTTCCGTTGCACTGACTTTATGAAGTTAATATATTATTGTTGACGTCAACAAACACCAACTTCACAGACCGAACATCTACAACAGAAAAACATCAGTGATTCGACAATGGTCAATTGACCGAAAGGTGCCTCATCACTCAAGGTAAAATTATTGCACTTAATGGTGGATAAAATTACTTACAATAGTAATATATTAACTTCATATATATATATATATATATATATATATATATATATATATATAGATTTTTTGGACTAGGAGACTGACAGACTTACCTTGGTAAGAGTCCACTCTGTAGTCTTGAAATAGAAACACATAAAAGCACTTAAACAATGATTGTTAAAGTTAAATATATCATTGTTTAGGTGCTTTTATGTGTTTCTACTTCAAGACTACAGAGTGGACTCTTACCAAGGTAAGTCTGTCAGTCTCCTAGTCCAAAAAATCTAAATAATCTTTACCAACCAAAACTATATATATATATATATATATATATATATATATATATATATATATATATATATATATATATATTCTTGATATTTAACATTATCCGATATGAGTGATTCGACAATGGTCAACGACCGAAAGGTGCCTCATCACTCAAGGTAAAATTATTGCACTTAATGGTGGATAAAATTACTCACATAGTAATATATTAACTTCATATATATATATATATATATATATACATTTTTTGGACTAGGAGACTGACAGACTTACCTTGGTAAGAGTCCACTCTGTAGTCTTGAAATAATATATATATAATGCATCGATCACCCCCCCCCCCCATAAAGCAAGTCGCTGGATATGCTCCTGGTGGTTCACTTCAGTCTTTTCTTTTTCTCTTTTTTGATTGACAAAATTCATTTTTGATCAAAATATTTCAATAGTGTGATAAGTTTTTATATGTGTCTATTTGTTTATTTCCAAGAGATTGCAGTTTTGGACTATTGCCATTAGGTAAGACTGTCAGTCTCCTATCTAGTACAAAAATTTCTAAATGAGCTTTAATCTCTGCTAGAACCAAGCTGTACTAAACACACTATATCCTGTAAACTGTAACAAGTCAATATGCTCTACACCTTCTATAGAGACTTGCAAGCGTAGGGCACATTTGAAAGGAACTAATAAATACTACACTGGTAATTGGTTGCAATCAAAATGTGTCGCCGCTTATTCAGTTGTGTTGTCACCGTCAGAACATCAAGTGTGATGGCTCAGAGCGGTCAGTGCAAGGACTGCAGGACCTTTGGATATGCGTCCAAGCGGTACGGCAGCTGTCCCCAGCACGAGTCCCGGCCCCGCCGACAGAAGAAACCGAAGCAGATGCCCGCACCGAGAAACGATCGCCTGGTCCTCGGAGGACCTTCAGTTTCCCCCGAGTTGCTGCCGCCAACACCTGCGGACAGCAAAGAGGCTGCGTCGTCATCGACGCCGGATCCTGTGGTATCCAAGAAAACTGCTCCCCCTTGTAAGAGGAAGTATCAGAACAGCGAGTACAGGGAGGATCCCGCTGCTGTGGCTACCGGCTGGGAGAGAGTTTGGCATTGCCGCCGTCGGCCCAAGACCAAGCCCGTGTAGATGAGCTGAAGAAAAAGTATTTCTTCTGGGACTCTGACGAAGCTGATGATACCTGCTCTTGGCTGATCCCGGACGACGAGCTTTCGACCTCTTTTTGAGAAATTACTGACCTCGTTCTTGCTCCGGGGGTGAACATCAAGGACAAAGATTTCGCCAGCGGCCACATCCAACTCTACGAAGAAGATATGAGAGATGATGTGGAAAAGGAGGTCAGGGCTAAACGCCGGTGGTGTAACAAGCAGCGGGCATGGCGAAGGCGACAACGAAGAGAAGCTGAAGCAGCCTCCCTAGAAAAATAAGCTATTCTTGTATTTTAATAAAACTGTATCTTTTTTATTATGATTAAAGATGTATTTTTTGTTGTAAAATTTTTTGAAATAAATATCCCAAATAAAAAAACAAAGCAAAGGATTTATATACAGTAAAACTTCGTTAAGACACTCTTCAAGGGACTGACACAAAAGATCTTCTTAAACGGGAAAGCGTCTTATCGGGGAAAAGTATAAAACAAAATCATAATGCAAAATCCGAACGTAAAATTTATTTTAATTCATAATACATACATATATACTGTACTCATACAGGAATGTAATGAATGCTCACATGAATAATATGAATCACTGACCAGAGAGAAACCTGTCAAGGGTAATTTGTTTCAGGTTCTTGGTTGCGTGTGTGGAGATGAAATTGTCAATTCTGTTAACATAAGTTAGCATGTCCTCTGCATTTTCCAGAGTGGAAATCACTTTTCTAAGCTTGCCCACGATTTGCAAGCCAGCAGAAACTGTAGGTGTTGGTGAATGATCATCCTCTTCTTCAGAGTCACTCTTTTCTCTTTCGCTCTTCACAGGGCCAGAGGTGGCATCGGCGATAATCTCATCAACAGTGCGAGTGTTGCTAGTTACAAGGGCTTCATCTACTGTCGAGTAATCGGGGAAATTTTGGAGAATTTTCCTCAGTTTCTGTTTGTGTAATGTCGGTGGTGTTTGACTCGTCAGAAAATCTGAATGGCGCCTTCCGTAAACAGTTTTTTATAATGAGTGGATCAATTTCATCCCAAGCAGCAGTAATAAAATGAATTGAGTCTAAAAGATTAATTTTGGTCGGATTTTCCCCCTCCATGTCTCAAGTACCGCTGGACTAATTTTTTTCTATACTTTTGTTTGACTACTTGGATAATACCCTGATCTAAGGGCTGCAAATTGGATGTATCATTAGGTGGCAGAAAAACGATTTTTATGTTGGAGACAAGGATGTCTTTTGGATGTGCAGGGCGGTTATCAACAAATAGAATAAATTTTCTTTTCTGAAATGGGATCCAACTGATGAATCAAGTTTCTAAACAGATCTCCTGTCATCCAAGAACGAGCTTGAGATAGGTAATCGCATGGTAGAGATCGTACATTTTTTAAAACAACGAGGTGAACGACGTTTCCCAATCACAACCAACTTTATTTTATTAGTGCCAGTAGCATTTGTGCAAGCCAAAACTGTCAAACGTTCTTTATTCAATTTTCCATCATGGCATGTTTCATTTTTTAAAACAAAGGACTTGTCAGGCATAAGTTTAAAAAAAAGTCCGAATTCGTCTGCATCGTAGACATCCTCTTTTAATAATGTGTAGTCTTTCAATAATGAAGGCAACACATTATTTTTCCATAAATAAATATCGTCCTCGTTAACAGTTTCAGCCTCACCTGAAATTTGGCGGAAAAACAATGCCATGTCTATTACGTAATCGGTCCCAGTCGATCCACAAAAATCAGTAATATTGAGATGAGAGGCTATTTCCTTGGTCTTATTCATGATAACACCTCTGCTCAGTGGGTAATTATTGCTGCGAGCTTGTTGGAACCATCCCACTAACACTTTCTCCAAACTCTCGTGCTTTGCGTGTTTCAGTTTTTGTTGTTTGGTTCATCTGACGTTTTTCTCAATATCAACTCTACTTTTCAACACCGTTCTCATTGTAGAAGGAGCAATGCCAAGCTCTTCAGCAATTTCTTTTTATTTCTTATATGCTTTACACCATTCATCGTACTTTTTTAAAATGTTTAATTTATCCGAAATTGATAAAGCTTTTCGCTTAATGCCACTGGAACCACTTGCCATTGTGAAAACACTTCACGATTTCACAAAAACGTGATACAGCGGTTCGAACAAACAACTGAACAATACTAAACCGTTCTATACCCAACGCTCGAGACCTAAACTGAAGGGTGACTCATGTAGCATTAGCACGGAGAAAGGGTTTCTTGGAAACCAAATGCGCACTTCCCCAATTCGCTACACCTATCCCTAAAGGAAGAGTAGAGAGAAAATGCGACCTTGACTTCTTTTCCTATCAGTTCAAAAGTTTTGCCTATCCAACACCCATTTTCAGGCGAAAAAAGAGCGTATTTATCAACATTGATGCTGAAAATAGTTTTTTTAAATGTAATATTGAGTATAGGTAAAAAAAAAACAAAAAATGGAATAGGAAATTTTTGATGTTAATGAGGGTTTAATAATCCTCATTGTAAATTTAATCTTTAAAATGAGAAAAATAATGGGTTACTGTTGCAAAATACTCCGCCCCTAAAAATTATGGATAAAGTGAAGTAGAATCTGATGGAAAGCTTATCAATTTAAAACTGAGAGTATAATTTAGTGTGTTATATTCTCATAATGGCCTTTATAATTTAGCCTAGTTATAAGTTTATAATTTGTATCTCAATGGGAATAATATTCTAGTTTAGTTGCCTACAATTTAATTGACTTTTTAAAGTAACAATAAATCATCCAAAATTAACTAATTAGGGTTTAGTACCCTAGGGATTATTAATTAGTTGGCGGTTACATTGAATCGGAATTCGTAAGGAAAAGTATTCGTAGAAAATCGTCAGAAGTAAACAATCGCCATGATGTTCTGGACGTGGTTAGTTTGCTTCAAATGTGTTTGTGCGAATTCTCACAAAGTAGTCCGCCTAGTTGTGTCAGAACAAAATATTTGTTTTTCCGCCAGTTTTCTTACGAACGAATAGCTGTATTTGTTTTAATTGACCATGGATTGTGAGGATCTACTAAAACCCTTATTGAGGAAGGTCGTTCACTTTGGGATCAAAAATGTATAAATATACTTTGGGAAAAAATAAATAAAAGTAAAAGATGAAATATGCTTTTGTTGACATTAGTTTTTCTTTGACATTATTCAAAATGTAGTTGAATGAATAAAATGTCATGCGAGTATATTCGAAGAACTTTTGTTCATCTCATCTAAGCTCATCATATAATCTTGCAAAATCCCCATTCTCAGTTCTTGATTAATAAAATTCTTAAACCCACTCACATCTGTTGAAATTGTCCACCAAATCATATCTTAGTGCAGAAAAGTTCAAAATATAGTTATCACGTTCAGCATGCATCATATTTCACAAGGGATCTTACGATTTCACAATTATTAGATTCCATGCTGTTCGTACAAAATCTCACAATTCTATACTTATGAATTCGTACAACCACTTTTCCTTACAAATTCTGATGCAATGTAAACCTTTCGGGTTTAAACATCCATCCTATGTTTAAAATATGATTTTTATTGTAAGGTTAAAAGAGGTAACACCTCCATAATTGACTGTGAAACAAATATAACAAAATTTCTGTAATATTCCAGGTAATTTTTACTATATTATATATAGTAAAACATCAAAACATTTTTGTAATATTTTTCTAAAAGGATTGGGGAAAACAATTTTTTGTTAATTGTAAGAAGGAAACTGAAATTTTTAATGTTCTTTAAATTGTTTTTTCTCCTAGATTGTCTCGCTATATGCACAACATCAGCATAGTTGTTTCCTATACCTGGGTTCTATACTAGTGGATGAATATGCAGAAGAAGCAGGCTGTGTCCAGGGTTTGTTAGAGATGTTACAAGCATTCATTAATCCCACATTTACATTACTCCAAGAAACCAATGGACTCAAAAATCATCCTGATACAGTTGATGACTTTTTTAGATTATGTGATAGGTAAGATACCCTTTTGTCTCATGTAAATAAATATAAATGATTGTACAGGCTATCAAAGTTTTGTAAGCATATGCACAGTAGACGGATTTGGTAGAGTTATTATGGTGGGAGAAATAGTGGTGCGTGAGTACGGCAGTGGAGGGGAATTTAACAGCCGATTCATTAGAATGTTTAACACAGCAAACAGCTCTGTTATCGTTTTAGTATGTTTGATATTGATTATTGTATCGACCAACAGTATTTTTCAGTACTAAAAATGCCTTAACAGAAGACAAAAAGTCTATTTTACATAGGAGTTGTACTTAAAAGTCTAAGTGCATTATTATGAATGTATTTAAAAAACATATCTTTTAAAAATCTTAACGTGTCATGCGCGATAATTGACGATTGTGGACCAAACCTTTGTGGAATATCTGTTCATTCATTAAACGGATTGGAGGGAAAACGGCTAGGAGAAAACCAAACATTCAGTACACCAATTAAGATTTAGCCAAAAAAAATTTTGTAAACAAAATAAAAGTAACAAAAATGATTTTAAAAAATGTACTCTAAGAAAAGTAGCTCTTAATTTTCATACGACTGTACACGCTCCCAACATTGAAGAGTGTGTTAAAAGTTTTAAAGTTTGAATATCTGAAATTATAATTTAATGTCACTCATGAAACTTTGTGCAAAATTTTAAGATCCACGGGATTTCAGTGAAAAAAACTGAAAATAAAAAGAAGATCATAATCAAAACACATGACATATGGTTTAAAAGTGTATGCAGGTGGAAGGGTTGATGTTTTCTTGAGGTTTTTTAATGTCCACCGTCCACAGACAACAAAATAGTCGACCATAAGAGCTACAATCTGTTCTCTACAACAGGTAGAGTAGAATAAGCCAATGCGTGTATGTGGACACGCATCCATTGAACATATGTCATACCTTCCACAACTGGACTATTTCCCCCCATTCACTTCTTATTTCTGCACAAACTACGCTTTCAAAATTTTAATGGTCAATACTTCAATTTGTTTTGATTTTTAAATTTATTGATATTTAGAGTTGTGTTTAGTCTTAATTCCTACTTCTTAATTTATGTTACCCTCTTCAATGGCAATGGTACATTTATGGTGTAAAGTCAAGCAGCATAGATCAGCTGTTTTTTTGAAGAAAGTACTGAGCTATCAGTCTTCCCCCATACTCTTTTCTTTTAATGATCAAAGTTTCCCCATTTTCTTAAAGGCTTTCCCTTTTTTCTTTCTAAATATTTCACCTTCCCCTTTTTTAATGTTTTACTCTATAATTAATGTCTATTTTAATGTTTATATACTCTATAATTAAAAGATACTAAACTAAGTGAATACATTTAGTTACTTAGTTACTTGCTAACCCGTTTCAAAACAATTGTTCCTTTTAAAAAGCAAAGTCTCACATTTTTTATATTTGTAAAATTTTTTATATAAAACAAGATGATTCTTCTGCTCCTACTTTCTTCAATTCTGCATCACTTAGACTAATGCAATGCATATGTTATATTCTTGTTTATATAATATTACTTGCACTTGATGATGACTGATGGGTAAAGAATGTCTTAATTTTCAATGTTTTGAAGTAGATGTTAGTAATGTTGATAGTGTATATTTGGTATTAAAAAACATCAGTGATAATGCATATACTAATGCAAGTGTACAAGATTACATACATTCATTGAGCTGCAAGGTAATGTTTTCAGAATGTGTTTAGGACAGTAGTGACTAAATTTATTGAATTTTCTAACAACTGTTAACTTATGGTTTTGCAACGTATTGCCTTCTTAATCACAAATTTGAATATATAATTAATAAGAAAAACAGCACTTATTTTATTTTGGTTGAGTTGGAGTTTATTTTATTTATTTATTCTTTGTTGCTTTATATAAACAAAACCTATCTAGCAGCTTGCTTTCTGAGGGCGGTTGATATCTCAGTATTGTTTCAGTAAGTGATACTGACTTGATATTTTAGTATTACTTTATGTGCAGTTAATGTTTTCTTGGAACCAGATACAAAGCGGGAATGTATCAAAAGCCTTTGATATCATTGAAAACACCGGTATCAGAAGATAAGATATTTTGTTATTCCAGTGGTTTTTCTGTCTTTAATAATCATTAGTATTTCGGCAAATATTTCCATTTCTCTCTTAACTTAGTTATCTCTTAGAGGTAGTGTGAGATCGATTTTATCTTCCAGCTCTAGACGAAGGCTCTCCCAGTCCATCTTGCTACTACACAACTTGAGCACTGGTAATAAAAGGAGAGTCTGTACCTCTCAATTCTTCATGATTCATAAACTTATCAAGCACCCCCACTGGCAATAGTTTGGTGACAGATAGAATTTTGGATTTATATTTTCAATGTTTAGAAAAATCTTCCATGGGCACTTCCATTTCATAGACAAGTTTTTTAAAATAATCTTATCACTACTCCTTGATAATATGTATCATTATATAGTATTAAAAAAACTCTTGCACATCGCCTATCACTTGTAAAATATTTAATAAAGAAATGCACAAAAAAAAGATTATCTCACTACATCTTGTTTACCGTACTATCCTTGAAAGGATGATCAACTCTATCAACTGTTAATCCTGGAAGGAATAATTGCCAGTTTTAGAGAAGAAGTTTCCTTTAAACAACAGTAATATCAATAGACTGTACTAGGTTGGTTTGTCATACACAATTCTGTTCACGTAAAAGGTAGAACACAAATTCCTAAATACGAGGTATGTCCGGAAAGTAAGTTTTCTGAAGCACTCATGGCCAGAGGCATTTTGTTTTTGACATGTTGGCTACACTTACATGTAGCCTAACATCTCCGTTCCACAACGAGACCGTTTTAAGATCAGTATGTTGAGAACAGTGGACACGACAACACATTTCATAAAAAAATGTTAATCGAATCTTACACCAAGAACAACATACGCCACATCAACCTTCATCTCGTTTGGAATTGAAAACTTTCAAATGAAGTTTATAATGAGGTGAAAACTGCACATTGTGATAAACCTATGAATCGTACGAGTGTGTACAAGTGGTATCACGAGTTAAAAAACGGTCGTACCTCTGTGCATGATGATCAGAGAAGCGGAAGACTTTCAATTGTGGCTAAAATCGAAAATGCACTCTGTGATTGACTATGGATTAACTTTCTGCAAATTTCCATTTCTCTACTATACAAAACCATTATAAAAACCCTCAGATATTGGAGACTGATCGTGAGGTGGGTCCCAAAACAGCTGACAAACACAAGTTGAATTGAGTAGAGGCCAGGTAAGTGTTTTGGGGCGCTGCAAACTCCATGGAGATGAATTTCTCCATTCCAATGTTATTGGGTATGAAACTTTGGTTGCACGCTATACGCCTTAACAGAGGTTTTCCATTCCAAATAAGATAACGGGTGATGGCGCATATTTAACACCTGGCATTTTTCACAAAACGCTTTTTTGGACTACAGTTTTTAACGTTTACAGTTCTCAACCTTGAACTGGTCTTGTTTCGGAGGGGAGAAGTTAGTCTACATAAAAGTGTAGCCAGAGTGTAGAAAAATTCCCTTTAGCTATGAGCGCCTCAGTATACTTACTTTCTGGATACACCTTGTATCAAACTGTTATATTGGTATAAGTACATAGATAACATTGTTAAGATTTGGATGAAAGGACCATTGATCAATTGAAGTGTTTTAAACAGCTAATTGCCATTCTTCTTACTACAGTTTACAATTAATTAAGTGTAACTGTAACATTACATAACAAATGTATTCCTTTTAGGCCTAATCTGAACTTCTATTACCAATTTTGGTATTTAGAAGAAATTTTAAAATTACTGTGATTCTTTTAGGCAATTTTTATACAGTTAAATTTTTCACAATGATTGCCGTATTGAAATTCTTAGTAATGTCATTTGTATTTTTCAGGTTTATACAGAGATCACCAGTAATATTTTTAACATCCCCATCGTTAGGTTCGATATTACAGTGCGCACTTTTAGCTATAACATTAGACCACAGAGAGGCTAACGTTTCTGTTATGAAATTCTTCTATGACCTGATTCATTGTGGAAGTGCAAAAGAGGTAAGGGTTCATTTTAAATATTGTTTATGATGGGCCCCAAAAGGGTAAAGTGTAGCTCTTGTGGTTTGGGCTTGTCTGACTAGGTGGTTGTTCAATAACTCATTATAAGACAGTAAGCCAAAGAGCTTGTTTTAAGACAGTAGCAACAGGTTTTAAACAAAGATTTTGTTATCTTTGATTTTTATTTCATATGTGTAATATCTAAGAAACATTTTTTATCTTTAATTCACGTTTTATTTGTGGGAACAAAAAACAGCCACAAGGTGTGAGATCTGGTGAGTAGGGTGGGTGAGAAAGAAGAATCTGAGAATCAGCAGTGGGAGGCTGAATATTTCTACTTAGCTACGAATTAAGCTACTTAAAAAAAACAACTTTGTATGTATAGATATTTATTTATTGTTAACAACAAATTTTTATTAATTTTCCCCCTAGATTAAGTGTTAAACTTTATTGTTATTTTGTTTTGTTATTGTTATACATTTATTGCTATGCCTTTTTGTTTTATATTATTGTTATGTTTTATTACTACTTATTTATTATTTATGTTGTTTTTGTTTTATATTTTATTGTTGGGTTTTTATATTTTTTAATTCTTAATGTTGTTTATACCTATATCTTGTTCAAATTTTTAAATTTTAATAAACTACTTTTGATTCATCCACTCAAAAGTTCAAATATATTTTCCTAAACTTGTATTGGATGACACTTGATGTTAATACAGTTTTTCAAATATTATTTTATTAGTTAAATTTAATAATGAATTAATTTTAGTTTTATATCAGAGAAAAACTGTTTTGCGTAAAATAAGCGCTAACCTATGATTTCATAAAACAGCTGATTCTATGTTAGAGGTCATGTGGTAGAACAGTTGTTTTAACACATAAGCTATGTTACTTTATTTATAATAATTGTAATTATATAAAGTTGACAAATATTTGTATTGATTTAATTTCGATTGAATTCAATTTACTGAAATTAAATCTCAATAAATATATCAAACTATAGTTTATAAACCTACCGTTAAGGGAGTTTCCAAGGCCAGTGGGGCAGTGCCCAGACTGTATTTCTAAATAAAAATAGGCCTGTGTGTTAACCAAGGACCTTATTTCCATGTAAGAATGTCCATGTAAAATTTCAGATATTTATTTCTGGTTCCCAGGTGTTCGATTTTAGGGAACAAATATTACCGGATGACGCAGAAAGTCATCAGGGATACAAAAAAAATAATGAAAACTCCAGGAAATAAATACAATTTTTGTCAAATTAAAGTTGGGTAAAAAATTCAGTGTGGAGTAGTAAGAAGTACTACGCCTGCGACTCAACGGAGCACCCTGCTACGTATACATATATTTAAATATACCTATATAGTCTCCAGTTAGGATAGATTTTCTAATTTTATAAATTACTATATACTTATATTAAAATATACCTGTAAAGTGTCCATTCAGGATAGATTTGGTTGTAGTTTTATACAACACTATCTAATTAGACGTCTACTCCCGTGGAGTAATACTTTTGCCAGGTGTTCTCATGTGATCTCTATTCTAGCCTTACATGTGTGCATTTGGTTAAACGTATAAAATTACAAGCAAAACTATCCTGACTGGATTTTTCATAGGTATAACGCATTTTTACCAGCACTATTACCAACATGTTTGGGGGGAATTACAATTTTCCAAAATTGTAAATTTTTGGTGTGTGAACGAGAGTTTTCATAATTTTGTTCATATCTGATGACTTTCTGCGTCACCTGGTATAATTTTTGTTGCTAAAACCTAACACGTAGGAATGGGAAATAAATACCCAATTTCAGCTCAATGGGTCCAGTATTTTTTAAGTGATTGAGTAATATACACACAGACAGACACCATTAGATTTTTATATAATAGTATAGATTAGTTCCCAATAAATATATCAAACTATAAACTTACTAATTTTGTCTTTAAAATCAAGGGAACGAAAAACTTCTGCTTGTAACATAACATTTGTAAAGTATAACTAACCTCGAAAGATGAATAACAACAAACATTTACTATCAGCTATTTAAAAGTGACTGTTGCAGGTGATTAAGCCAAGTTAAGTATTAAATGGAGTATAGATAATTGAATGTTAAGGGGGGTTTCAAGACCCATAGGGCGTTGCCCTGACAGAATTTCTAAATAAAAGTACATCTGTGTGTTAACCTGGGACCCTGAGAATGTCTATGTAAGATTTCAGCTCAATGTGTCCAGTAGTTTTTTACGTGATTGAGTAATACACACACAGACACCATTAGAATTTTATAAAATAGTATAGATTATAACACACATTGATAATAAGTTTAATAATATGTTATATTATTTGATAATTTTAAAAGAAATATTTCTAGTATGAGTAGAGATATAATTAATACAAGGTAGATACATAGCCAATCTGGTTTAATTATTGTGAAAAATCCCATCTGTATCACACCTGACAGATGATAGATTTTAGTTGTAATTTTAAGAATCTTTATTTGAAAATGTCTTTATTCAAATATTTTTTCTTATAATTTTTGTAAGTAGTCAATCAAAATATGATTTTTAAAATTTCTATAAAATGTATGAAATGCGATGACACTTTCTTACAGTCATTTGGCTGCATCAGATTGTCTTTATTGTTATTTGATTGTGCAGATAAAAGCAGTATGCTATATGGTTCATGTTTTTTAATATTTTAAAGTTCTCGGGAAAAAATTTTACATCTCATTGTAGTTTACGGACTAGCTCAGCTAGTAGTAGCTGGTATAAATACTAACCCAGCTAGTCATAAATGTTGTCATTGTTTGATTAATTTGTTTGCTTCAAGAGAGTTTATTTTCTGATAAGTCAAGCACAAGACTAACCGTCTGTGCTTTCTAAGGGATATTTATCCACTCTTGAAGCTCAGTATTGCTTTTACTCAGTGTCGGTCAGTAGTGTATTCTTGTGTACGTACAAAATGAATAATGGGAGCCTAGAATCTAAACCAAACTTCAAATTGTAAGTAACTTTTAATTTGTGTGTACTAATATGATTACACATAATAATCAATTAACAAATAATAAACTAACGAATAACTAATAATAAAATAACAAATAAAAAAATTGGACCTGTTTAAAAATTTAATGTTTATTGCTTTATAAGTGGGAATATTTTTGTAGCGAAAGACAACTCATTTGAAGCGAAGAATTAATTCATACCTGCTAGTGTCCATGGCGTTTTCTTCTTGGAATGCTTCAAAAAGCTTCCTTGGAGATCGAGTGAAGACTTGTCTATATCTGTCATACTTGTGTTAGGGCAGGCATTGCAGGTTATTGTACAACTTGTTTCAAAGTTTAGCTGCAAAACAGACAACCTATATGTGGATGTCATTAGTGTACAATAGGAGTATCTTGATTTTGGTAATTCTAACATTATTTAACAATGAATATTTATGTCTTAATAATATTTTTGTTTTCAAATGGCCTATGAATGCATGTACATTATGACAATTATTCTGCTGTTGATATAATTATTATAATTTATATGTGAAATTTAAATTGTATTTTATAATTATGCTTAGTTTGTGTAGATATTAAGTTGTATCATTTAACTTATATATGAGTTATTACAGTTATATTCGGTTTCAGAACCAAGAAGACTTCCAGTTGCGACAAAGGCTTGTAAAAGAGATATTAGATAAGCATGGACAAATGTTGGTCAACAACTTATTACATGCTTGTATCTTTAGTCTCCATTCGTATATACTCGGCGATGTAGCAGATGTTATAGTTGAACTTATGGCTAGTGATCAGGAGGTAATGGCATTTTGATTACTAATTTGATGAAGCATATTTGTAGTGCTTTTAAAGCCATACATTTATTTGTTTTTTTTAATAATTCCAATAGAGTCTTGTAATAATATAAAGACGTACATAGTAAGAAATAAAAAAATGGACAATAAACTAAAAATGGTCCATAGATTGTCTAACTTTAGATCAGTAGACAGCTGATATAACTCTGTGTCACTTAATTTATCATATATTTTTTAATATTTGATCTATTATATTTTAAAAAAATAATATAATTATATGTTCATTTTTTTAAATACACATTTATATACATAATATATTTAATACATACATACACACACACACACACACATATATATATATATATATATATATATATATATATATATATATATATATATATATATATATATATATATATATATATATATATATATATATATATATATATATATATATATATATATATATATATATATAGATTTTTTGGACTAGGAGACTGACAGACTTACCTTGGTAAGAGTCCACTCTGTAGTCTTGAAATAGAAACACATAAAAGCACTTAAACAACGATATATTTCAACCACACAGTGGTCTTTGTCAATCGAAGAGAAAACACAAAAAGAAATATGAGAGAATGAAATAAAATAATTGTAATCACAGATTGTGTAGAGTAGAAATCAGATGTCACAGATGCACAGATTAAAGATATATATATATATATATATATATATATATATATATATATATATATATATATATGAAGTTAATAAATTACCAATTTTGAGTAATTTTATCCACCATTAAGTGCAATAATTTTACCTTGAGTGATAAATTTTATCACTCAAGGTAAAATTATTGCACTTAATGGTGGATAAAATTACTCAAAATTGGTAATTTATTAACTTCATAAAGTCAGTGCAACGGAAAAACAATGGATAATATTAAATATCAGGAATATATATATATATATATATATATATATATATATATATATATATATATTGTTTCCATGGATTAAAGATATATATATGGAAACAATCTTGTGTTTTCTCTTCGATTGACAAAGACCACTGTGTGGTTGAAATATATCATTGTTTAAGTGCTTTTATGTGTTTCTATTTCAAGACTACAGAATGGACTCTTACCAAGGTAAGTCTGTCAGTCTCCTAGTCCAAAAAATCTATATATATATATATATATATATATATATATATATATATATATATATATATATATATGTATATATATATATATATATATATATATATATATATATATATATATATATATATATATATATTACATAATATATGAATATTATATTTTAAAAAAATTGTATGCTTTAAAATAGGACATCTATTTTTTTAGTAATTCGTTCAACCTATCTACTCTATATTGCATACACAATGAAATATGATATATAATTATCAATTGTTAATATTAGAACAAAAATAGTTTTTATTAATTACATTACAAGTTAGTCATATTTCGATAAACATACTATTGAAGTATCTCTTCATTAAATTACATCTTGAATTTGCTTTCAGTCTAGCAGTAGATGGCTTGAAGAAGCAATAGCAGCGTTACCTACTCAAAATTCAGTTGGCACTGTAGCAGCAACACATAAACAGCTTGTAGAGTTCCATCAAACAGTTTTAGGGTAAAATTCAGATTTAAATATTTATACTCAGCTTAAAAATGTATAATATAGAGAGGGTTTATTTTTTATACACTAAAATCTTAGTCCTGAAGTTTATAAATCTCTGTAGTTGATGATTTTATTTTACTGGATATCATATATATTATTGAAATGTCACTGATTTTAATATTTCACGACGTGTTGAGAAAACTTGAATAGAATTCATAAAGGAGGAATTTGTTAGCATTATGGTTTTAAACATATTTGTTTCAAAAGTTAAAAAATTGCGTTTGTTATAATTGAAAATAACTAAAGTTATGAAGCTCTTAGAAGCTGTCAACAGACATTGACGGTAGGAAAAACCATGTAAAAAAACACATGTATTTTTATAAATATTATGATGAGAAACATATATTCGTACTTAGATATGATAGGGGAACAAAGCATAAGTACACATTATTTAAAAATAAGCTTAAAATATTTTTGCAATTCTCTATAAAAACGCAATTTTGGCAAGACACATGTAAAAAACTTATCACACTATTGAAATATTTCGATCAAAATGATCTTTGTTAATCAAAAAAGTGAAAAAGAAAAGACTGAAGTGAACCACAGATGTGTATAAATATCCAAATGTCACAGATTTATAGTTTATGATATAGTGCTATATGTGATTTGTATAAATATTGATTATTTGAAAATAGATATTAATAGTCTGTCAGAAGGAAGGTAAATGGAAGTGTTAAAATAATAATAATAATAATGGAGTAATAATAATAACTTCATATATATGGACAACGTGAAATATCACGATATATATATATATGTATGTATATATATATATATATATTTTTAGGTTAGTTTTGGTTGGTAAAGATTATTTAGATTTTTTGGACTAGGAGACTGACAGACTTACCTTGGTAAGAGTCCACTCTGTAGTCTTGAAATAGTAACACATAAAGGCACTTAAACAATGATATATTTCGACCACACAGTGGTCTTTATCAATCGAAGAGAAAACACAAAAAGAAATATGAGAGAATGAAATAAAATAATTATTTTATTTCATTCTCTCATATTTCTTTTTGTGTTTTCTCTTCGATTGATAAAGACCACTGTGTGGTCGAAATATATCATTGTTTAAGTGCCTTTATGTGTTACTATTTCAAGACTACAGAGTGGACTCTTACCAAGGTAAGTCTGTCAGTCTCCTAGTCCAAAAAATCTATATATATATATATATATATATATATATATATTCTTGATATTTTACGTTATCCATTGTTTTTCCGTATATATATATATATATATATATATATATATACACTGGGTATCATACATAACGGCATCGCTTAATACAACATACCGGCTGTAATGACGAAGATTCCTGGCCCCTTCATTATGTAATACCTGTTTAATGCATTTTACATCGCCTATAACGACATCGAGTAAAACGACGGATCGGTTAAAACTAGGGATGGGCCGATTCCGATTCTCGATTCCAGGAATCGTCGATTCTAGGTGGTATCGAGGAATCGTCGATAGTCGATTCTTCATTCATAAAAGTGTCGATTCCGATTCCTATTTTGTTAACTATTAAAATATGCGTGTGGAGTAATTTATTACCAAACAAAATTTATTATATTTGTGTGGAAAAATGATTAACTACCAACTATGTCTTATTTATGTATTAGTTGATTTGAATGAATTAAATGATTAAAGTAAACGAGAATATTATTATTTATGAAGCAACAGCAATCAAGATCGTAACCATTTCTGGTCGTTTGACATCGCTCGTCTCTCTCTCTCTCTCTCTCTCTCTCTCTCTCTCACTAAATGTCTTAACAAAACACAAAAAAGTACAGTAAAAACTCGATTAACCGTCACCGTCGGAACCGTGGCCATGACGGTTGAGCGAATAGACGGATAACAGAAACACTGTATTATTCCTCCGAAACTTAACCTTAATAAATTATATTATAGACAGATATCACTCTCACGGTTGAAGGTTTGTGTAGCCTATTACATTAAAACAGAACTTTTAAAAGGTTTTCCCATATGACCAAGATGTTAACTAAATTAATTATTAGAGAACTAGCATGTAAGCTAATATAACTTGAAAGAATCGAGAATCGACTAAAGAATCGAGAATCGAAAGGAAAATTTCAGAATCGGAATCGAAAATTTTAGGAATCGGCCCATCCCTAGTTAAAACGACACTCATTTCAGGTCCATCTAAAAAAAAAAAAATCTGTGCCACAGGAAGAAAAGTTTCACATTTGTTGCCGCCTGGAAAATGGCGAAACAAATAAACAGCTTTCTGAAGAACTCGCCGTTAGTCACACTACAATATCCACCATCTGGTCCAAAAGGAGACTATTAGAGCCTTAATCGAAAAGGAACATTGTTTCAAGACTAAAAAAATTAAAACTGCGACACGAAGGAATTAAAGTGCCGTTGTTAGAATGGTTTCGGTTGTTCAAAATGTTGCAGATATATTTCTGACATGTCTGATGATATGGGTGATCCCATAGGGAGTCCAGTTGTCTGTTTATACTATTTATTGTTAAATTGGAAGTAATTTTGGTTACATGTGTGTTTGATTAGTGTAATAATACTATTTATTGTGTTTTCTTTTTCGTTATTGTGTATTAGTTTGTTTTTTTTTTATTTCTATGGTTTCTTCTATTGGGATACTAGGGTACATGTTAGTTATGTCATAACTAATTATTTTGTGTTGCTATTTGTTTCTGTTTTTTATTTTATTAATTAATTCGTATCCATTTTTTTATATTGTTTGTGTTGTTGATATGTATTTTAGATCTTATTATTTTGTCTAGCATTTTTGCGATTATGTAAGATGGTGCTGTTTTGAAATTTATTAGTGGTCTAAATGGTGTGTTGGGTTTGTGGATTTTAGGTATGCCTGTTAATATTGGTGCACATGGTTTGAATGGATAAAGTCTTGTGTGGTACCCGTGTTTTTGTAAGCTATGTTAATATTATTATTTTTTAGTATTTTAGTTATTCCTTTTATATTGTACCCTGTGTATGTGAATGTGGCCCATTTTGTTGTTGTTTGTCATTCGGTTGTAGGCTGTTTTAATATATTTAATATTTTAAATTCTAAATTATCTATAGTTTTTTTTTATTATATCCATTTTTTGGCTTTTTGATATATTATTTGTTTTTTTGGCCTTTACTTCATTTTTTATAAGTAGTTTTAGCAGCATTCTGTATAAGAGTGAGTTGTAAGCAGCCATTTTATGTTGTAGGGGATGTTTAGAGTGGTTTGGTATTGTATTAAGGGTTTGTGTGGATTTCCTATAAATTGAGTATTCAATGTTATTTGTATTTCTGGTTATTGTTAGGTCTAGATAGTTTATGTTATTGTTTATTTCTTCCTCCATGGTGAATTTCATGTTAGGGTGTAAGTTGTTGATTTCATTTAGGATGATATTATTATTTATTGCTTTATTTTGTGAGATGTATAATCCATCGTCAACATATCGTATCCAATGTCCGTTGGGGTAGTGTATTTTTATGGTTTGTGTGATTAATTCATCAAGGTTTTGGAGGTAAATTTCTGTTATTATATTTGAGAGGGGCGATCCCATTGCTAAGCCATCTATTTGTTAAAATATTTTATTATTAAATATGAAATAGTTTTAGTTTGGTATGGTCTTTAGGCATTTTGTAATTCGGTTTGTGTATTTGGGGTTGGTTTTAAGATCAGATAATTTGTTTTTTATTATTTGGATGGTTTCGTTTACTGGTCAAACTTAGCTACACACACCATCAAAAACAAACACACATTCCCCACATTGGAAAACTTACACCTAATAAAAAAAAGTACAAAAAGACCTCAAAATGACAATCTGGGAACAACTACAAATTCACAAACATAAAAATAATATCATAAACATAACAAATACTAATAAAATAAAAAAAGATAAATTATTCAACCTAATAGACAAAATTAACCCCAAGACATACTTAAAAAACTCCCACAGTGCAGTGAATCCGAAAATAGAACAATAATGGTACACCACACCTTATGACAACGGAAATTTCACACAGCTCGCAGTCTACTACAACCCCTTGTCAGTGATGCTCGATAATGGAGATACTATCTATCTTTGAAAGTTAACTCGCATAAATACCAAGTAAGATTCTTGTTTAAGTACTTGTGAAAGTGATATATATATATATAGATTTTTTGGACTAGGAGACTGACAGACTTACCTTGGTAAGAGGCCACTCTGTAGTCTTGAAATAGAAACACATAAAAAAAGCACTTAACCAATGATATATTTCAACCACACAGTGGTCTTTGTCAATCAAAGAGAAAACACAAAAGGAAATATGAGAGAATGAAATAAAATAAATATAAATTGTAATCACAGATTGTGTAGAGTAGAAATCAGATGTCACAGATGCACAGATTAAAGATATATATATATATATATATATATATATATATATATATATATATATATATATATTGTTTCCATGAGCATATGAGTGATTATAGTTTATATAAGTCTGTCAGGGGAAAAGAGATTGGAGACGTCTGAGGATATTAGGAGAAGAAAAAAAAATTTATATAAAATTATATATATATATTTCAGTTGTTAATTTTCTATTAAAAATCTGAGAAATAATATTGCTGTCTAATTAATTATAAACTTTGTGTCAATTTTTTAGACTTTGATTTTAGTAATGAACACCTGTGTTACCATATTATAATTCCTTTATGGGTAGAATTAAAAAAGTGCTTTTAGTGCCATTTTATCGTCAGTATGCTAAGAGATTAACCACGAATCTTAGTTTCTGGTATTACTATCAATCGAATTTTCATATTAAATTGTTAGTGGCCACAAATTTTTAAATACATAATTATTTCAGTTTATGACATTTAATTAATATATACACAGTAGCTTGAAAAATAACTGAAATTTATCAATTCAAATACTGATTCAGATTATTTTCTAAGTTCTTGGTAATTTGTTCTTAATTGTTTTTTAATCAAAAATAAAATCCATTTTTTCAGATCTGAAAGTTCAAAGGCAGTGACTCATTGCCTGCGAGACTTTGCAAGATTATATCGCTGACTAGATCAAGTCACATGGTATGAATTTGGGCATGTGAAGTACTTCCGTGGCACATATTAAATGGTCATGTATGTTGTGTGGTGAACTAACAACATGCTGGACAGTTTTTTTATTTATTTTTATATGAAATAAAATTATATTTACAAACTGTTAAATTTTATTTCTTGTATTGATATTTGATATTTAAAATGTGATAAGGTCTTCATTTTTAGCTTGTGTTAATAGTTAACGACAAAATTTATCCTTTCATATATATTTATGTTTATTGTCTTTTTTAGATTTGATAATTTGTGAAATAATTACATTATGTAAAATAATTACATTATACTTTTACAATCAAATACTCAATTATTTATAAAAACAGAAATTGTTTACTTATAATTGTTTATTTTATGAGAACTAGAATAGTTTTAGGAGAAATGTTAGACAATTTCAAAACTCAGCTCTGTGTATTACATTTTAAAGTAATGTAATTTTGGGAGTATTTATGTTATACTTACATTGTTTGTGTGTAATAAATTTTACACAACAAATGTTTCAGCGTTTAAATTTATATGTATACATAAATTTATGCTATAATATATACTGTGATATATTTATAGTACAACATCAAAAATCTGAACTTCGGGGATGGATGTCTGAGTTAGCATCATTTCTTCTAGAATAAATGAATTGTTTATACGGCATTTCTTACATAGGCGAGATCCAAGAATTATTTTGTCTTATTAGCTTTGAAGGTGATGTTTGCCTTAAAACATTAATATTATATATGCTAACAATAAAATATTCTTGAATTTTGTAGTCCATTATCTTCGGTGAAACTTAAATAATCACTTTAACATTAGTTTATGACTATCCGAACTTTAAATTTTGTAAATTTGTAAAGAATTACTGAGACAGAACGTTTTCAATCACTGTGTGGTGATGTTCATCAGTGTCTTCTCTGAAGGACAAAACGTTTTGTCTCACTAAGTTTTTATAAATTTATAAAATATAAAGTGCAGATAGTCATAAACTAATGTTAAAGTGATTAAATAAAATATTGCGGTTTATGTGTAAAATCCTAATAAACTTTCAATGTGTAATAATTTTTTAATTATGTGAATATTTTTCAATGATATAAAATGCATTATTGGTAATCTGAAAGAAATTTCCACTGCTAGTATTAAATTTTAAGTTTTAGTTTTACAATGGTTTTACTTATTTAAAAAATTTAAACATTAGTTTATATGAGTTGTTCTAGTTGTAGAAACATTATAGAAAGGTATTTAATGTGTGTAGTTTTATCCAATTTTAAAATTATAAACAGATGAATAAGGTTTTGCCTTATGAAATTTATTTATAAAATATTTTCATTAATTATTTTACAATAATTGAGAGGTAATTTATAGGAAATTCCATGTGTTAATTTCTATAATTAAGAAAAGGCAATACTGTTTGTAAAACACAGAGCTGTTGCTAAAGTAATGAAGGTATCCTGATAATTTTGAAAAGTTTATTATCTATTGATGGAAATTCTTTATTGCAATCGACAGGATATGTGTATTTTTTTTTTTTTTGTATATGTCTAAGTTTTAAGCAACGGACTTCTGCTCAAAAATAAGTTTGATTTTATTTCTAGTTTTTTAAGTTCTTAAAACAATTTAATCTATATATCGTTTTAACCACGTATATTTTTCTAATGTTATAAAATCAATTATTTTTTTACGTTAAATTTCTGGATAAATAATTATATGTATTGATATTAAATTTTTACAGTTATGTTTACTCTAATCAGACATGTTTTTACAACTATGTTACAATTTTCAGTGATAATTATACACTCTTGTTACATTTATACAATTTATTTTCAATTGAATCTACAAATTTTTAAAATGTATAAGATTTTATACATTCTTTTATTATCTAAGAATAGTTAGTAAAGGTTTACCAAGTTTCCATCACTTTCAGTTTTTTTTTCTTTTCACTTATATTACTTAAAAATACATTCCAAAGAAGAATAAAATTATTTAAAGAGTTAGAAACCGTAATTACTAGCTTGAATTTTGAAAAGAATATAAACCTAACTATAATGTACTAAGACATCTAACTATATAAACGGAATGTTTTCTTATAAAACAAAACAGTATTGAAATAATATGTATTATATTTTATATCTCAATATAATAAAACTTGGTGTACATGACTCACAATCTCAAAGTTTAGGAAAAAGGAAAATTAACTTACTTAGCAACACACACACAAAACTTTATAAATCAAAGTTAGAAAAAAAAATAAAACACACATTGTTATATACATTACAATTTACACAAAATTTATAAAAAGTACTGTAAGAAACAATACATTAATCAACCAAAATCCATCTACCCACTGGGAATGGATAAATTTTTTTTTTACCCGAGTCTGTACCTCCAGTCCTCGTGACAACCATCCTCTAGTGACCTGCTTCCACCTCACATGCTCGTGTAGCGAGTATCCCTACAATGCGTGAAGGGAGTGGAATTGATTACCCACGTACCAAGCTGTTAACCTCTTTCCTTGGAAAATCAGGAGGTAATGGGAACTCATGAACGGCAATATGCTGCTACCTATAGTTTGCCTCCGGAAGTAAATAACTAGCCCCGTTTATTATTACTTTTCATTAAACTCACGAAATCCACGTTTGTTTATTGTAATTTATTATTCACAAACTGGACTATTTTTAAACGAGTAAACACTTCATGATTAAATATAAAATTCCGTTGGTTGTTAGAGTTTTCTGTTTATGCACAAAAACTAAATAAAAGTAATTTTGCAACTGAAACACAATGAACTTGCAAGACAAGTATTTGTTATAACTAAATTCAAACAGATAAATACAAAAATTAAAATTACCTCATAATTAATTAGAAGTAACAACATAATGGATTTACTTCTATCCAGCCAAGATTTTGACTGAAGAGGAAAATACTAGCAACACAGTAGCAGTAGTTCATATATTATGTACAATGTATATTAGAAGTGCTGCTAATATTCTCCTATTTGGCTGTAATGTTTACTTTTTCTGTATATATTTTCCACATGCAACGTTTACTCAGTCTTGTAATACACTAGAATTTGACTGAACAAAATGATATTAATAAATGGAAAAATCAAAGTAACTTCTGAAACTGAAGTATAATTAGTTTCTACTAAATCACTAAAACTGTCTAAAGTATTTACACAACTGAAACAACAATGTATTTAGGGACTAAATAAGTATTTCACGCTACAAACTAAAAACAAGTAATGCAAAAATTCAAGTAACTTTGCAAATTTTAAAGCCTATGACAACATGGTTTTGACAACTATTTACACACGACTTCGTGCCCTTCTAAGTTAACTAAAAATCTATAACATTTTTAATATATTTTATTATATATTACAAATAAAATTATATATATCTAAATATTCCAATCTTCAGTATAAAATTAATTCATATAGAAGTGCAATAAAGAAGTAATAATATCATAAATTGTTCTAATTTATAGCATAACATGAAAAAAAAACAACTACCTCACAAAGTGCCTTGACTATAATCTATAGTCAGTCTTTGTTAATGATAGAACTTTGTTAGAGGCCTACTGTGTATAACTTGTTTCTTTAAAACCCTTTTCAAGGAAGTTAATTCCTTTTAATGTCAGCTAAGTTAATTTTTATATGAAAAAAGTTTACCCAAACCGTTATTTTTTAGCTCTACTTTAAACCTTTGAAGGGTATGAGTTTTACTGCGAAGTGACGTAGTGGTATATTTTTTCTATGTAACAAGAATTAATGTTTTTTACCTATGAAGTGGTAACAAGGTTTTTTTTTTGTTTTTAATATTCATTTTATAACTAAGTATATATGAAATGTTTTTTTACTCCTGAAGGAAATTTTTATGCCTAATCCTGTGATTACGTCGTTACTCTTGAAAAAGGTTATGTAGCTCCATTGTAAGTGTTATATCAGTGTGATAATTCCTTAACAATTAATTCACGTAGAAATGATGTAAAGTTTGTGTCGATATTTTACATAAGTTTTAATTAATATATGTGAAAAACAAAAAAACTAAATTAGTGAAGAAACTGTAAACTTTTACCAAATGATTAAAATAATAAAGTGCCATTATTTGAATAAGAACTGTAATTTTAATGTTGCAGTAATGTAACAAAATGTAGAGCAATGGGTAAACAAATTTGTAATATGCTTCTTTTTCTGTTAAGCATCGTACGATTCCGCCGTTCCTAGATTATTAAATTATTTTTTGTTGACATGTAGTAGAAAAACTCCATCAGTAAGAACTGTACGTACAAGTTTTGATTAATGGAGATTCTCTACAATATATCAACAAGGAGGGAACGGCAGAAGTACTCAGTGGGTTTGCATAGAGTCTAGTTGTTATATACAATGTTATAACTTTCAGTAAGTTTCTCTTAATTTTTAAACTATATATTTATTTAGAGTGTTTTCTTAAAAGAAATTAATTAACAATATTGTAATAACTACTTGAATCTATTTACACAGCTTTTTAAAATCAGCTCTTTTAAAAATGAAGACATTCTGTGCATTTTAAAAAACAATTTTCTTTATAAAAATTATCAAATTTGTATGATTATAAAATTTAATGTAAACAAAAATCAAGACCTATTACTTAAATGAAATAAATACAAGAGCCATTTTGTTCTTTTTTCCTAACCCTTTTAAATTGATTTAACTTCACAAAAATCTATTTAAAAAATCATAAAAAGACTATATAGATGTGTACAGGGACAGTGCTCTAGATGTAACGATTATGGATTACATTTTTTAAAAACAGTTAACGACTTGTAAACCAGTTAGAGAACAAGATATAAATGATTTTTTCACATGTTTCCTATTAAAGAGGTTTTTCCGCTGAAGTTTTTAAGAGGTAGTTCACATTATGGCCCGATGGCCCAGTAGCCTGAACCGAATATCGTTGGGCCTAGAGGCCCGACATTGTTGTCTAGTAACATTTTATCTTTATTCGTACTACTCAACCAGTGTTGCAAGTTTTGGAAAATTGAATCCACAGTATTAAACAACAAGCTTCGCACTACTTACAAATGTAATTACAATGATTATTCCAATCAAACAATATGGTTCTTTGAATAAAGTTTATATACTTTCATAATAAAATAAATAATTTTTAATGACTTATTATATTGATTTTCACTATTGTTTTCAAAATTTTACAAAACCTAAAAATTAAATCAGAAATTTTGACTAAATATTTAGTTGTAGATTAATTCTTACAAAAATCGTCTTTGTGTAAGTTCAGTACAAACATGGGTACACTTAGATAAACTTATTCTTACTAGGAAGTAAATTATTACATAAATTCCTTAAATAGTAAATTATTAAATTTCAAAACTTTTACTTGTTCTGAATCTTGTGTAGTATTTATCAGAACTGAAACTTATCAGGCAGAGAATATGTTTACCTGTCAGTCTATATACAAAATATTTAATAACTCACAAATCAATCACATGTGACACTTTACATTTCTTGGTGATAAGCGCCAAAACATTTCACTCAGTCAGCTTATTATGTGGGTAAAGGAACATGAAATTATGGTGTTTATGTTTATTGTTTACACACAAAACACAAAAAATATTAAGACAGTGTTGCACAGATAAGAAAATATAAATACTTCAAAAACAATGTCAGACCAAGAAGAGTTTATGCTATAAAAAACTATGTCAGGCCAATTGGCCTCCCTATAAAAAAACTATATCAGGTCAATTGGCCTGACAAGTCTTTTTATATATATTATGATAAGAAACATATTTTCATACTTAGATGTTATTAGATAACAAAAATTAAGTACACATTATTTAAAAATAAGCCTAAAATATTTTGATAATTCTCCAGGAAAATGCTGATTTTGGGGCAGGGAGCTAAAGTGTTGAGAGAACTTTTGACTGGTAGAAAATTTGCACCCAGTGGCAAAACTAAGCACTTTCTCATGCAAGGAACTGTTTGCCAATATTGTCCTTTGAACAGCATTTGCAAAAGTTCTGGAAAATATTGGTCTCAAGAAACAAACAGTGCTGAGAACATGGAATAAATGGTTGATCTCTATACTTTTAAAAGGGATCTGTCAGATATAACGCAACACATTTAAATAGACATCAGCAATACCAAGCTGACAATAGAGATGAGTTGAGTTCATTTCTTCAGTAATATTAGATTAACATGATTACTGCAGCAATATCTTCAGTGGGTAATCACTAATGCGAAACTGTATGTGTGTAACTGGTTTTTAGATCCCTAACCATATAAAACAGGTTTTTATTATTAAAAAAAATTATATTTAGAGTAATACAGTCTTGGAAACACACATGCTCGCAAACAATGCCTAATTTACATTAACAGGGTGTCTAGTGACAGGGAAAACCTGGAAAAGTCAGGGAATTTTAAGATTCTGGAAAAGTCAGGGAAAATTTTAAAAAATCGGGAAAATATTTATTTTGATTAGAAACAAAACTAGTGGCCATTGCTCTCGAATATTTGGTATTGTAAGCCAGCGGGCTGGTTTAGGGGCAGGGCAGTCAGGAAATAACATTTCTTTATTTAGATGCCCATTATTTATTTGATAAGCCCATTGCTATGACTTCAGGACTTATGTCAATAAATAATAAATGTGTCTAGTCGGTACAACTGGGAAGTTTTAGCCTGGACCGTGGCCTTGGGGTGCTCAGTGCTTCTGTTATCATATGGACGGGTGGGGATAACAGAACGCTGTGTAAACATTCGTAGCCAGCTATTTGTCTAGACTCGTGATAGTATGTGTTTTATTTGACAGTGATTATTTTTACACTGTTTATTTCAATATGGAAGGTTCCGGTTTTCATTGCCGTAGCGGGCAATCGCGTCATGCAGATATCGTCATTACCTCCCCTCCTTCCTTAGGATAAATATAAACTAAAAGATGAAGTGACCGAAGCAGAGATTATATGGTGCGTGAATTTAGTAATCTTCTTTAGTAGTACCTTCTTTACGCAATGCAGAAGGTAGTGTGTGCCTCTTTCCAAGGATGTTCCCTGATAGCACCATTGCACAGAACATGACATTGCGGAAAGATAAAATTTCCTATAGTGTTGTATTCGGTTTATCAAATTATTTTAAAGTCCTGTTACTGACATCATTAAATTCAAATTCTAACTATGTAATTGGCTTTGATGAAAGTTTAAACAAAATATCACAAAGAGCTCAAATGGATTTGAGTGTTAGGTATTGGGATGCAGAGGCGGATGAAGTGAAAGCTCGATATTTTGGTTCTGTGTTCCTTACAGACACAAAAGCAAAAGAGTTACTCAATTCGTTCTTAAAAGGTGTTCAAAGTCTGGATTTATCCAAGATCCTTCAGATATCAATGGATGGGCCCAATGTAAACTGGGCTTTCTATAGACATCTATAAGAGGAAAAGTCAGGGAATTTCTTCAAGCTATTTTACTAGACACCCTGATTAAGTATGTGTCAAGTGTGTATACTCGTCCACGGATTTAAACAGGAACTAGGTTTGCCATTTTATTGAAGTTGACACCAACTCTGAAGGTATGCCTTGAAACATTCCAAGTACAACCCCCCTCCCATGCGAAGTTCAGGGCAAGATGAGCAGTGGGGTAGATGGGGTTCTTCCTTTTTCCCAAGTTGTACATTCTGTTATTTTTGCTGGTGGGTTTTCTGTTAAGACCTGTTAGAAAATACTGGGTGCCTCTTTTTGTACAAATTCAGTAATTTAATAGGAGCCAAATTTTTGTAGCTAAGAGCTTTATGATGAGTTGAAGCTAGAGTCATATAAATTTAGCTTGTATATTTGTTAAACGACAGCAAAGAATTGAGGATCATTAATAGAAGGTAATGGTAGATTATCTTCTTATAACATCTTATTGATTTTTGATCTATCTGGTCAGTTTTATCTATCACAAATGTTGCTGTTGCACTTATTAATGGGCAAGGATTTTTTAAGCTGTTTACTATTCAATTGATAAACTCAACATCATTACTATGCTCTATGGATATGTATAGAACATCTTGCATGTCTCCCCATTTGCTGACTATGGCACCAGTTTCAGAGTACTGTGTAATTTAAAGGTACCTTGCTTACAATTTTGTGTGTTTATTTTTTCTTTGAAGGTTCCTGTACAATGTGTATCATTTTCCAGTAATGTTAATGATAGATTTTACAAACTATATATAGAAGTTAACCATGTAGACAGGATGACCATTACCAAGGGGGTCTTTAAGAAAGTGAAGCAATAACTTGGATGATTGCTCACTCTTCCCAGGTCATCTAGTCTATCTGTATAAACACAGATATTCAGGACAAGTCCATTTGCTTCACAAAGGCCATAAATTTTGATCCTATGGTTTTTTTATAAATTTTAATTGGTGGAAGATAAATCATACCCTCCATAAGAGCATTCCTTTCAATAGAAAGCTCTTTTCCAGGATAATATATTTGAACCATCTTGTTGAAATGATGCAAAATAAAACTGACCTCATACATCAGCTACAGACCTGCCTGCTTAAGAATTGTTACAAACATCTCTGTACTAATAAAAAATGATACCGGCTCATGTATTTAGGAAATTCTGTTTTGAACAGAGGATCTGTCTTCATTTCTCTTGAAGACAAGGTAGCACTAAAAATCCAGTATATAATTCAAACATAAAAGGACTTAAATCATTATCAGGTATTTCTTTTGAAAAATTTATTCTGGAACTTTTTTGAGTATTTGAATACATCACTTGCGCATTAGCAATGACAGTTCACAGATCTTACCCTAAAATCCATCTTCTAGAATAATAATGAAATGATCATTAGGCTGATGTTAGGAATGTGGACAAGAAATTTATTCAACTTTTGACACTTTCAAGTTTTTAATTGATTACAATATGTACAAACATAGCGAGGACATTTTGGTTTTTGCATTCTTAGAATATTTTCACTGACATCAATATTTTCATCATTTACAAAACTCTTAATAGGGTACACAACTACCATAGGTTTCACTTATGGTTTCTACATTTTCAGGTTGAATTAGTCCTTCAAAGTCAGAGCCAAATTCTTCCTTTGTAGCACTTTTATACGTCATCATCAGACCAGAAATTGTCCTCGTTTCATTCAAATGCAATATGATCAATTTCATTAACTGTTAGTAATATAAAATTAATAAGTCAATTGATATTTTGTACTATTATGGTATTATTTTAAGCTCTGAACAAAAACAAGTATTATAGAAAAAAATTGTTTAAAGGCAATTCCTACTGAGGTTGATAAAAAAATTATTTGGATTACTTAAAATTTTTTTGAATTTTGTAGTCCATTACGTTTGGTGAATCTTATTAATCACTTAAACAATAGTTTATGACTATCCGAACTTTATATTTAGTAAATTTGTTAAAACTTACTGAGACAACGTTTTCGATCGCTTTGTGCCGATCTTGATCAGTGTTTTCTGCTTTGAGATGTTGGGTCAAGCGGTGACGGTTTTAAAGGTAGGTTTTCGATAGTATCAAAGAGTATGTGTGATTTGTATTGTATTTGTTTGTTTAATATGCTTGTATTTTGTGTGTCTGTAAATTTCATATTGTTCTAGTGTGTTGAGATGTGGTCCTTTTTTGTTGATGTGTAGGATTTCTAAATTATGAAAAATGTCTGTGTATTTGTGTCCTGTTTCTTTTAAGTGATTGTAAAATGTTGAGTTGGTGTTATGTTTGTGTTCTTCGACTCTTTGTTTAAAGCTGCAACATGTTTGTCCAATGTAGAATTTGTTACATTCGTCGCAGTTTAGTTTGTATACGCCTGGTGCTTGTAGTTTATCTTTGTTGTTGGTGTTGTGTTGTATTTTGTATTGTAATTTGTTATTGGTTTTGTATGCTATTTTGTAACCAATCTTTTGAAATTTGCGGGCTATTTTGTTTGTTGTTTTGTTTATGAATGGTAATGTGATGCATTTGTTTTCCCTGTATGTAGTGTTAATTTTAGTGTTTTTTTGTATTTTGTACCATAGTTTGTCTATTATTGTGGTGTTGTATCCATTTGTGTTTGCTAAATATTTAATTGTGTCTAGTTCCTTGTTCATGTTTTCTGTGGTCATTGAGACTTCTTTAAGTCTATGGAGCATGGATCTGAAGGCAGCGTGTTTGTGTTGGATAGGGTGGTTTGAGGTGTTGTGGATAAGTGTGTCTGTTGTTATGGGTTTTCTGTAAATGTTGAAGCTATGTTTTTGTGTGTGGCTTTTTGTTATGGTTAGGTCGAGGAAGTTTAGGGATAGGTTGGTTTCAATTTCTGAAGTGAAGTGGAGTTTTGGGTGTATTTTATTAGTGTAGGTGAGGAGTTTTTCACATTGGCGGGAGTTGTCTCTGTATAGTGTTATGATATCATCGACGTATCTGTGCCAGTAAATAATTTTGTGTGCGTGTGTATTGTTTGTAAGTATCTTGGTGTTTTCTATGTGTTGTAGAAAAATTTTGCTTAGGACACTACTGATAGGACTTCCCATGGGTAGGCCATCTGGTTGTGAATAGAAGTTTGAGTTGTGGGTGAAATAGTTTTGTTCGGTGATGATTTGGAGGATGTTTATGATTTCGGTAACATGGGTTTTAGGTATATTGTTCTGTATTAATTGGGTTTCTAGGATGTTGAGTGTTTCGGGTATGGGTATGTTGATGTACATATTTGTTGTGTCGTGTGATAATAGTGTTGAATTGCGTGGTATGTTTATGTCTTTTATTTTATTTATGAGGTTTGTTCTGTTTTTTATGTGTGTTTCTGTGTTTAAGTTTATGGATTTTCTGATTATTTTGTCCATGTATTTTGCTAATTTATGTGCAGGGGCATTCTGGTAGTTGATGATGGCTCGGATGGGAACGTTGGGTTAGTGAATATTGGGAAGAGCGCGGAGGGTAGGTGCTTTAGGGTGAATTTGTTTTAGATGGGATTTTTTTTTTGTTGATAATGTATTTATACGTAGTAATTAGTTGTTTGACGGTTTTGTGATATTTTTCTGTTGGGTCTGTATCTAGTTGTATTATATTATTATTTATTATGTAGTCATTGATTTTGTCATTTAAACTGTATTAATGATTACTGTAGTGTTGCTTTTGTCTGCTGTGGTGAGTGTGATGTTGTTTAGTTGTGCTTTTTCTTTTACGCTTTCAGCGATTTTAATTTCATTGCTCATGCTTTTGTTGGTTAATTTTAATTTTTTAATGACGAATATAAATTTGTATATACAGATGACAGAATCACAATATTAAGTGGCAATACAGAAAGCGAATTTCCTTTCAATTTTCCTCTCTTTACGGTATATTGTGTTGGACTATTACTTTTGTTTGTTACTATTAATTGACTTTTTTGTTTGTTTCTAATTTATGAAGCTGAAGGTGGTCTATAACTTCTCATTCCATCCACTTTTTGTAATGCTTCACTATTGCAAGGAACTTTTATAGTTGTATATAGTATACATCTTTAAGAAATTGATTTCTAGCTATGGGAAAGTTGGCTCAGTGCCAAAGTGCTGGATTTCAAACTTGTTTCTCAGTTCAAGCCGACCTGGACATGAAGTTTTAAAAATTTAATTAATGAATAAATATTTGGAAAAACTGTATTAACATCCATTGTCATTCAATATAGGTTAAACAAAAATTTATTTGAACTTAATTCCATTAATAAAAACATATTTTATTAACAATTTAAAATTTTTACAAGATATAATATATTAGGAGCTAATAGAAGGAATTGAATAAAGCTATACAATATGATACATGAAATATAATTGAAAATAAAATTTCATTATTAAATCTGGTTTATAGTTAATATAAAGGTACAAAATGTTTTTAGAATAAAAATACTGATTATTCAGTTGTAAATGCAACCCATAAAATTAAACTGACTATGTAGTGTTTTTATTCTTATGAAAAACTTATTGGCTCCAAATGAAATGCCCTACTTTTATTCATAAAATTATGAAATACTACAAAATAGGCATTTATGTAAAATAGGTTTAAAGAAGAATAAGTAAAGGAAAACAGCTGTTTACAAATTAGTGATAACTGTTTACTATCAATATAACCAAACTTAATAGATGATGTTTGTTACAGGATGAATTACAAACTGACAGTTGAAATTATGTGTTAATTCAAACTTCTTTATGATGCAATTTAGGTGTGGACATTAGTTATAAAAGTAATACATTAGCATGGGATTTTTTCAATATTTCTTAGGTTAGTTTACAGTGTGATAAAAGAAATTCAGGAAAATATTGTAAATTTGCCTTTAGCAGCTATGAAAAAATGTGAGTTTTTGTTTTAACTGCTACTTCAAAGAGCTACAAAGTAATACTAACTTTATGATGTGAGTACAGTAATCACTAAAATTTAATTACTCTGTACTTATAAATGCCTGCAAAACTTTAATTGCATATTTGTTGATTCCATCTTCACCCAAGCTACTAGTTTTCACTAAAACACTTGTAAATATTTTACAACTTGCCTTTAGTAGTACTTAATTATATTTGTTGAGGATGGCCGTTTCCGGAGATGTGTCCCATTGTCAACTCAGACCGTAACTGATCTCAAGGTTTTCATATGTTAGGGTGAGGGTGGGATATTATGGGAGGGGTGTGCGTCTATTTGGTGGGTATTAGTAGTTATGATGCCGAAAAGTGTGTGTGAGTTATAATTAGGGATGGGCCGATTCCGATTCTCGATTCCAGGAATCGTCGATTCTAGGTGGTATCGAGGAATCGTCGATACTCGATTCTTCATTCATAAAAGTGTCGATTCCGATTCCTATTTTGTTAACTATTAAAATATGCGTGTGGAGTAATTTATTACCAAACAAAATTTATTGCCAAAATTTATTATATTTGTGTGGAAAAATAATTAATTACCAACTATGTCTTATTTATGTATTAGTTGATTTGAATGAATTAAATGATTAAAGTAAACGAAAATATTATTATTTATGAAGCAACAGCAATCAAGATCGTAACCATTTCTGGTCATTTGACATCGCTCGTCTCTCTCTCTCTCTCTCTCTCTCTCTCTCTCACTAAATGTCAGAACAAAACACAAAAAAGTACAGTAAAAACTAGATTAACCGTCACCGTCGGAACCGTGACCATGACGGTTGAGCGAATAGACGGATAACAGAACACTGTATTATTCCTCCGAAACCTAACCTTAATCAATTATATTATAGACAGATATCACTCTCACGGTTGAAGGTTTTGTGTAGCCTATTACATTAAAACAGAACTTTTAAAAGGTTTTGCCATATGACCAAGATGTTAACTAAATTAATTATTAGAGAACTAGCATGTAAGCTAATATAACTTGAAAGAATCTAGAATCGACTAAAGAATCGAGAATCGAAAGGAAAATTTTAGAATCGAAATCGGAATCGGAATCGAAAATTTTAGGAATCGGCACATCTCTAGTTATAATGCAGTTGGGTGTTGTATATGTATAGGGTGTAGTTTGAAATGTTTGTATATATTCTATTGTTCGGTCTTGTAACGGTTATTTTTCTATTGTTTATAAAGAATTTGTAGGTTCGATGCTATGTACATGTGGTCATGTTTTTTGGATATGAGACTCCTCTTGGTGTGTAAAAAGACCTCCCTCTGACCTATGTAAAATCTAGGGCATGAACTGCAAGTTAGTTTGTAAACTCCAGCGTAGTTGTATATGTCGTTGATTTTGTTGTTGGGTTTAAATTGTTTATTGAAAGTGTTGTGTGTGGAGTAGGCTATTTTGTAATTGTATTTTCGTAATGTGTTGATTAGATTCTGGGTTATGGTTGATCTATATGGTATTGTTAAGTATGTTATGGGATTGTTGTGTTGTGTATTTTTATTTGGGTTATTGAGTTTGTTTTTCAGGCGGTTGTATAATTTGTTGATCATTATTGTGTTGTATCCACTGGTTTGTGCTATATGTTTTATGGTTCTTTTATATAATGCTTGGTAGTGTTCTTCCTTGTCTAACGGTGTTTTAACAAAAAAAACATGTTACACAACCCAACAATACAAAATATACAAACATTTCAAACAACACTCTTCACACATACTCAACACCCAATTACATTATAACTCACAAAAACTTTTCGACATCACAACTCCTAATACACCCTCCCCATAAAATCCTACCCCCACCCTCACCTACAAAAACCTTGAGATCAGTTACGGTCTGAGTTGACAATGGGACACATCTCCCGATAAGGCCATCCTCAACAAATATAAGTGCTGCTATAGGCAAGTTGTAAAATATTTACAAGCGTTTTTAGTGTAAGTAGTAATTGACGAAGATTGGTATAAATTTGATTTTTCTTTCATCCTCTCATATGATACAAATTCATTCTAAATAAAAGATTAGTGATTTTTTTATGTGTTGATTTTTGTCTAATCTTGCTGAGACTGATCTGTGTGGAGTAGTTTATTCTCAAGTGTTATTGTGTTGTGAGGCTGTTTTTTTTTTGGTTGTGTTGACTTGATATTTGAGTACTTAGAATGGTATTTTTTGAGCTATTGTGGTGATATGTTATATACTTTTGTTTTGTTGTTTATTATTGTTGTTTTTTGTAGTGTATTGTGTTATGTGTGCGTTGTTTTTTGTGTATTATATTGTCTATTATAGTGAGTTTGTTTCCGTTTCTATGAGGTATCTATTTTATCGATTTGAATTACTTGATTCTGTCTTCGCTGTTCATGGGTTTGCTGACTAGGCTGATCGTGAAGATAAAGGGGGGGGGGTGGAAGTGTTGTGTATAGTAATTCTGTTTGTGGTTGTAAGCTTTCTGTTTATTTTGAAGAGTGTTTTTTTTTGTTTTGTAATTGTGAAGTCTAGGAAGTTATTGTGTTCTGTTTCTAGTGTGCACTTTATTTTGTGTATTTTGTTTATTTATTTGAGGAAGGTGTTGGTCTGTCTTTAGTTGCCTTTGAATAAGAGTAAGATATCATTTACACATCTGTGTCACTATATTACCTTAAGGAGGTATTTGTTTATATTTATGATGAGATTTTGTTTGAGGCTGTGTATAACTATTTAGGACAGGATGGTTGATATAGGGATCCCATAGGTAGGCATTTGTTTTAAGTATAGTATTTATTGTTATCTGTAAAGTAGTTTTGCGTTGTAATTATTTCTGTTATTGTTATTATTTCTTTGGTTATTTTGGTTGGTGTATTGATCTCTATTAATATGCATGTTTGGAAATATACAAACTACACAATAAACAACCACAACACATTCTAAAAGATAAAACACATTCACAATAAAACATATATTCGAACACATAATTGACAACTACTCTATACAAAATTATAATTCACAAAACACCACAGACCCATAATAACATAACACACCTGAGCAACAGTCTTGTCCATGACCTACAGCATTGAACAATACTCTGATCTAGTGCAAAATGCTTCTGCTGAAAACTATCATAATGCTTCTGCCAAATGATATCAATAGGTCAATATACATTCATATTAAATTAAAAAATCATTAAAAATAAGATACAGTTTTACAATATTATTGATATTATTAAGTTAGAACTGAAATTAATCAACTTACCAACCCACCATATGGGTCAATTTAAACACTGAAATTATATTTTAAAATGTTCGATTTCACAATAAATTTGAGAAAACCGTATTTTAAATTTTATGTTCATGTAAGTAGTATACACAATAGTTCAGTGAAACACTTGTAAATATTTTACAACTTGCCTATAGTATCCCATTTATATTTGTTGAGGATGGCTGCTTCAGGAGATGTGTCCCATTGTCAACTCAGACCGTAACTCAAAATTGTTATTTTGAATTTGATCTTTTAATAGTAAAATATTTCTGTAGATATTAGGTAAAATAATTTTTGTCAGTTCAGAGGGAAAAATAACAGATATTTTATTATAATTGACAGTTTATTGCTGGAAGGCTTATGTTAAGATACAATATATTAACCTTTAATTATTCTCTTTTTAGATTACCTGTTCTATGGACATTTGCAGTGATTTGTGTTTCTTCATTTGCTTTTAATAATGAATTGAAACAATTTCCTAACAAAAAGTATTTTGGAAAAGAAAGAAAAACATTTAGTACTCCTGCATCTAAGTTTAGCAAAGCTCTATCAACCGATTTACAAAAAAGAGTAAATATACCTTCATTCATAAATGATGAAACTACTAAGATAAATTATCACAGACAAAGTGACGATGTTACAGACAAATATATAAATAATTTCATTGTACCAAAGCCTAATGAACCTATCAAATCGCCAACAAAATATTTCTCTAGGTCTGGGAAATCTTTTTCAAGTAATTTTTCTGCCTTGTCCTCACAATCATCCCAAAAAACAATTGACTCGCATGCATTTAACAATGATACTGCACAGTTAATTGTTTTTACTACTACTGATACACCAACTAATAAATGTGAAATAGATTCATTAAAATTTCTTAGAAAACATTATTTTAATTCCAAATTAAGGAGTAGCTTCACTTCTTTAAAACCTAGTAGTTACTTTTTTGACTTGTTTAAGAATACAAAATCACCCATTTTTTCGTCTACTTCAAATTTAAATTCAATTCTTGAATCAAGTAACAAATTAAACCAACTAACTGATGAACATAGTAGAGATATAAAATTTCAAACAGAACTTTATTTTGATTCAAAAGTGAAAAATAACTCAGTTCGGGGTTATAACTTAGTAATTAACAACTATACGAACGGTAGTTCAGTCTCCAGAATATCTGACCTCACAACAACTGAAACTTTGTATCAAATTGATTCAGCACTTATAAGGAAAGGAACTAAAAAAACATTTCTTTATGGCAGCAATAAAAGTTCAAGAAAACATGTAAATCCAGAATCATCAGCAAACTATTTAAATAATTCTGTTAGCCCGTCAGTTAACTTTTTAAAGAAACAGTGGCATAACCATACAAATTTTATCAATAAAATCAAAAATATTTTTCAGCCAAATTCTAGTTTATCATATTCAAAAACATCTGAACCAACTACAATAATAACATCAAATAATACTTATTCAACCAATAATTCAATTGTGAGTGATCATTTTCCTGCAAACACTTCAACTCATGGCCTAACTGGTAACACAACAAGTTTATTGAAGAGTTTCACCAAGCCGTATGTTTCCACAAACCTTTTTACATCAAACTTTCACGTAAACAATGAAGGTGTTGTTTCTAATTTCACTGAATCTACATCGAAAGTGAACTATACGCTTGTCAATTTCACAGTAAGTGACAATGGTTTAAATATTTCAGATAAAGGTAATTTAAACCAAGTTTTTAGTGAAAATAATTCCAACAAAACAGATGATGAAAGTTGGTTCTCTTCAATTTTTGAACCAATCAAAAACACATTGTGGTTTCTTTGGCCTGAACCTAATAAACCAAATGAAACAGTAATCCCTGATTTTAACAATGTTAGTGCCAATTTGACCATGAATCAAACAGATAACAAACGGCCAGCTGTTTTTGTTGGCTCTTTAAATAGTACAAATGTAACAGTACTTTTTCCGACAAATGAAAACAGAAGTAGTGCAAGTCCTGTATTTTATGTTGGCAATATTACAAGTTTAGCGAATATAACTAACAACTCCTCAAATCCTACTATTGTTATTGCCAACAATACTTTGGTTTCAGTTATAGCAAATGGGTCTCACTTGCATCCAGAGTTATTTAAAACAAAAGGTAAGATTTAGTTTTAATGAATTTATTCACTAATATACTTGAGTCCGGCTAGTCCAAACATGGGTAACCCGAACGTCCGTTTAATCCGAACAAGTTATTTTTTAAAGATAATGGGAAATATAAATAATGTTGTAAAGATATGAAAAAAGTAATTTATTGAGGAATACAAATGGTTTGTTTAATGTTTACAGACTAAATTTACCAACATAAAGAATAAAGAAAAGAAGAAATATGTTGTAAAAATATTGTACATATCATAATGCACATAAAAGTGAACATTAATTGAGTTGTTACAGAATATTTACAAACGCACTTATCTCTTATGACACTTTGTTTTTTTTGTGATAAATGTCATTTAGAGTAAACCTAGTGAAACGTGATCATACAAAAACAAACTGCCACAGTGGTAGAAAAAATAAGAAGGGTGTCTACTGTATTTTGACGTCATTGGTCTTTGAATAACTGAGAGATCAAATGTCCCACATAACGTCACACATGTCTATAGACAGGTATGAATATATCAAGCCATTAAAATAAACCGTTGATTTGTCAGAGTAACAAGCAAACAGTGTCCCAAATATGAGCCGTCAGTCCATTTCAACTACCCCGAGTGGCGCATATGTTGGATGTCTTTCCTGGAAGAGAGACTGTACAGCACATATGTAAACGGACTGTTGAAACTTGTTTTAGTGTATTATTTGTTCATATTACAACATTACAGATTCGTTAAGTTGCTCCATTCTCCATTATTTTGGTTAATACGAACAGCGTTCAATCCTAATTAGTTTAGATTAGCCGGACTCAAATGTATTTAAATATGAAAATAAACATACATCAGATCTGCCTATTTTTTTATTTTATAACATAACCTTAAAATAAACAGGTCTAAAAGGCCTGATCAAACAATATCCAACTTTAATGATAAATGTCAAAACAAACAATTTTCAACATTGACTATTTATTCCTGGCACTTTAAAATGTCTAAATTTTGTTTGGGAAAGAGTAGATGTCAGAAAACAATTATACTTTGGAAGTAAGACGTCTGTTGTGGATGATAAAATGATTTGTAAAGATACTTACTAAGAAAGATCTGGAAAAATAATTGAAGACAGCAAAGAGGATTTACAAATCAATTTGTAAACTAAATTTATAGAAGGGGCACTTTCCTATAGTAGCACTTATTATTTTTTTGTTGTTTATTGTTAGCTGCTATTTCAGGAGTTGTGTCCTATTGTCTGAACCAAGATGCCATTTATTTACTATCTGAGTTGACAATGGAATACAAAACGGCTGTCCACATTAGACAAAAAAATAAGTGCTAATAAAGGAATGTGTTATATACTAGCATGTGTCTAAGAGTTTAAGTGTAGACTAGTAGCTCAAATTGAAGATGGAGTCAAATAATAGAGAAGTGTAAAGCGTCAGAAGTGAAAGGATTAGAGTAAACCGAAAAGTGGGATGGAAAGGATTTTGAATAATTAGAAGAGTTAATTTATTTACAGAGTTATATAACAAACAAGAGGAACAATAAAAAAGGAATAGAAATTAGGATATGGAAAGTTAGGCAGTTTTATAATTTAAAGAAAGATTTAATAGAAATAAAGCATAAGGGCCAATTTTATTATAAGTCTCAGAAATATAAATCCGTACATCAATTTGGGAAATATTTTACAAAGAAAAAAAATTAGTATATTAGAGGCAGGTTCTTAATAGAAATAAAGATGACTACAAAAAGACAGTTTAAGAAATGAAACTTTTAGAAAAACCTATGGGAATAGCATCCTTACAAGATACAATGGAGTAAAAGAAGTAAAATGCCAAGTATGCACTAGAATCAGAGGAAAGAGGAAGAGGCCGCCTATTTTAACATGTTTTGTGGATGAAGTATATTTACTAAATCTTCATAATGGATGAGGTATATTTACCTTAAACTTTCACTGTAGATTAGGTCTATAGTCCGTCTCACAGCATTGAATAATGCTCTGACCTACTGTGAAATACGTCTGCTGAAAATACCTGTAAGTAGTGGTTTGTTTTTGCCAAGTTAATACCAAAAGATTAGGTGTATTTACCTCAAACTGAACTAAGTGAATGAGTTAAATTTACCTTAAGGCAGGCACTGAATTTTCCTTTCAGGGTCTTGTAGAGGAGGGGAGATTTGTTAGAAAATGTTTGGTTATTATTGTAGTGTGTTGAGTTAGTTCTCAAATTTAGTTTTATGTTTCATTTTCAAGTTCATCTTGCACATTAAAAGTTATTTAAAAAGCTAATAGTGTTATTTTGTGCTTTTATTTCTTTAAAAAACTTTGGGAGATGTGTCCCGAATAGGCCGTCCTCAACAAGCAAAGTAAGTGCTACTATAGGCAAGTTAACATTTAAAAGTGTTTAGTAATTACTAGTAGCTCACGCGAAGATGGAATCAACAATAGTAATATCTCATTGCAATACATTAATAAGGGCTAAACAGTTGTCTGTTGTAATGAAATACAACAAATAATTTTTTAATAGGAGTAATTCAATAAAACAAGCACATGAGAGTACGATACTGTAGCTAGATATAAATAGTTTTTATTACATGTACGTGCAGTACTGTATACCAAGTAAGAAATAACCTTAAATACAGATTAATTTGAAGAAGATAATTATGTTCACCCTGAATTAATCCTTAGAACCAGAAGTTCATAGTTCTTATTGTTTTTATTTATTGGTTTGAACAAATAATTTATTTTCTTTGATTTGGGTTTCAAACCTTTTCCTTCTGGTCCTCTGAAGATTCTGCTTCATCATCCAAACGGGACTTTACATCATGTAGCATACCTAATTATTACTCTCTAGTCCAATTATTAACAATAAAAACACTGTTTGATCTGAATTATTTCATACTACACCAATTTTGATAAAAAATTGAAAATTAACCTTATGTAAATCTTCTCTTCAAAAATTATGTTTCCCATATGTGCTTTGTATTTGAAGGGGTGAAAGTAACGCTTCAGAAAACAAAATAAATTCTAAATCATTAGACATTTTTAAAGTTGAAATCATGATTAAAAATACGAAATAAACATTTTGTAATCAAGGTAGAGGAAATATATTTTATTAATATATTTGAAAAGACCGCCCTTAAAACTACCCCTAATGACAAAATGTACAAACATTTAGTTTGCATCAGCTTCAAAATTTTCAATGATTCATTTGAAATGAATGTATCAGGAAAGAAAATATGTAGTGTTTTTAATTGTTGACTGTATTTAAAAACAATGAATCATAAACAAATACACCATATTCTGTTATATTTGCTTATGAATTCGCTGTCAGTATTAGAACGTTTTAGTTTTTATATTTAATCGACAGATGATTTTATTTTAAGTTATGAGAGAATTCCCAGATTAACTCTGGTGAGACACAAAACATGTCACAAGCCAAGATTTTTACAGATAAAATTTTCTAAATTAATAATAATCTTGATTTCCCTCGTTGTTTTCAACCCGAGGATACTATTAGATTGAATGTAACCTATTTAGTTGCTCTGAAGGAATTATTTTATTTATTACACTTTTGCTATTACTTGCGACCAGAATATTTGTTAACTAAAAGTTGTTGAATTGTTAACTTACACTTGGAGGAAACGTTTTTGTCTTACGACTTCTTCAGCTTCGTATTTTTGCCATTAGGAATGCTGCAGTTGTGCTTCCTCAGTACCATTTTTTTCAAAGTTAGAAGTGATGTGATCTGTACCGTGTTTGTTCATTTAAGATGTCATTTTTATGTGTGTTGCAATGTCTGTATATTTCATACTATTTTAATGTGTTTAATTTATGACCTTTGTTGCATGTGTGGAGGATGCACATGTTATTTTCCATACTTTTGCATGAGTGTTTAGTGTTCATGAGGTGATTTGCGAAGGTGGATTCAATAGTAGTGTGCAGTGCGCTTTTGTGTTCTTTATATCTTTCGGAAAAAGATCTGCCTGTTTGTCCAATATTGAACTTATTGCAGTTGTTGCATTTTAGTTTGTATACTCCTGGGTTATTGTATGTGTTGGTATTGTTATTAATGCTGTGTCTGATAGCAGTTGGCTTTTATTTGTTGTTCTGTAAGCTACATTGTATCCTGCTTTTTTGAATTGGTGGGCTATTTCATTTGTGAGTTTGTTTATGTATGTGAGGGTGATGAATTTGTTTGTGTTCGTGTTTTTGTTGTTTGTATTGTTGCTACTGTTCTTGTTGAGTATTTTTCTGTGTAGTTTGTCTATTAAATAATTGTCATATCCATTTTTGTGAGCTAAATATTTTATTGTGTTTAGTTCCTTTGTGTAGTTAGTTGTGGACATAAGTATTTTGTTTAGTCTGTGTAGTAAATGTTTGAATGCTGCGTGTTTATGTTGTATTGTGTGGTTCGATGAATTGTGTATCAATGTGTCTGTCATGGTTGGCTTGCAGTATATGTTGAATTCATGTTTGTTTTGATTTTTTTATGGTGATGTCTAAGAAATTCAATGTTTTGCTGTTTTCAAACTCTGCAGTGAACTAGATATTTTTGTGTATTTTGTTTATATGTGTTTGGAGTTGTTATCATTGTCTTATGTTTCTTCGGTATAGTATTATAACGTCATCTACATATCTGTGCCAATATATTATCTTATCTGCGTGTTTGTTGTTATTTATGATTTTATTCTGTTCTATCTGTTGTAGGAATACTTTGAAACTTGTTGTGGATGACACTTGATGTTAATACAGTGTTTTTCAAATATTATTTCAATAATTAAATTTAATAACAAATTAATTTTAGTTTTATACGGGAGAAAAAACTTTTTACAAAAGGGATGAGGTGCAATATAGCTATTTTGCCCCTTTGGTCTAAAATAATTTATAACATATGATTTCATAAAACAGCTGATTTTATGTTATAGATTATGTAGTAGATTAACTGTTTTAATGCACAGGTTATGTTACTTTATTTATATTAATTGTAATTATTTAATTGAAAGTAACTAAAAAAAAAATTTTTTGATCTAAGCAGGAACTAACTTTGAAAAATTTTTGTTTATGATACTTATTTACTGGTATTTTATTTGACAGATAATTAATAAGTTGAAGCTAAGATTTAGAAATATATGCAATTTATAGTTGTCTAGAAATCTGAAAAATATAAAACAGGTTCTGCCTGCATTTGAATTTTGAAGCTGAAAGTAATCTCTTATTAACTGAAAACATGATTATATAATTTATTGGTTATTTTCTTTGTTAAGCATAACTTGTTTCCTATCATTAAGTTTAACTATTGACTAAAAATGTTGAGCTAATAATGTATTAACTGAATAGAGGATGAATATTTATTTAGTATATATTTTTTGTTATATGAGATTGTGTTAACTATTAATAACAGCTATTATATATTTATAAATATGTATTTATATTAAGTCATATAAAGTTATATATATTTCCTACAACTATTTATGGATTCGTAAATCGTAAATAATTTTTTGATAAAGCATAATTCCCTGCCTAGAAAATAGAACTTGGCTCAGCCGTGTGAGGGCAACAGTTGTTCATTGGGTAGGGGATGTGTACGACTGCTTAACCAACCACACTGAACCAGTTAGTTTCAAGGATATAAGATTTTTTCTTTACACAAGGTAAATATAATTTGATTAAAATTATTTTAAATATAATTTTTGGTTTACACGAGTTTTAAACAATTTAGTTTAGATTTATAATAACTAGCTATAAAACTGGATAAATTTTAATTTCCGCATCATTTTAATATTTATATAATATACTAATATCTTAAAAATATAGTATTTTCTGCACTTTTTAGGAGCCTTGATAAATTTTCTATATAATTAAAAACATTAAATGATGTCTTAACAGTATGCAATGTTGAAACTTACTGAAATTTCCTGTAACTTTGTTAAATGTCTCTTATGTTTATAGTTTTTATATTGTACATCTTGAAGTTTTTTAAATTACTACTTGCCTAATTTACCACAACCTACTTATATTTTTTAGTAGATGTGTTTCAAACTAGATCAGTGCATTGTTCAATGGTGTGAGTCACAGACAAGACTGTTGCTCAGGTGTGTTGTATTGGTGCAAGTCTGTGGTGTATTAAGGTGTAGGGTAAGGGAGGGTAAGAGTACGCACCTAGTGATTTTTTCGGTATATCTGCGTAAATAAAAAATATACAGACTTCAAAATTTTGTAAAATATTCTTTATTTATATATGAAACATTCTTATAAATTTCACTTACTTAGCAATAAACACATCAAAATGAAAAATAAAATTTAAAAAATTGTCAAGTGCGTACTCTTGTCCTACTGGGAGGATAAGAGTACGCAAGTAGGGTGGTTAAAAGTACGCACTAACAGTGATCACAAACAAATGAGCCACTACCTTCATGAGCCGAGCAATCTTCATGCCACCATTCCTTGCAGATACCACATTGTACCCAGTTCTCAGAATACGAATTTCCACACCCTGGGCAAATTGTTGGGTCAACATCGTCTTCTTTGGGTAGGTTTGCTTGTCCTGAACTTGTAGATAGGCTTGTGTAGTCATTTCCGAAGTTTAGTTTTTTATGTGCATTGGATATCTATTTTGTAGGCCTAGTATCTTTCTCGCTTTCTCTCTCTGTATTTTTAAGTGTTCTTTCTGCTTTTACCTTAGTCTTTTAAAAGGTGATGAAGTTAGTATTTCTGACTTTTGTGATGGCCTCTTCTTCTTTTTATTTTCATATTTGAACACAGAATTAACAACTCCTCTATGAGCAATAATACACCACAGACCCCCAATTCACCACAGATTCACCTGAAACAACACACCTAAGCAACAGTCTTGTCGATGACTCACAGCATTGAAGAATATACTGATCTAGTGCAAACGTGTCTGCTGATAAATATCAGTAAGTAGTGGTTTTTTTGCCAAGTGATACTAAAAGTAGTTTCTTATGTGTTCTGAAAGATGTATTTTCACATTTGTTGTTTTTTTGGGTTATGGTAATATGTGTGTGTGTGTGTGTGTGTGTGTGTGTGTGTGTGTGTGTATTTGTACATTTATGAGTAACCTGATATTCAATTAAGATATTAGGTTAAAGGTTTGGAAGAAATAATATTTTAAAGCAAATTTTATAATAAAATTTTTATAAATGAGTTCTACAAGGAGTTATTGAATGTACGGGACTTTTTTTGAAAATTTGTTAGAAACTTCATCTTTTTTTACAGTGATTCTCTCATTAATATTAGCCTTAGCTACTATATTTAAACGCTCATCAGAAGGTGTATTTCTCAAACATGTAAGCAAGGCCAAAGAAAGTTAACGGTTTTGAAATTTTTTAGTGGTATTGTATATGACATTTACTAGCAGGTTTAAGTTTCTAGTCAAATGAGTTTATATGAAAACTGTTTTCAACTCGTATTTGAATTTTTTTCACAGAGTTTGGAATTTGTAAAGAAATTTGTCAATTTCAAGTAATTTTAATTAAAAGATTAACTAAGTGGTTAGGTAAGGGCTTACTTGCTGACGTTTTTCAAAACAGTCATTCCTTTTATAAAGTAAACCTCTACTGGCGGTGTCACGTTAGGTACAAAGGCTGTAACAGAATGGATTTATGACTGTGGGATAGGGTGGGTTATTTTGGTTGTGTATGACACACAATGTAATGAAACACGGTGTTGGCTTCAAAATGTGTGTGATCATTTAATATGTTTTCTTTATCTGTTGCGTAGTGTTTGTATATCTCGTATTTTTCTAAAGTTGTTAGTTTTTTACTTTGTTTTAATATGTGGAGAATGTTTGAATTTGTGTGTATGTCAGTGTGTGTGTATTCTGTGTTTTTAGGTGTGTTGCATAGCTGGATTTTGGGATTTTTGGGTTTCTTTGGATAATATGTTCTTCGAAGCATGTGTAAGAATGACCTACCGGTTTGGCCGATATAATTACAACAACAATGGTTTGCTTGATTACAACAAGCAACTATAAAGTAATAATTGTAATATAAGTAATCATTGCATAACTAAATGAATAATTGGGAACTTACTTGGTGACATGTTTCGAAACAATCGTTTCATTTATGAAGCTCATTTTAAAACAAAGGTTCGTATATGAAACGATTGTTTCAAAACACGTCAGCAAGTAAGTTCTAAAGTATTCACTTAGTTACACAATGATTACTTATAGTTTAATCAGTGAATTCAAAATGATGACAACAAGCAACTTTAATTTTTGTATCCTTTAAAGATTTAAAAGAAACTTTGTAACACCCTAAAACCCCTTGCTGAGCCCCTGATTTACTAACATTAACAAAAACAAAGGCTGTGTATTTCTAGGTGCTGATGACGCGACAGCTGTACAAATAGTCAACAAAACATTTAGTAATGAAAAGTCATCACTGCAGTTTGAAAAACCTGGAAGGTGCTTGCTCATCTTTATCACACACTCACTTGCTGAGAATGTCAAGCAGTGCTCTCTAATGTCTGGCTGCAATGCTAAAGTTTATACCTGTCTTTATGTCAGAATTTTACCTACATGAACTATTTGTTTTATTGATATGTAGCCAGTGGCGTCATTCATAGGTTTTGTTTATTTTGATGAAGGGACATTAGCTTGTTTGTTGTAATCTTCTTGAATTCACTAATTAAATTATAAGTAATTACTCCTTAAATGAACAAATACTTTTGACTTGTTGCTGACAAGTTTGGAAATAATGATTTCATTTACAAAGCCGACCCCCTACTGTTAGCGATCATTTAACCCTCGAGTCAGGGCGCCCCGACTTGTAACGTGAGACCCCAGTCTCACAGACCCATAACTGTTGTTATTAATGTAAGCACAGTTTTTTTTTGTTAAACTTTTTAACCGTTATTTATGTAGTTAATTGTTCCTATTGAAGAGATTTAGGGCATTATATTATAAAAATGGACAATTATATTGTGAATAAACACGTTTATTGAACAATAATGCAATATGAGTAATTGTATAGGATAAAATTATAAAACTAATAATGAACATAAAATTCAAGTTATTTGAAGGTTAATATTTTAAATCGTTGGTTATTACAATACAAAAAAAGTATTTAAAACAGTAGAAGTATTTAGTATTTAGAAAACGTATGTCATTTCCAATGTAAGATGGTTCCACCGGTTGTAACTGTTTGCGTTGAATATCAACTTCCATTTCGTGTTCAGAACCTCCCCCATCTTGTTCAGAAGCCGTATCTCCATGACATACTTCTACATGATCCTCTTCTTCTGTATCAGATCCGTCAGTAACTTCCCTATCACTATTTTCGTCAATTTTCTCTTCTAATAACTCCCTAATCCGTTCCTGTTCACAGTCTCTTTGTCTTTCCATTTCCATGTCAATAAAGTATTGTTTAAAACTAATATATACACTAAATACACTATTTACAACACTTAAATACGAAGAAAACTATTTACACAAACTAAAAATATAGTTACATAAACGTGGGCACCTAGTCTGACAGACCTGAAATAGAAAAAATACTGTAACACGAGTCGGGGCGCCAAGTCTGTGAGAGACCCAAATCGTAAACAAAGGCAGGTACAGAAGTGGCAACAATTTGACCTTGACTGGCACTTAATATTGGACAGCTAGATGGACGGAGGGGTTTCTAGCGCAGTGCTCTCAGCCGTGGCAACAAAATTTCCCTGCTCCGGGTCTGTGAGACTTGGCGCTCCGACTCCAGGGTTAAGGTTGCTGGTCATATGGTTTATGAGGTAAAAGGAGGTTATGGCTAAGCAGGCTGTTTACTACATAATAGAATAAGGTGCTATATTGTACACTTCGAATCTAACAACTTATTCAGTTATTTAGTAAACAACCTGCTTAAACTAAACCTTCCTCCACCCTCATAAATCATACGTCCAGCATCCTTGAACAATCGCCGGCAGTAGTGGGTCGGCAACAAGTAAGTCAAAAGTAGTTACTCAGTTAAGCAATAACTACATATAACATTACCAGTACTGATATTTACTAAAATTGTGTAATAATTTTCATATCTATATCTGTAGTATTTTTGTAGATTGCATCCAATCCTTTATTAGACAAGAAATAATCTAATTTCAAACCAAACGTAATTAACTTTAAGTAGACCGTATCTTTAATACAAATATTCTTTGAACTTAGCTTGTGAGGTTATGTTAAAAATAAATAAAAACATACACAAAACTCACAAATTAATAGTTTACTTACTCATACGCATTTCAATGACAAAGTCATCATCAGTGAGTGTTATTACTACAAACTCTAACTTACAACTTCATGTAACTTACAACAAGTTCATGACTTTGTCATTGAAATGTGATGAGTAAATAAATGATAAATTTGTGAGTTTTGTGTATGTTTTTATTTATATCTTTAGTAACTATTATGTGTTTTTTAACTGATGACGATTTTAAATTGCATTAGTGTTTAGTAAATATCTCACTTCCCCAGCAGAGAGAAGTTTTATTTCAGGGAATCAACCCTGTCCACTAGAGTTATTTTCTTCCCTTCCTGATTCCAGCACAGCCTCATGAACTTATTACAGTCCTACTTAAATTCTATGTATCACTACCTCTGTCATTTTTAAAGTTTAACCTTTTAAAATTATATTCTTGACATTTTTATAAAGAACCTGAGGCATGAAGAAATAATAAACTGTTTTGCTTTTAAAGGAATAATTCAAAAACACCAGAAGAACTGTTTCTAAAGTTGCAAGACATTACAACACCTATCGAAGACGACAGTGATACACCTATTTTGGTTGATGAGACATACTCACGACTTTGTAAGACTACTGTGACAAGGTATAATGAATGCAATAAAAGTATAGTAGCATTAGGTTGTGTTTATACATTATGCCTAATAATAAACACAAGCTTTTAATAAAAACAAAGTAATTCATACTTAACAGTAAATAATTTCATAATTTAATAAAGGTTTAATATTAATTGATTATTTGTAATCATTATTAGTAAATAAAATACTTATGAAGTAAAATATTTAAAATAATAATAATAAAATAAGAAATATATAATATAAATAAATCAAATAAAAATTAAATATTACTTATAATTTAATGCTTAGTGATTTGTCAGCTACCCTTTACTCTCACACAACTAATTGTTCACTTTACAATTAATTGTAAAAAGCTAAAATAGTTTAAACAAATATTTACTCATGTTTACACAATTTTTAAATTTAAAATTTAAGTTCGGTATGATAATATTTGAAGTACTATTTTTTCCAAATGTTATTTTATTTATTTAGCCAACGCCCGTCCGTGGCTGTTGGGCCATTCGACACCGAGCCTCCCAGTAAGGTACATTTTCCAAATGTTATTTTATTTATTTAGCCAATGCCCATCCGTGGCTGTTGGGCCATTCGACACCGAGCCTTCCAGTAAGGCTACAGTAAGGTACATTTTCCAAATGTTGTTTTATTTATTTAGCCAATGCCCGTCCGTGGCTGTTGGGCCATTCGACACCGAGCCTCCCAGTAAGGCTACAGTAAGGTACATTTTCCAAATGTTATTTTATTTATTTAGCCAATGCCCGTCCGTGGCTGTTGGGCCATTCGACACCGAGCCTCCCAGTAAGGCTACAGTAAGGTACATTTTCCAAATGCTATTTTATTTATTTAGCAAACGCCCGTCCGTGGCTGTTGGGCCATTCGACACTGAGCCTCCCAGTAAGGCTACAGTAAGGTACATTTTCCAAATGTTATTTTATTTATTTAGCAAACGCCCGTCCGTTGCTGTTGGGCCATTCGACACCGAGCCTCCCAGTAAGGCTACTGTAAGATACATTTTCCAAATGTAGTTACACAATATATGTTTCACAGTGGACAATATCTTGTGCACTGAATATCTTGTTCAATACCTGATTGAAATGAAAAATGTGACCAATTGTTTGCTTATTAGTTCAGGATCTAAAGAGGTTTGAGCATGTATTGAAGGATACACACAATTTTATTTTAGATTATTGTTCTGGGCTTGAGTTATTGTAAAAGCGATGACTCCCCATGTGGTCGACATACTAGGAGGGAAGGCAGAACATCGTGGGGAATGTGTTATACTGGAGCCTTTGTATCTTTTAAACTATAAAAGATAGAATAACCCAAAAGATGTTTTTAAACTCACAAAAATAAGGGCTTCTAACATGGTTCTAACATTAAAATTGATAATTGATATAATTGAGAATTGCTCTCATATTTTCTTAGGAGTAGTCACAGCCATGTGGGAGATAATTCGAGTACTTCCAGAACTGTAGCAATCACAACAGAAACAAATGTGTGTATAACTGCCGAAGCTACTAAACTTAATAACAGCTATAGAAAGCGTAGTGCAAGGTAATTATTTTTTTCTGATACAAATTTTGTATTTCTTTGTACTGTATATATAATTTTTATAAAGTAATAATTAAAATATCAGTTATAAGTGATTATTGCGTAAATGAGTGAATACTTTTGAACTTTCTTGCTGATGCATTTTTAAATAATCATTTCATTGTTGAAACCGACCCTCTAATGCCGATGATCGCTCAAAATTGCTGGTTGTATGATTTATGAGGATGGAGGGGGGGGGGTTGAATTAAGGTGTTAGATTTGAAGTGTGTATTTGGTCGTTTAAGATATTTTCTTTTTGTATTGTGTGATTTTTGAATATTTCAAATCCCCCCTGCATATCATACATCCAGGAACCTTGAGCAAATGCCGGCAGTAGCGGGTCAGTTTCGTCAATGAAATGATTGTTTCGAAACGCATCAGCGAATAAGTTTAAAAGTATTTACCCAATAATTACTTTTAATTTAATTAGTGAATTCAAGACGATTACAACAAGCAACTTTTAAAAAATGAGCGTTGAGTAAATGTAAGACATAAATTTACTTAATGAAAATTATTATCATGTCTTATAGATAAACACTTGGAAGCAAAAAGTTCATACTTAATATTTGTGTTTGAAATTAAATAATGGGTGACTTTTATAATAGAAAGTGATATTGACTAGAATAATTTGTCATTACTGACGTTGTTTTACTGCAATCCAGATTTTACTGAAATCTTGATATGTTTATAACTATATGAAGCAACTGTGGCATAATGTTTATTTTTAAATAAATAAAACCTCTAAACCACAAATAACATTTTATTTAAACCTTATGTACATTTCGATTGCCCAGCAATCATCTTCAGAGGTATTTAAAAAATACAACTCTAGTTGTATTTTTTAAGTACCTCTGAAGATGATTGCTGGGCAATCGAAATGTACATAAGGTTTAAATAAAATGTTATTTGTGGTTTAGAGGTTTTATTTATTTAAAAATAAAAACGATATGTTTGTAAGGAGAAAAATGTCTAATATTAAGTTAATTAGAGATTAGCTAGTGCGAACAATTCACAATGGTAAACATTAAAACAGTTTACTCTAAATCTCAATACACACTAGTTTATTAAAACAAAAACAACAGTTTATTAAAATAAATGACTAGTTTCGATGACAATGTCCCCTTCATCAGTGCTTGGTTACTACTAACAAATGTTTCTTTAGTAGTAGCCAAGTAGTTATGAAGACGACATCGTCGTCAAAACTAGTCAGTTTGTTTTAATAAACTGTTGTGTTTATTTTTATAAACTAGTGAGTAGTGAGATTTAGAGTAAACTGTTTTAATTTTTACCTTTAGAAATAAGTTTTAGTTAAATATTTTTATGTACAGTTTTTAATGAGTTATAAAGAAAAACTCTCAACTGATTACAACCAATCTTAGTCGATGATAAGCATTTATCATAATAACAATAACCCTTTTGTAATGTCCTAATTAACATCTTGTCAGTTATTTTATATGTTTTTTAAATAGTATAAAGGGTAAATAGGTTTTGATGATGCAGATTTTTATGACGGATGTTGTGGCAATCTCAAAAGATCTGTACCAACTAGTCCTAATATATATCTTGTTCAAATTTTCAATTGTTAAAATATTTTTTAGTCATCCACTGAAGTTCAATTACATTTTTTTAAACTTGTAGTGGATGACACTTGGTATAGTTGTTTCAAATATTAATTCATTATATTTGTTGACTCCATCTTCATGTGACCTACTAGTTTTCACTAAAAACACTTGTAAATATTTTACAACTTGCCTATAGAAGGACTTACTTATATTTGTTGAGGATGGCCATTTCAGGAGATGTGTCCCATTGCCAACTCAGACAGAGTTACAGTCTGAGTTGACAATGGGACACATCTCCTGAAACAGCCATCCTCAACCAATATAAGTAAATGGTACTATAGGCAAGATGTAAAATATTTACAAGTGTTTATTATTATTAATTAATTAGTTAAATTTAAAATGAATTAATTTTAGTTTTATATGGGAGAAAAACTTTTCACAAAAGGGGGAAGGTATGAAATATAGTTATTTCGTCCTATTTGGCTTAAAATAAATGATAACATATGATTTCATAAAACAGCTGATTTTATAGGCTCTCTAAAACCTTATATTAATGTGATTAAATTTTCCTTCAATATCAATTTAAGTATGACCGTTTAATTGTTAAAGCTTTAAGTGATATAACTTAAAATATATCATGAGTGTAGATATAAAAACTTAAAAGTTGTTGAAGACATTTTCAGAAATATGAACTATATTGTAAAATATTAGAAAACAGTTTTCAGGTAACTTGGTTAGTATATTATAGTGCTTTTTGGTTTTGGATTGAAATAGATATTATCTTAGAAACAAATGTTGGATCATTTTGTGTGTCACCTTGTACGTATTTCTCATATTTTAGACAATGAAACAAGTTAACAATTTGAAGACATTTACAAAAGTATACAAACTATTTAAAACTGAGGAAACTTTTGATAATACCATACTTATAGTCAAAACAAATTGCAGATTTACATTGTTTTCATGTAATAGATTTTCTAAATTAATTGCTTGTGTTTTATTGTAGGGGCAAGCAAAACATTATTCAAGCTGCAGTTCAAAATAAACCCAGGAAAAAACATAAGCAGAAAGTACAAAGTAATAGAAAACCACGTATGAAAGAGAAAAAGAAATGCATAAGGTGATTTTAGTTTTATAGTTGTGGTATCAGCTATACAACATTAAGCTTTAGAAAACAAAATATTTGTTATTTAACTGAACATTTATTCTATGATTATAATTTTCTAAAGAAGATAGGTAGATTATGTTCCTATATTTATATTTTATTCATTCTTGATATTTGTTAGTAATGTGACAAATCACTAAAGAGTTAGATTAATTTATAAGTAATTATTGAGTAACTGAGTGAAAACTATTAGCTTACTTGCTTACGTGTTTCAAAACAATTGTTTCATTGATAAACCCAACTTGTTACTCTTCTCTGGAGGTGTTTTGAAACGTGTCAGCCAATAAGTTAAAAGTACTCAGTTACTCAATAATTACCTATGGTTTATTCAGTGAATCCAAGATGATTACAACAAACAACTTTAGATTAATTTGTTTGAAATGTAATGATTTTTTTACAGAGGTGTTTGTCTTAAAAAGAATGATTTCGTTGCTTTAAATTCTGCCAAGTCTATCTATTCGAAGTACTTCAATGTAATACAACCGACTAAAATTATTATCCATGGCTATACGCAATCATACTTAGAAGATAGTATGATTCAAATAAAAGAAGGTAATTTTAGAAGTAACAGCTAAATTTGTAAAATATATAGTAATATTTGTTAATAGGCGTGTATTGGTAATCTTATGTAACTAACTACAACTAGTACAATCCGTTACCATTACTGGCTTTAAAAAACCTTCATTTTTACACAAATATTTTAATCTTGCATTTAACTTGTTGGAAAAAGTTTTCCATTTTAAAGATTTCGAACAACATTGAATTCCAAACAATTCTCTTTGGATTCTATTGTTATTTTCCTCTTTTCCATTAGTTTTTCCTCCATATTATTTTCGGTATTTTCATCTTTACACTTGGCTCAATATAAAAACTCTCATTATATTCTTTCATACCCTTAATTCCACACAGACATCTATCATACTCAGTTAGATCACCCATCACCTTTAGTGTTGTTCATGTTTTCATAAAATGTTTCAATTTATAATAAAAATTAAATTTTCATTTCTCCCAACAAATATTCTATATAACTGTAACTACAATGAGTTAATATATTGAGTTAAGATTTTAAAAAAATCATCTGTCCTAAATTTTGTTAAATTTTCTTGTTCTAAGTTTAATGACTTCTCACAACAAAGAATAGTGTGACAATAAACATTGTGTTTGTTTTATACAAAGATGGTGTCGCAGAGACAGTTGTAATCATTTGTTCTCCTTGACAATTCTATATGGCCTTCATTTAGTTTTATAGTTCGGTACTACTTTTCTCTTGTGGTTTGAAGTGCACACAATTTTATGAAATGTTAATTACAATATATATTTGTAAATATTTTACAACTTGCCTATAGTAGCACTTACTTATATGTAGTAGCACTTACATTTCAGGAGATGTGTCCCATTGTCAACTCAATGGCCTGAGTTGACAATGGGACACATCTTCTGAAACACCCGTCCTCAACGAATATAAGTAAGTGCTACTATAAGCAAGTTGTAAAATAATTACAAGTGTTTTAGTGAAAACTAGTAGCTTAAATTAAGATGGCTTCAACTATTATACTATATATATATATATATATATATATATATATATTCTTGATATTTTACGTTATCCATTGTTTTTCCGTTGCACTGACTTTATGAAGTTAATATATTACTATTGTAGTAATTTTATCCACCATTAAGTGCAATGATTTTACCTTGTGTGGTGAGGCACCTTTCGGTCACTTGACCATTGTCGAATCACAGCGATTCGACAATGGTCAAGTGACCGAAAGGTGCCTCATCACACAAGGTAAAATCATTGCACTTAATGGTGGATAAAATTAGTACAATAGTAATATATTAACTTCATATATATATATATATATATATATATATATCGTGATATTTCACGTTGTCCATTATTTTTCCGTTGCACTGACTTTATGAAGTTATTATTAGTAGCTCACGCGAAGATGGAATCAACAAATGGAATCAACAAATGGAATCAACAAAAGTTATTATTATTATTTGTAAACAATTATATCCACCAATAAGTGCAATATAAATAAGTATATGTGTGTCTATATATATATATATATATATATATATATATATATATATATATATATATATATGAAATTATTATTAATTGTAAACAATTTTTTCCTCCACTAAGTGCAATAATTTTACCTTATGTGATGAGGCACCTCATCACGCAGAGAAAATTAATTCAGTGATTCGAAAATGGTCAAGTGACCGAAACGTGCCTCATCACATAAGGTAAAATTATTGCACTTAATGCCGGATAAAAGTATTTACAATAGTAATATATCAACTTCATAAAGTCAGTGCAACGGAAAAATAATGGACAAGGTAAAATATCAAGATATATATATATATATATATATATATATATATATAAAGTATTTTATTTTAGTGAAAAGTTTAATAAGATATATACAAGGAGAGTATGAACTAATAGAAGGAATTAAATAAACTTATACTATATCAAATAAATGTTACAAAACAATTTTTGAAGTTAATATTTCTCAATTTTTAAAATGATTGAAATTAATTTTTTCTTTATCTTGTTAATGTTTTAGCTTACTTAACCAAAGGACCGTACAACATAATCATGGTAGACTGGTCAGCATTGTCTCATTCTCCATGTTATCCTATGGTATCCAAGCAGTCAAAGAGTATGGGCATTATTGTAAGTCATCTGATAGAACAACTATCCCTGGGCGGTACAGATATGTCAACAGTGCATATTATTGGATTTAGTATAGGGGCTCAGATTGCTGGCTTTGCAGGGGCTGCCTTAGAAACAGGAGATGTGTACCGAGTAACTGGTAAATATATTATTCTTTCAGAGATTTAACTAAACTAGTTTCTACCCAGAATTGTTTCTCTTCATTTGTTGTTTACTAGAGTGGAAAGAGAGTGTTCTGATTAATTACTTAGGTCTAGGCCTACACGAATTCAACGGTGTCGATGTAAAAAGTAAAAGACCGAAGTTAACCCATTTCTTCCCAACGCAACAGTATATTATATTGCACACAACTCCTCCATATAGTGAGTAATTTTCAATTTGAAGTGTGTTATTTATTCAAAGAATAGATTATTTTTCTATCATGCAATACTTATTTTGTTTTTAATAATATATCTTTGTCAATAAGGACTTGAATTACGATAAAATAACTGTCGAGAAAATCAACATTTTCCCTGTAAGAAATAAACATCTGTCAATTCTTGGAACAAATTGTTTTGCTATGTCAGCCTTTCTTATCATGTTTACTTTACTAATGAGTCATGTTAGTTAATGAGTCACAGCTCTCCAGTTCCCCCTAATTCAACAGAGTTCACATGTGTTGCGTTGACGCAACGTTGGGAGTTCCCCGGGAGTTGAAATATATCGGCCGTGTTGAAAGCAATTGACCAGTAGATCCGCTATGAGTTTTAAACGTGAGTGTTATAAAACAGCAGAATATGATTTTGAGTCATATGGGGGAAAAGGTGGTGAAATAAACAACGGCTATGGTTTAGGAGAGGTCGTTTATAATTTGTTGAGAATAGTTGAAAATCCAGAGAATCACTTAATTTTTTTTGATAATTTTGTCAGTACTTATAGTTTAGTAAGTAAACTGACAAAGATGAATTTCTTAGTAGCAGGAACAATAAGGGAAAATTGGTTGCACAATATTCCACTCACATCAGTGAAAAAATTTCTAAAAGCTCCGAAAGGAAGTTATGAATTTGCGTTTTGATAAAAAGGAGAAAATTTTTGTTGTTCGATGGCGGGATAATTCAGTTGTTACCGTCATTACAAATTACGGATCAGTTAAACCAACCCTAAATGTAAAATGCTATAATAGAAAAGAAAGGAAACAGGACTTTGTAAAGCAGCCGAATGTTATCAATGATTATAATAAAGGAATGGGCGGAGTGGATTCTCATGATAATGCTATTGCCAATTACAGAATTAGAATAAGAGGTAAAAAGTGGTGGTGGATCTTATTTGTAAATAGAATTGATTGTGCTGTAGTAAATGCATGGAAATTTTATATTTTATCCACCGGAAATAAAATCAGTCAAATAGAGTTTAGATCGCAGCTCGTTATCTCTTTATTTCGATCAGCAAATATTGAAGAACCTGACAAGTGCAGCAAAAATCTGCTATTAGGTCACTGCAGTAAAATTACTTTACCAGATGACGTATGAAAAGACAAAACGGACCACATCGTAGACCGAAACAAAAGTAATGCAAGACAGAGATGTAAAGTGTGCCACAGTCAAACAGTCTACACATGCAAGAAATGTCAAGTGTTTTTACATGTTGAATATTTTGAAACATTTCACAATTCAGATTGAAATAAATTGCAAAAAGTAAAACTATGTGTACATTGTGTTTCAATAAATCGTTTCATGCAATGATTATCGTGTTTATTTCAGCACACGCCATTTCCCAACATTCCGTTAAGCAGCGCCGCGAGATGCAGGGAATTCCCAACGTTGTGCGAACGCAACAGGTCATTACTCAAAAACTAAAACCATCAGATTCATATTCAGGTTTTATTTTATTAATTCTATAGTAGAAATGTAGATTAAATAAGGAAAAATCACATAAAATATAGATTTTGTCCTATTGAGAATAAATGGGTTAAAGTTATAAAAACACTTGTATACGGTTCCTGACTAATCATATCATAGGCTCTACAAATTACTTGGATGTAGGTGAGCTTTAATTATTATACATATTTGAGTACAGTTTTTTGCCTTACCTAAGGTTTATAATATTCTCTTCTGTTGACGCATTTTGGAGTGACTCCATTTTGAGTTTGTCTTTCTATACTATTAGCCATGCCCCCATCACTTCCAGATCTCGCTTTCTATTGACAAAGTCATCATCATCAGTGAGTGTTACTACAACAAACTTACAACTAGGGTGAAAGTAAGGTTACACTTCCATATTTATATAGTGGGTGTTGCCACTCCCATCTGTCAAAACAACAGTTATTAACCCTACTTCAAAAATGATACATCAAAAATAAAATAAAATTCTATTGTTAGGAAATTGGGATAGAATCAATAATTAATATTTATAATGACAGATAATGATATTTAAAATAAATTTGCCTGTTTACTTATATAAGTTTCGAAATTTAAGATATCATATTTAAAATCTAAAGGAAATAATCAGATAAACCTAAAAATTTTGTTGTGGTTTTGTTCATGAAATGAAAATATTACTAAAATTTATTCAAAATTTGTTTCAGGCTTAGATCCAGCTTCGCCATTTTTTGACGTTGAGCCAGGATCAAGCTTAGATGCAAGCGACGCTACATTTGTTGATATAATTCATACATCTGCTGGTTTCTTAGGACAGCCAGGACCTCTAGGCCATGCAGACTTCTACCCAAATGGAGGCTCACAACAACCTGGATGTGATTTTACAGGTTTTCAATTTTCTAATTTTATGTGTGGAGTTAAATTTTTGTACTTGTGATTTTGTGATATATTTACAAAAAATATATTGCTTATATAAAAATAGCAGAAGTAAATGACAAAGGTTTTTAAACAATCTTGTGGAATGATTTTTTATGTTGTGTTATATTGAAAAAAAAACCTATGATTGTATGTTTGTTATTGACCTTTCATAAATTGCTTATTAGTAAATACTTATTAAAACATTTGTTGATACCATCTTCGCGTGAGCTACTAGTAATCACTTACACTTTTAAAAAATGTTTTAACTTGCCTATAGTAGCACTTATTTTGCTTGTTGAGGACGGCTGTTTCGGGAGATGTGTCCCTTTGTCAACTCAGACCGTAACTGATCTCAAGGTTTATGTAGGTTAGGGTGGGGGTGGGATATTTTGGTGGTGTGGATGTATTTTGTGTGTATTAGGAGTTATGACGTCAAAAAGTGCGTGTGAGTTGTAATGTAATTGTATACTGAGTATGTGTGTAGGGTGTAGTTTGAAGTGCCTATATATTTCGTATTGTTCGGTTGTGTAGCATTGGTTATTTCTGTGTTGTTTATGAAGAATTTGTAGGTTAGATGTTATGTCTGTGTAGTCGTGTTTTGTGGAGTTGAGATGATCGACCACATTTTACACAACAACAAATACTCAGATAACATAATTTACTGGTACAGATACGTCGATGACATCATAACATTATATAAAGGCAACACACGCAGAGCACACATATTTCTAAAACACCTAAATTCCATACACTCTAAACTAACATACATCATCGAAACAGAACAACAAAACTCCCTTAACTTCTTAGACCTCACAATTAAACGGACAGACAAACAAACACATAAATTCAACATATACCGAAAACCCACCAGCACCAATACGACCTTACACAGTTCCTTAAACCACCCACACCAACACAAACTAGCTGCTTACAATACCATGATATATCACCTCCTTAAAACACCACTGTACAAAGATGAACACCACCAGGAGTTAAACACCATAAAATATATAGCACAAACAAACGAATACAACCCAACAATGATAGACAAATTATACAACCGCCTAAAAAATAAACATAATAACCCAAATACAAACACACAAGATGACAATCCCATAAAATACTTATCAATACCTTACAGATCATCCAAAACCCACAATCTAACCAACACATTACGAAAATACAACTACAAAATAGCTTACTCCACACACAACATTCTCAACAAACAATTTAGGCCCAACAGCAAAATCAACGACATTTACAACACCACTGGAGTTTACAAACTAACTTGCAGTTCATGCCCCAGTTTTTACATAGGCCAGACAGGGAGGTCATTCTACACACGTTACCAAGAACATATAAAAGCACTAAAAAACAATAACTACCAATCAAACTTCGCCGATCATCTCAACTCCACAAAACACGACTACACAGACATAACATCTAACCTACAAATTCTTCATAAACAACACAGAAATAACCAACGCTACACAACCGAACAATACGAAATATATAGGCACTTCAAACTACACCCTAAACACATACTCAATACACAATTACATTACAACTGACACACACTTTTTGACACCATAACTCCTGATACACACAAAATACACCCACACCACCAAAATATCCCACTTCCCCCCTAACCTACGTAAACCTTGAGATCAGTTACGGTCTGAGTTGACAAAGGGACACATCTCCCGAAACGGCCGTCCTCAACAAGCAAAATAAGTGCTACTATGGGCAAGTTAAAACATTTTTTAAAAGTGTAACTTATTAAAAATAAAAACTAGTACAAATATGGTAATTTGCAGTGCTAAAGTAGTTTGTGGTCAGGAAATGTTCTATTATTTAAAAATTCTTATCTTAAATTTTATGTAAATTTCACCTTTTATGGTATTTATAATTCTATTTTGTTAGAAAAATTACTATTTTAAAATTCCTTCTATTATCTCACGCTCTCCTGATATAAATCTTAAATAAATTTTCAATTGGTAATAAAATACATTTGTATTCATCCCATCAAGTTCAAATAAGATATTTAAAAAAAACGTATAGTGGATGTCGGTGTTAGTAGTTTTTTCAAATACTTATTCAATAATTAAATTATAAAAATTTGGGGGTTCTAGGTAGGATTTGAACTGAGTATCTTCATGTTCAAAGTCCAGTACTTTTTGGCACTGAGCCAACTTTCCATAGCTAAAATGAACTTCTGAAAGATCTATATGAAAAACCTCTATTGTATAACCTGAAATAAGTGTCATGGTTACTACACAATATCATAAATAATGCTCTAGGAGTAAAAATGAATGAAAATAATAAAATAAACAAACAAACTGAATTAACGGTATCGAACCTTGCTTCACAAATGGACAATGTGAAAAGAAAGCAAAAAGAAATTACAACACAATGCAAGTAATGAAAAAAAGAGAACTTATAAATAGTAACAAACAAAAATAGTAGTCCAACACCATACACAGAAAGGGAAATAGAAAATTGCAAGGAAATTTGCTTTCTATTTTGCCACATAATGTTGTTATTCTAACATATATATATATATATATATATATATATATATATATATATATATATATATATATTAGGGATGGGCCGATTCCTAAAATTTTCGATTCCGATTCTAAAATTTTCCTCTCGATTCTCGATTCTTTAGTCGATTCTCGATTCTTTCATGTTATATTAGCTTACATGCTAGGTCTCTAATAATTAATTTAGTTAACATCTTGGTCATACGGCAAAACCCTTTAAAAGTTCTGTTTCAATGTAATAGGCTACTTAAAACCTTCGACTTTGATTTATCAATAGGAATTTTTAAAACATATCAGATAACATGTGATATAATTGATAGTTCAACTATATGAACTATTTTACCAGTAAGTTTATATTACTGTACATTATTTTGCTACATTTGTAGCTACTGTGCAGATCTTTTTATCATGTAACAAATAGTTTCATTTGCTATTATAATCGTGTTTATTTTTTTTTCGCTCCGAAATATATTACATTACTGTGAGAGTGATATCTGTCTAATGTAATTGATTGAGGTTAGGTTTCAGAGGAATAATACAGTGTTTCTGTTATCCGTCTATTCGCTCAACCATCCTCGCCACGGTTAATCGATTTTTTACTGTACTTTTTGTGTGTTTTGTTCAGACATCTATAAATCAGTGGCAGTAAGACACTTGGGGGGGGGGGGTAGAGTGTTGTATCGAAGAGAGAGAGAGACGAGCGATGTCAAACGACCAGAAATGGTTACGATCTTGATTGTTGTTGCTTCATAAATAATAATATTTTCGTTTAATTTAATCATTTAATTCATCCAAATCAACTAATACAAAAATAAGATATAGTTGGTAATTAATTATTTTTCCAATAAATTACTCCACACACATATTTTAATAGTTAACAAAATAGGAATCGGAATCGACACTTTTATGAATGAAGAATCGAGTATCGACGATTCCTCGATACCACTAGAATCGACGATTCCTAGAATCGAGAATCGGAATCGGCCCATCCCTAATATATATATATATATATATATATATATATATATATATATATATATATGCATATTTATATTAATTGTAATTATAAAATTAAAAAAAAACCAAAAATAGAATTTTTTTTGTTTATTTAAGTAGGAATTGAATTTTTTAAAAAAATAATATTATGTGTTAATACATATATTCCAGTTGTAACTATAGTATACATACTGTTTTTTCTACAATAATTTGTACAGAGCACAGTAGCATAATTATAATCTTTAAAAACAATAACCTTTGCTACAAATATTTAAACAATATTACAAATATTAAACAGCCTTAGGTTTTCTGGCATTCTCTTATCACTTACACTTTTGTTAATAGTAGATTCTAATAGTTGAGAATCTTATTTATGCCTTAGGAACAAAGAATACTCTTGTTAGTATACTATACAATTATATAGATAAAATGAAGTAACAGAACTCTTTAATTTCTTAAAATTCTTGTAACTGAACGGAACTACCATTTTGCAATTTGCCCACTCTGCTGCTAACATTTAGATGTTAAATTTTACTTTTGAGAAACTTGTGGAAAAACTAAGAAATATTTCCGATGCCTATATTCAGAAAGAACAACAAAGAAATTCATCATTCTATTTATTATCTAAAGTTCCTATTTATTAACTACAATTTACTTTTTTAAGTAAAATAATTTTAAAGTCCTGTTAAAAGTTTGAAAATATTTGTTTTATTTACTTCATATTCCTACGGCTACATTTAAGTTTTTTTCTCAGCACTGGCATGTTCACATGATAGAGCTGCTTGGTACTATGCAGAATCCATTTCTTCAGACACTGGTTTCCCAGCATTCAAGTGTTCTTCATGGGATGATTTTCAGAACAAGAAGTGTAACATTACTGGGACAAAGGTGTTAATGGGAGACCCATGCATTTCTAAGTATGTATTTAAATTAAAAATGTGTATTTGTTGATTCCATCTTCATCTGAGCTACTAGTTGCTACTAAAAACACTTGTAAATATGTCACACCTGCCTATAGTAGTGCATACTTTATATTGTTGAGGGCGACCGTTTCGGGAGATGAGTCACATTGTCAACTCAGACTGTAACTGATCTCAAGGTTTTTGTAGGTTAGAGTGGGGGTGAGTACTTATGGTAGGGGTGTATTTTGGTGAATATTAGGAGTTATGACGTCAAAACGTCTGTGTGAGTTATAATGTAATTGTGTGTTGAGTATGTGTGTAGGGTGTAATTTGAAATGTTTGTACATTTTGTATTGTTCGGTTGTGTATCGTTGGTTAATTTTGTATTGTTTATGAAGAATTTGTAGGTTGGATGTTATGTTGTGTAGTCATGGTTTGAGATGTTCGGCGAAGTTTGGTTTTTTTGTTTGTTAGTGCATTTATGTGTTTTTGGCAGCGTGTGTAAAATGACCTCCCTGTCTTTCCTAAGTAAAAACTGTGACGGTCTGAGTTGACAATGGGACGCATCTCCTGAAACAGTCGCCCTCAACAAATATAAATAAGGGCTACAATAGGCAAGTTTTAAAATATTTACTAGTGTTTTTAGTAAATATTTGTTTCGTCAACAAGTTTTTGTTCTTATATATTGGGTGCATTAGAGAATCTATATTCAATATTTAAATGATTTTTGTATGCTTTTGGCAAATAATACATTTAGAGTTCTCCCCATTTAGAATTACTTGCAATCAGACATTCTATTAATATAAGTTGTTAAATTATTAACTCATTCTTGGAGGAAATGTTTTCGTATTACGACTTCTTTAGCCTCACATTTCTGCAGCAAGGATTGCTGCAGATGTGCTTTTCGGTACCAATTTTCGAAGGTTAGAAGAACGACGCAGATCACATATACTCTTCAATCACATCACTTCTAACTTTCAAAAATTGGTACCGAAAAGTACAACTGCAGCAATCCTAGTGGCAGAAATGTAAGGGTGAAGTAGTCGTAAGACGAAAGTGTTTCCTCCATATGTGTGTTAGCAATTAATAGAATGTCTGGTCACAAGTAATTTCAAAGTAAAATAAGTATATTTTCAATTATTTCTTTCAATTTTAATAAATTGTTATTTCTCATAATTTTAAAAATTCTAATTAGGTAATAGATTTTAATAGCAATAAAAGTTTGATAACTCCAAAAGTTATCTAAAATTTAAAAATATTAGTCAGGGTAGAGAATATTTAAGGGATTTTATAATCTAAGAGTTTGTATTATAAACGTTATACAATTATTTAATATTTACTTATCTAATCTGTTACTGTACTTTATCCAATTTAAAATTGTTTATATGTAATTTTATGTAATATTATCAATTAATTTTTTAAAACTTTTTAGGGCCAAAGGTATATTTTATTTGGCAACTGGGGATTCAGAACCATTTTCAAATCTTCGCCGAAATAACAAGACCAAAAAATCATTTTTGGCTGATTTATTTAAATAAGTTCATTGTAAATGAGTTTAAAAAAAATCTGTATTATTAAAATATTTGTTGTCTGCTTTCATTGCTTCCTTTATTTGATGAAAGAATTTTGTAATCCCATTAGTGTTTATAATGTGTATGTAAAATATTAATCATAGTGAATAAGTTCCTTAACTAAGCTATTGGTTAGTTATTTAAATGGTATATCTATCTTAGAAGAAAGACAAATTTTTACTTCATAACAGTTATTGTTCAGTACCACCTTCCATAAGAAAACCAAATATAAATGTTAAAAAAAATCAACAACTCATAGAAGATTGTTATCATTCAAATCAGGACTGTGTTTAAGTATTAGCATTAGCTGTGTAAACTGTCAAGAAATTGTAACTGGAAATTTAGACATTGTGTTGCTGCAAAACCCGCCCCTCAAGTTTTGTCCTTTGAATATAAAGAGTGGATTTTTGTATGTTTGCAATAAACTCAGAGAAATGTCTGAACAAAGCCTTACTTTTCCAGGATCTTAATCAAAGATAAAGACAGGTTTGTGGTTACATTTTAGAAGAAAACTTCAGTAGTGATATTAAAACAGTCCAAAATCAGAGAGTCCAAAAACTCCTCTGGCATACCAAAGAAACATAAAACAATTAATAAATTTTTGACCACTGTGGGGTAATGTTTTAAGTAAATAAATAAAACCCACTAACCACAACAAAAGTCTTTATTTTACTACAATTACTTTATGTACATCTTGATTACATGGTAATTACTCACAGACTAACATGTCTAACCAATCTAAAAATCACACACTACATAAAAAAAAAAAAAATCCACACAACAGAAACTACCAGATATTCAAACTCCATAAATACTATCCACAACACATTCTAAATGACAAAACACTCACAATCAAATACTATATTTGATAACATAATTAACAACTACTACAAATACACCACAGATTCACACCACACCTGACCAACAGTCTTGTCCATGACTCACAGGATTGAATAATGCACTGACAGAGCGAGACACGTCTGCTGAAAAATATCAGTAAGTGTGGTAAGTGTGACTTTTTTGTCAAGTTATTACCAGAAGTTTACTTATTTTTGATCCTTTGGTATAAGTAAATTCAATCTTCCTTTGATACCAGAATCTTCAGATAAAGTGATCATAGTGTTATGAAATTCCTTACTAATTTTAAACATATCAAGTCTTTGTAAAAGAGAGTAAAACATTCTATAGAATTGTTCTATAAAATGCTGTATTTCTATGTATTTTAAGCTAAATCTTTAACCAGAAATAACTGTTCTTGTTTCCATACATTGGTTTTTTAGCCTATTAACCATTTTTATAAGAATTTCTGAGACTGAATTACCACAATTTTATTGTATTTTCCAATAAACAAGCTTTATAAGAAATTTTAAGTTAGATGAAAGGGAAGAAATGGAGCTAATAATTTACTTTATTATTTAAATATCTTGATAAAATATAGTTTTATTAAATTAAGTTGTGTGTGTCTTTTTGAGAAAAGTAAGCTCTATGAAAAGAAATGTATTACAAGTAAAGATTTTTATAGTTTTTATTTTTATTCAATGGCTACAGATAAAGTGATCTACCCGCAGGGGAGGTGCGGACTAGCTGCATCTACTAAGAGGGGTCTGGCGTCCCTCGCGGTACCCCAGTCTAACACAAACACTACTGACAACACACACTACATATTATACACTATTACACTTTCTACACACATTACAATAACAACACAAACTTTACATATGGAAACCTACATCTTCTCTTAGGGATTTTTGAATGGTCAGAACCGTTGCTCGTAGGGAGTACTGAAAAAACTAATAATTTAAAAGGACGGCATGGTAAAACTGCTCCTCCTAAATCCAAAACTTCCTCCGATTCCATCCCTGAATAGGTGGATATGGAATCAGAGGAATCTAAGGTAAACAAAATTTAGAGCACCAATAGGTGTCAGATCAATCCATTGGTAAATTGATAAATGTGTGCAATTAGCAAGTCAGTGATACAATGGAATGTCAACTGTGTTAAGAATCACATAGAAGATCTTAAAGTACTCGTGCAAGATGTATATCTAATGATTGTATGTCTACAGGAGACACATCTCCACAAATAGCATAATTTCCATGTACGGGAGTTTTTAGTTTTTAGATCGGACGTTGTTAAAGAAGATCGAGCTAGAGGAGGCATAGAAATTCTAGCCCGTGACTGTATCGACACTGTTTCTCTAAACTTAATTACAGTAAACTTCCTGTAATTTGCCACGCTCAGGACTTGAGGGATGCCGGATTACAATATATTCCGGATTACGGAATTGAGATCAGAAAAATTGGAAAAAATAAACAATACATTACAAATAACAAATTTTTATTCTTGAAACAGCTCAAATATGTACATTGTATGTACATATATATGTAGTTCATGAATAGTAAAGGGTAAACAAAACTCAGTGCACTGTTGTCTGACTCTAGTCTGTGGGGTTGTTCTTGTTGGCGATCTTAAACAAATCATGAATGTCGGATTGGTTTTTAGTTTTCTCCTTCATTTTTTTATTAAGTCATTTCTAATGATGTGGAGTTTCATTATATCAGTATCATTAAACCAACTGCAACGTTCAGGAAATTTTATGAAAGTGTTCAAGGCATCAGCTGCTTGATTCAAAGTGATGTTTCTGCTTTTTCAACAACCACAGCACCAGTGATGGGTTTACCCTCGGATCGTTTTACTGAAAACCAAACCTTATAGAGCCGAATCAAGTTGTTCTAGTTTGAGTTTTTTAATTAACGTTTGCCTTTCAAAAATATTTTTTTAAAGGTTCTAATTCATTCATAAATTGTTTCAGCTTTTCTTAATTTTTTTAATGTCATAAATTGTAAATGATCTTATATTATAATCTTTCATTATTATGTGCCTACTTTTGCCATTTTCAAGTTTCTTCACAGGTTCCAGCTTTTGAGCTAAAGTGAGAGTTAAATGTTTTCTTTTTGAAAATCCTGGGTTAACCTTAAGGCCCATATCACTGTCAATGAGAATCTCACAAGCACTAAAACACAAAACTAAATTAAACTACGCCCATCCGACATTCAAACAAACGACTAGTCTGAGATTCACAGAACAGGGATAGCAAGAGTAGAACACATAAAGGCTGAGAAAGGAATTAGCTGTTCCTGAACCTACAACAATGCCCGAACTCGGTAGAAGGTGAGCTCACCCATTATATGTACTTATCATATTTCAGAGAATTGTAGTTGAAATCAAAACATTTTAAGCTACACCTGGTCTTCGAATTCAAAACATATCCATTTAAATCAAACATTGAATACACAATTAAAATGAAATCAATTTTACCATTTATTCTATTTAATATTACAACCGTAATACATACTGCATTACACACCTATTCCCCTCCAATAAACTGACGCTATTGCTTATTTCGCAATAAATATTTCATTCAAATGTCGTGCTGGATTAACAAGCGTGACGGACAATAAGATGCCGGATTGGAGGAAGTTTACTGTACTCCTTTACAAGCAGTAGCCGTTCAAACATCTGTCCCATATAAAATCACTGTGTGTTGTGTCTACTTGCCACCACAAGAAAACTGTAAAACAGTGACTTAGTGAACCTATTAAGCCAGTTACCGACTCCGTTCTTATTGGTAGGAGATTTTAATTCCCACCATATGTCTTGGAGACCTTTGTCTAGCAACTATCGAGGTCAACTTGTGGAGAGTGTAAGAATGGGACTGAACTTATGTCTGCTAAATGATTCGCCTACTCAATTAGCAGCATCTATTGGTGGAGGGACAGCTGTTGACTTATTGATCTACAGCCCTCTTTGGGCTGCAGTAGTAAGATGAATCTAGTAAGATGCACATGGTCGGTACTCAATGGTTTGTATGGAAGCAACCATGTAGCTATAAAGATTAACTCATGTGACTTCTTGCCCTCTTACATTCGACATCCCCTTTGGATTTTGGGAAAAGCCAACTGGGATGCCTTTTCGAAATATTTTGTATCATTTGACACGGATTATCTGACACCCATTGATTTTTGAAACTTTCACCAAGACAATTTTGAATGCTGTTGAAAAGACCATTCCTAAATCATCTATGCATGCACGCCGTCCACCTGTTCCGTGGTGGAACAATGAATGCACAAATGTCCTCTGCTTATGACGAAGGGCTTTAAGGAGATTTAAGCGACACCCAACAAATGAAAGCCTTGAGGCATATAAAATACTCCGTGCAAAAACACAGAGAATATTTAGGCTGAGTAGGAGAACTCTTGGGAACAGTACATTGGCACAATTAGATAAAAAATTCCATCCTTCACAGTATGGAGGAAATTAAAATCAGTTTGTTGTACTTCCATTCCATTGCCAACCAGCCGGATGGGAGATTGATCACAAACAGTGGCAATATTGCTAATGTACTGGGAACATAATTTTCTAACTTTTCTGCTACTACAGCCTATAATAGATTATTCTAGAGGTATAAACTGAAGGAAGAAGCAATACCATGTACTGTTGGTTGTTGGGGACTCTCCTTTAACACTTCTTTTTCCACAAGGGAATTGGAGAAAGCTCTTGCGTCAACGAAGGATTCTGCACCAGGCCCTGATTCCATTGTATACTCCATGCTGAAACATCTACCATCATCGGCAAACCTTGTCCTCCTTCGAATATACAAACTTTTATTCTAGGAGCAGTCTTTCCCCGATGCATGGTTAGAAGCGACTGTAATTCCTTTTTTAAAGCCATGTAAAGACAAAACCAATCCCAGTAGTTACAGGCCTATATCTCTTACAAGCGTCTTGTGCAAACTACTGGAGAAGATGATCAACCGTCATCTTGTCCTGGTCAAACACACTTTTCCTGATGCGGTTTATCACCAGGAGTTTTTGACAATTTCCAGATCCTACCAACACAGTGAAATTATTTTCACTGATGGGTCTAAACTGGACAATGACATTGGGTGTGCATTTTATGTGTCGGGACATACCTACACATACAGATTGCTCTCACCTTGTAGTGTTTTTACAGCGGAACTGTTTGCCATTTTTAAAGCTCTAACTGTCATTCAATCTTTGTCATTACCTTTTGTGTTCCGATTCTAAAAGTGCACTTCAGGCCCTTCAGGATGTGTTCTCCTTTAACCATTTAGGTGGAAATATTTTGTGTCCAGTACACAATCTTCAATCGGGGTTGTTGGGGTAACATTCTGTTTGATTCCTGGTCACTGTGGAATTATCGGAAACACAAAAACGGATGAAGCAGCGAAGATTGCCACTAGTATGGTGGCATCTACACAACATGTTATAGCATCTGATTATATATGTTATATGAAACACTCATTGGCTGCTGCTTGGAATGATGAATGGCAATGTGTCAATCACAATAAGCTAAAGTAAATTAAGGATACCATGTGTCCATGGAGGTCTTCTATTTGTTCAAAGCGTAGGGAGGAAGTAGTGCATCAACCACTCTTATCTAACTCATGCGGACCCTACCTTATTTCATTTCTGTGGAAATACCATCACAATCAGTCATATACTGGTAGATTGTGATGGTTTGAAGCATGTCAGTGACAGGTTTAATTTTCAAGGGAGTCTAAAGGTAGTGTTAAAGGACAATGCCACGACGGTCGACTGTGTCATTGCATTCCTTCACCACCTAAATATACTATTTAAAATTTAAGAGTTGAATTTTTAAAATTTATAATTTACGTATTTATTGTGGTATTATTAAATATTTGTTTATACTTACTTTTATATTATTACTGTTATGTTTCAATTTGGTTGTTTTGTAATTTTGTTTTATTTAAATTTTATTATATATATATTTTTGTTTGTTTTATTTAAATTTTATTATATATATTTTTGTTTGTTTTATTTAAATTATTTTGCTTTTGTCTTTGCCCTTGATTGGCGATGATAATTACAATTGGTTTTTCGCCAGGAAAGAAGATAAACTGATCTCCCAAACCTATAAGTAATGAGTTCAAATATATTTTTATAAATTTGTTCATGAAAGCATGCAAAATAGTTTTTAAATTTTAACAAATATCAATAAAAAGAAATTATTTTTAATAAGTATTAAAACAGATTTTAGTTTTAATTTAACATTTTATATTTATTAAAATTAAATAATTTTATTACTTGCTTCCATTTTCCACTTGAGCTACTAAAAACGTTTTACTCAGAATAACTGTTTATATAATTGATATAAATGAATGTGAAGACTAAAACAATAGTTTTAACTGTTAATTGGTAAAATAATAAATTTTTACAGTGTTTTAAATTTTAAAAAGTTTACTTTGAAACAAACTCGACATAGAAGTATTTTTTAAAATTTAAATTTGCATCTTGTAATTTACATTTAACAAAAAAAGAAACATCTGTAAATGAAGAAGAAGAAATATGGAAAAAGATAATTCATTGTAAAAAGAAATGTGTTTATAATGAATGTTTATCTAATATAAATTTCAATAAAATTATCAATTTAATTGGTTTTTGAAATCTTTGTTAAAGTTTCAGGAATTTATAAAGTGTGTAAGTATAAAAGTACTGATGTAAAAATTCAAATGTAAAAATTATTTCTCCAAATGACTCATAATTTATGTTAAAGTCGAATGTTTTGCACTATTTTGTTTAGGTTAACTTTCAGTAGGCCTACTATTATTAAATTACTTAATAAAAAAATATTAGTAATAAAATCTAGAAATAATATAAAATTCTTGACTCTTAGAATAATTGTTTTTTTCTTAATTAAGCTTAACAATTAATGAAAGTTAATTAATAACCTTATTTCGAGTGGCATCAGTCTCAGTATTTATTGCTCCAAAAGTTTTATATTTTAATTTTTTACTTAAAATTTAAGGTTCATATAACAGGATTTTATCAATATAGCTTCACTTCCACCAACAAAAATAAGCTATAAAAAACAACAGTTTTTCCTTTTCAACACTCAGCAAGAACCTTTTTTTTGTAAAGTAACTACTACAAAATATTCTCTTCTAGTTACCATAGCTATTTGTTTTCTATCACAAAAGAAAGAAAAGTCTTTTGCTTTATGTGGCTCTAACTTTTAACTACCTATTTCCCCTCAAATTTAACCATGCAATATTTGAAATTTGAATAGTTAAAAAATGAAACAAATATATAGTACAGTAGAATATCGATAATTCGAGGTAGATGGGACCGACATCCCTTCGGATCACTGTAAACTCGGATTATAAGGAAATATGTTCTTGTACATTAGGAAAAGTAGAAGTTTTAATGAACCCCAATATTATAATTATTAAGGAATAAAATAAGTCTATAGAACTTTATATGAACCTTTCTTGAAAGCCTGACTCATTTTCTTTGCATACCTTATTGATATGAACATTTCTTAGGGATTTTCAAGACTACTGTATTTAGGGGTAATTGTAGAGAAAAGGTAACAGAGAAGGAGAGTAAGCAATAACCAAAGACTGGACAAACCAGAACAGAATTTAGAGGACTCAACTCCATCTGGTAATATAGACAAATAAGCATTAGAAAAAAATGTAGATTTATAAAAGAACAGTGTGAAGTATTATGACATATGTGGCTAAGATGTTGATAATGCACAAACAAGATTGTACTAAAATATTGGCAACAGAGATGTAGTGCCTCCGAAGACTCTGTAGACTAACATTGAATAATAATAATAGAAATGGAGAAATAAAACAAAGAATATAAGTGTAGAAATAAAGCATACATGTAAATGAAAAGATTAAAGTTGTATGGACATGAAAGAAAAGCCATGGAATAATGGAATTAAGACCTATGGTAAGAGAAAAAAACAAGACAAATGAAGTAGAAGAAACCATGAGAAAGGGAATCTGAGCAACAGAGAAAGGAATAACATAAAGAGATGAAAACAGTTGCAAGAATAAAGGCAATAATAACTGTAGAATCCAAATAGATGCATACGCATACACCCATGTTTTAAAGTCAAATATCTTAAACATTTATTGCTCTTAGAAATTACCCAAACAAAATAAACATTATAAAATTACGGTTTTCACAGCAAACCAATGTTTTAAGCAGTATGGTTTCCATTTAAATTTTATAAAATAACAGAATCTCAAAGTAGCATAAATCATTACAATAGAAAGAATATTGAAAATTTATCACAATGCAAACTACTTATGGTCATTTAATACACATGTATGGCTGAGACGTTTGGTAGTACTGAGCAGTTTAAAAATTTATAATATAACAAATAGAGTCTATAAATAACTGTCAACCACCATAAACAAACAAATCAATAGCTTTATTAATAAAAGCAAACAATAATTATTAAAATTAAATAATAAATAAAAATTTATAATGTAATAGCTAAGCTGTAATTAATTTGAAAAATAAAATTCATTACTTGCAGTTTCTGTACAAGACAGATATCTGGAAGACAGATAAACGCCTTCCACAATTATGTAAGTAAATTACACAATAACAAAAACTTCAGACTGGAAACAAAACAAAATCAACTTCTTAGATATGACGATTCAAAATATACAGGAAACCCACCACCATTGCCAGAGTTATACACAACACTTCCAATCACTCCACACAACACAAACATGCTGCCTTCCACTCCATGATACACAGACTATTTAACATACCCATGTACATACCCAAAATAAACTAACTCAGGACAATAAAATACATAACCTATAAAAATGGATACAAACACAACTTGATAGACAACATAATGTGGAAAAAACAACACACACATAACAACAAAAACAACAATAAGACAGAAACACAAAAATACACAACACTTGCATATCACAACAACTCACCACAAGTTAAATACAAAGTAGCATTCAAAACATTCAACGCACAAAAACAAATACACTATACAAAAAGACACCAGAATAAACACAACAGGGTAGGAGTATACAAGATTACATTCAACAGCTGATCCAGCTTTTACATAGGACATACATAATAGCCCTTTAGATATAGCTATACATATAGCCCAGCTTTTACATTTTTTGAGGACAGCCGTTTCGGAAGATGTGCCCCATTGTCTTACAGTCTGAGTTGACAATGGGACACATCTCTCGAAACGGCTCTCAACAACAAATATAAATAAGTGCTACTATAGGGAAGTTTTTAAATATTTACAAGTGTTTTTGTGAAAACTAGAAGCTCATGTGAAGATGGAATCAACAAATATTAAATATGTTTATTAATTACACTTGTTTGTATTATCTTGGCAAAAAGCCACTACATACCGATTTATTCAGCAGACTCGTTTTGCTCTTGGTCAGTGCTTTTAGGTTTAGCGCGAAACGCGTCTGCTGAATAAATCAGTAAGTAGTAGTTTTTTTGGCAAGATAATATAAACAAGTATAATTTGAAGCAAGTATAAAAACCTCAAGATGTACAACACAAAAACTCCATGTTTATTAAATAAAGTATTTTATATTATCAAGTTATATTAATTCTTGTTTCAGTGCTTCTAAAGTTGTAAGTTCAAAATGGTGCAATGTACAATTATTACACTGCTTGTAACAATCAACTGATAACCTCAAAAACCAAGGAAACTGGAGGAGAGCACGTTTTAAGCAGTAATAAATCAAAATATTACCCATTTTGTGATTCAAAATCTGAATGGTATCAGAGACATGAAACTTTGTGGGAAAAATTTATTAAAGATCATCTGCTGATTGGAAAACAAGGGTTTGTAGGTAGTCTTTCATTTTTATTATCTCTTTGAATTAATTATTTTTGCAAATATGCGAAGGATGTTCTATAAAATACAAAGTACAAATATACAAAGGGCGGGATCATATATATAAATGTTTTGACACATGTTTGAACTTATTTTAGGTTCTTTTATTTCCTGACGTTACATACAAAAATATTTTCTACTAGAATGTGTGAAATGTAATGAAATAAAGATGTATTGTGACAGTATTTCATCTTGCGGTGAAATGAGTGCGTTTTCTTTGTTATAGCCAAGCTCATGCTACTAGTTATGTGTTTAGGTTAGAATGGATTATTATAGTTTAAACTGAATGTTTAAACAACTAAATCCAAAAACCCACAAGACAAACATTTATGTATAGTAAAACAAGTGATTAAAAATATTTTAAGTCAATTCCTACTGAAGTAAAAAAAAAATATATTTAAGTTACTTTTTATTTCATATCTTCAAATAATATAGAAACGTATATACGCATAACAGAATCCCAGTATTAAGGGGCAAAACAAATAGCTACGTTTCTCTCTATACAGCATGTGGTATTGGACTAATATTTTTGTTTGTTACTATTTACGTTATGTTATTTGTTTAATTTATGAAGCTGATGATGGTCTATAATTTCTCATTATATCCATCTCTTGTAATTTTTCATTATTGCAAAGCACCTTTCTTTTCTAATTCCATATATATGTTTGAGTAACTAATTTCTAGCTATGGAAAAGGGAGTCAAGTGCCAAAGTGTTGGATTTCAAACATGGCGTCCTTCAGTTCGAATCCGACAGAGACATAAACTTTTTAAAATAAAATAATAAATAAATATTTGAATAGAACTATATTAATGTCATTTGTCATTCACTACAGATTGAAAAAAAATTGTATTTAAACATAAATGGATGAATAAAAAAATATTTTATTGCTTGTAAACGATATATGTATAAGGAGAATAAGAGCTAATAGATGGAATTGAAAAATACATATTCATTAGTGTTTCAAAATAATACGGATCTATGCAATAGTGATGTTATTTATATAAAAGTTTTGTTAAAATATAGGGTTAATTTTAGTATTCATATTTTTATAAAGTTTATAAAAAGTTCTGATTGGTGGAGGTTCTTCGAACCATGTCAACGAATAATATGATAATGCTAGGAATGGCAGATAATTATGATACTAAAAATAATAATATAAATCCTAGCGGAAAAGTAGAAGATTATCAAAAGATAGATAGGGATTTTTTAAATTGATATATTTACAATAATGATAATACATAAGAAGTTTACAAATCTAAAAGTACAAAGATACTAGGAGAACTTATTATTTAGCTGAAATCATAATTGTTTTTAGCATTAGTCTTTCAAAATTATTCTTCATTTCATTTCTTTTAGAATGGGTTTTTAAAATATTTACATCAACAAATATTCTGTAGTTATTATTGTATTTATTTTGAACCTTAGCAACCAATTCTGCTAGGCAGTGGCCAAAAAAGATGGCAACATAGAGGCCAGAAAAATTACAAGAATATTTACCTAAAAAGTAGTAGTAATATAATTTCAAAAAAGCAAAGTATGTTTTCAAAAGATTCCTTTACAAAAAATTACCCATGCAATGAACCAACAATGATCAATATAGAATTGGTAATTTTGTCCTCAATGATGTTCGGTGACACTTTTATATTCAAATTTACTAATATTACAACTTGAAAAAAAAACAAATAAATTTAATTTATTTAAAAATTACTCCGACAATACATTTTTGACTAAATCATCAGTACAGTAAATACAGCACTGAACATTTTGTCTTAGTTATAGATGAAGATTGCGTAGTCTAGCTAGACATGTTTTATCTAAGCTATTTTTTTAAAATATTTATTTACACATTCATACAAATCACAATATTATAATGTTTTAACACAATTGTAGAGTGATATAGTCAGGATATTTTCGGGCAGCCCTTAGTTGCTAAACAGTAAATCCATTAGATGCTAGTTTAAAATAAATTAGAAACAGTTCAGTTTATATTTGTCAAACAGGCATGAGTTCAGTTAGGATCTTGAAAGCAGAAAACTGTGAATGCCATGTTTTGTGTGTATTTTTCAAAAATGAGTTTTTTGTGAGTTAATGCTAATTTATTTAATTCCTTCTATTAGTTCATACTCCCCATATATATATGTTGTATAAATTTTCAAGCATTAATAAAATATGTTTTTATTCATCCACTCCAGTTCAAATAGTTTTTTTTAAAACCTGTAGGGGATGATAATTGATATTAATACAGTTTTTTCAAATAATTATTCATCAATTAAATTTTACAAAGTTATAGTGCCTTGGTCAAATTTGAACTGAATGACTTCATGTTTGAAATCCAGTACTTTGCCCTGAGCCAACTTTCCCATAGCTAGAAGTGCGTTTCTTAATGATGTATATAAATTTTTTTGCGCCCAACTGGTTGTTATCGAAACCTCCATTGTATAAACTTAAATAGTTGCCATGGTTACCAAACAATATCATAAATAATATTCCAGGATTAAAAATGAGTGAAATCAATATTTTTATTCATTACTAAATGTTAGTTTCTGACCCTTTCAAGTCTCGATTAACCCCAGCTTCGTTGTTAATAGTCCATTTCAATCATCATTATTTTGTTATTATAGCTTTGGTAACATACCATATCTCTGAACCGTAGAGTGCAACACTGAACAATACTTTTACAAATGTGTTTTTTTGTTTTGTAAAGAAAGAGTTTGTTTGTTATAACAGTTTTATATACAGTTATATTTCAATTCCAATGTAATTCTGGCTTTAGATTATGATATAAAAACTAATTATAAGAAATAAAAGCATTTTAATTGATTATGTAATTTATTTTGAAACTTTTTCAGAAGAAAATACGTTTATAAAAAAATATTCTACAAACCAATCTCAACACTTCCATGTTGATCCTAGCAAGTGCAAAGAAATTAATATTGATATAAAAACAGATGGTGATAAATCTGTGTCTATTGCCTTTGTTACATCTGAAACAAATCTTCAGAAATTTGAGCCTAGAAAAATCTTTCGGTGTAATAAACCAGTAACGCTTAATAGTAGAAAAGAGACAAAAGCAACTAAAGCTAAAGGCGTTGCTGATGGTAGATTGTTAAAAGAGAAATCCGGTCAAAAGTATAAATTAACAAAAGAGAGAAAATCAAAGGACATCAGTACTGATACAAAATCATTAGAATGTTTTCATGGTAGAAACAATTTGAATAGACAAAATAATTCTGAGAAGGAAACTTATGCTGCTGACAATCAGGTCATACCTTCAGAAAGTGTGACAAATGTTTTTTCTTTAGAAGCAACCACAGGATCTTTTTTGTCAGCACAAAACCTACAAAAAGTCAATTCAAAATCAAAACTTAGCTTTCCAACGAACAAATCTGTTAATTGTGGTAAAGATTTATGTCACAGAACTGTTTCTTCAAAGCTGTTATTTCAAAAGCCCTCTCCAGATTTTACAAATTTAAGTAGTGAAACAAGTGGAACGAACTCAAATGAAGAAGAATTGAAAAATTTAAATACCTGTGTTAAACTTGTTGAAGATTTAAGGGATAAGAAAACATTGTTGCCTGACCAAAGTTTTATTGGAACTGATGAAAAAGCAGATGAAGCCAAAACATACTCGAATGATTTAAAAAAGATTTCATCCTATATCACACCTGAAAATAAGAATACACTACTCAAATCTTCTAGCAGTTCTCTTAAGAAACCATCATTATTAAAAATAAAGAAAAACAAAAGTGGTAAAACAAATTCAAGTTCAGAAAAAACAGATATTATAAACAATAAAAAGCAGGAAAAAGCTAAAAACTCTAGTGTAAAACAATCTCATGGGAATGAAAGTTATTTTGGAATTAATTGGTCTGATATTTCAAAAAAATTTAACTTGTTTGGGAATCAAAAACAACATAAACACAAGGAACGGCATCCTTTTACTCTGAAGAGAAAAGATAAAGAACAATCAGAAAAAGACAGAAAGGAGACATCTTCTGGTGAAGAGTCAACATTAAACAAATCGAGGAAATTGAAGATTGAAAATAAAAACAAACTGAAGAGTAAAACATTTGAAATGCCTTCTTGCCGATGCAAAAATGGTAAGTTTGAATGAAGCCAGCATACCTACATGTAGTTGTAGCCCCCTGGATTATTGTAAAGTGGGTCGGGGGGGAGGGGGAATTGACTTATCTAAAAAACTATAATTACCTTTATCCACTTGTACTTACAGAGATTCGCCGGGTCGATTGTATGTCTAAACAATTGTATCTAACTATTAACTCAAGCAGACCGGCTGTCTGTTTAATAGCTCTAACAAAGACAGGCTACATTAAAATCTCATTTATGTTTATAAAAGAGATTTAATTTTCAACACAATTTTATATTCAAAATATTATATTTATTTTATAATTTGCTTATTGCTCTTTATAACTTAACAAATTAAAATATTTGCGTCTTGTGAAAATATTCTCTGACAAAGCTAGGTCTAATGCATTCTGGTATTCTATATTTACTGATTTCATTAAAACCAAAAATAATAAAAAAAATTAAATTTAAAACGTACCTTTGGTAATCACACTCACGTGGCTTTGTTAAAACAAATACTATTAATTACACCTGTTCACTTTTAAATTTTGAAACAACAAACTAAATGTAACAAAGCCAACAATAACACTTCCCGTTTTTTAATTAATTTAGAAAATCACATTATTGAAAGATTTATAAAAATTTTTACGATTGCTAGCCCATCTTGCTATATAAATATTTGATGTAACTTGGATTTTTACTAGATACTGAAAAGCTCTGAACAAAGTAAAGGGTACCCTAGAGCTTCAAATGAGCATGCCTAAAAGGATCAAGGTTTTGTTATACACATTTTCCAAATTTTTTTCAGCCTGATTAATTGATTCAATCTTCATGTGAGCTACTAGTTTTAAACTAAAATGACTTGTATATATGTTAGTATGTTACACTTGGCTATAGTAGCACTTAGTTGTATGATTGTTGAAGACGGCCATTTCAGGAGATATGTCCCATTGTCAACTCAGACCGTAACTGATCTCTTGGTTGTTTTAGATTAGGGGTTGGGGGTGTCATATTAGCGTAGGGATGTAGGTGTGATTTTAGAGATAATTTAGGCTTATACTGTCAAAAAGTGTATGTGAGTTATAATGTAATTGGCTGTTGAGTATGTGTGTAGGGTGTAGTCTGAAATGTTTGTATATCTCTTATTGTTCCATTATATATCGTTGGTTATTTTTGTTATGTTTGTGAAGAATTTGTAGGTTTGATGTTATGTTTGTATAGTTATGGTTTGTGGATATGAAAGACGAAGTTTGTTTCTACACTCTTGTTTTGAGTGTATAAAATTACTTTCCTGAGGACACAGGGGTACAAACTGGAAATCAATTTGTAAACAGCTGCAGAGTTGTATATGTCTTTATTTGTGTTGTTCAGTTTTTAAGTTGTTTAAACTGTAATTATATAATATGTAGCTAAGTGTAGCTCATGAGTAGAGGCTTAGCTTTGTAAAAGAAACTATTGTTTCAAAACGTGTCAGCAAGTAAGCCCTATGTATTCACTTATTTATATATCATTTAATTATAGTTTAATCAGTGAATTCAAAATGATTACAACAAGCAACTTTAAATTATTTGTTGTGTGTAGAGTAGGGTATTAATTAACCATAAACTACCAAACACATTTTGTAAATACAGTTACAGAATAGCCTACTTCACAGACAAAACCCTCAATAAACAATTAAAACCCAACAACATAAACAAAAACATTTTTGACATAGCCTATTTGGTTCAAGATGATCGATCATTATTTATTGGTCGAGGGCTGAGCTCACCTCACGCCTATATACAGCGACCACAGAGAACAATTGGTGTCACACTAGCTTATAACTTCTTGTTTGCTAGATTGTAATTTTGTAATAAGCCCTTTTGATGACGATGACATGGTCATTGAAATGTACATAAGGGTTTAATCTTAAGTAACTTGTTTTATTTGTTATTTTTGATTATTTTAGTGGTATTGGGGTTCTTTCCAATACTTTCATTGTAATAAACCAAGACACTTATAACTGTGGAGACGTATACAAACTAAATTGCAGTTCAGCCTTCTAGCAAACCTTTCTTTTAACTCAAGATGACTTCAATTCCCCCAGAAGACCTGAACCTGAAATTTGAACATTTTTATCTCTAGAAAACATATTTTATGTTATTGTGGCACTTATAATTACACAATTCTTGGGTCATCAGGTAGCTGTTTTGTTAAATCATTCTAGGCTATAAAATACATTTTGTCAAAATGAGCCAATTTAGTAATCTAATCATCGAGAATCAATAACTTTCACTCAAAGAAAAGAATAATGGAGCATAAATAAATCACTCTTGCTTTATGATAGGTGTAATTACAGTATGTATTTGTTTGCAGTGTTCTTTGTTTAATCCTAAATACAAACCTAACAATTTCAAGAAATTATTTACTATCCATTGGTGTACGTAAAAGAAATATAGATCTATCTTAAATTACCAAATCCATTGTTATCATGGAACAGTTTGCAAATGGCTTCATACCTTGCAAATGGCTCCTCTTCTCCGCACCTACCATTGAATGTTGATTAGAGCTAAGTTGTTGAGTCTACCTTCAGATACAGGTATCAATATACCTCGTACCTCGGTATCAATATACGAGTCGTAGCCACGTATTAAGTCTATGAACGGTAGAAAAGGATCACTAATTACTAGGAATAATTTACTGTGGTTTAATATTAATAAATAATACACACAACCTCTAACCACAAATATTTGTATTCTAGTCTTATGTACATTTTGGTTACAAAGGTCATGTCTCTGAGGATGGTTACTTTGTAACCGAAATGTACACAAGACTAGAATAAAAATATTATTTGTGGTTAGAGGTTGTGTGTATTATTTATTAGAGTTCACACCCAGCAACAGTGACAGGAATTACAATTAGTGTTTCAAGCACTTTCCTTATCATTGTCACAGAACAAAGAGGACAAAGATGGGATGTTACCAACTTCTTTTCCTTTTATTTCCCATTTCTTTATCCAGATTTCAATGTGATGTTGAAACATTAGGGTGTCATAAAATAAAATAAAATATACATTTGTTTTATAGGTTAATACTTTCTACTAAAGTTATTGGTTTGGCGGGCACATGCTACTTTTGCTCCCACTTGGCCAAGCCCTAGATAGTAAATACAGAGGTTAATATTGTGATAGGAAATGTGGATGTGGACAGAAAAGTTCAATATTAAATAGTTTTTACTTGTGATGGATATAAATTTACCATATATCTTAGAGTAATATTAAACCTTTTTGCAGATGACGCAGGGGATGCAGATCAGTATGTAAGATTCAGAGACTGCTCTTACAGAGTTAGACATCGCAGCCCAAGCATTTCGAAATCAAAATCGAAAGGTAAAAGTAAAATATATGTTATGTTATATTTCTTTAATTGGCAAGTCATTAGGTTAACCCTTAGCTTGCATATTATGATACCTTGGATAGGTCAAATTTTCACATATTTCACAAGTTTCCTTCATAGATTAAAAAGAATTATTTAACCCTCCGCCGGTCGCGTCTTACACTTTTACATTACTGGTCGTGTGAAGCATGGAGTGCCGCCCATAATTTTTCACCTATTTCAAGTGGGCATTTGGTAGTAAGTGATTAAATGTTACAACTTTTTAAAAAGAAACCTGTTTTAATATACAAGAAGAACAATTACTTACAATAACTTATTTTATTTTGTTAAAAAAAGGATAAAAACTTTTACATTTCTTCCGTTTTACTTTCTTGATTTGAACAGTCATCACACTTGATTATATTTTTAGAATGGTTTTTACAAATAAATCCGGTGCATTCTGAACAACGCACACTGGTTTTTGTATTTTGTTCTCTTGAGCATCAAACACATCTTCCAGATCCAGTAGCGACAGGAATATTTCGTACCCCGACTCTGTATGGACTAAAGAACAGCGCTATGTCTTTGGGGAGTTTTTTAATTTGTGCCCTTTATTTCAGGTGATCTTCCATGAGTGTATGAGAAAGGTCTTTCACGAATTTCTTCCTGACATCACTTTCCGAGTTGTTAAATTTGTAAATTACAAAAGAATTTATGTCCGCGATATCAAAGTGTCTATAAAAAAGTGACTGTCTTGATATTCGAGAGGTTGAGTACAGGTTGAACTGTATCGACTCTGATCTTTGTCGAGTTGTAATCCATTATGGCTTCTGGTTTTTCCGTATTTTCATTTATGGCGTCATCATGCATAGACAAAAGTAATAAAACAATTTTTTTTTTTTGATGAAATGAAATAAGCACTAAGTACTCACCCTGAAATCCGAAGATGGAACTACGTATTTCTCTTGATTTATCAGCTTAAATAACAGCGGTGGGATTTCCCGTTCATTTTTTTAGAGCCCCGAGAATAGTTAGACCATTTTTAAAAAGATGTTCTGCCAATAGAATGCTGGTATAAAAGTTGTCCATTGTAACATTCCGATTTGAGCGTTTTATAGGTTCAACAAGCCTATCTACCTAAAACGTAAAACCTACATTGTAATTTTAGAAATTATTTGCTAAATTAATTATTAATTAATTAATAAAATAATTAAATAGCATAAATTTATTTATTTTAAAACAAAATTATAAAAAATAATTGTGAAATATAATAATAATGTACTGACCATGACTGGTCGCGTGGAGTATTCTGTGCTACAACGAGGATGTGTCCTTGATCAAAACATGTTGGGACCTGTATTGAGATAAAACTAACCAAAATAGATGATTCATTCAATTATCAATATAGTCAACAACAAATACTAGGAATGGCAAGTGCCTCCGTTCAAGATTGTAAGAACTGATAATGAATAGATGAAAAGGTGACACACAGGGCCGCCACACGACCGGGGGAGGGTTAAAGTGCTGGACACCATCAGCTTAGCATAAACTAACACCTTCTCTGCATTTATCATCAGCTTGCTGTTTGCCAGCAATTCATTATCCCAGCAACAGGCAGCCTTTATGTTTGTATTTGTTTGTTATCAATTTGTATTTGTAAATTATCAAAACATATTAGACACTTGGTATAGCCCAATCCTTCTGTGTCATTGTGTTTGCATTCTGTGTATTTTGTTACCTGTTGGATTTGTACATTTGTTACATGGTTGTAGAACTTGTGTATCTAACCCCATGTCACATCCAGATAAAGGCTTGTAAATTTATCATACCCAAAATGCATTTTGAATTGTTTTAGTTCTAAGAAATATGTAAAAATATTTGTTTTATTTTTCCAACATTATAGACCTATACATGTAAGAGTTTAAATATAAATAGAGTTTTAACAATTAAAAACTTACTTTTACACATTAATTCTGCACTAGCGGTAAGTAGTCTATTTCATATGGAGTGTACTAAGAGTTAGAACATGAATTATATACAAGACATGAGGTGTGTCAATAAATAACTCGGTTAATTTTCTTTGTAAATAGTATAGAAGTTTTTTTGTCAAGTATTTATAAAAATTACTTTTTAAAGTTTTTAAATAGCTTTTATTTTTAATAGTGTTCTTCTTAAAGAGAACAACTTTTAGGTTGTGAAACTAAATTTTTTTGTTGAATTTGGTAGATTGTTTTATACATACAGTAATGTTTTTGTTACTATTGGCTGAACATTCAAAATAAAATAAAATTGTTGTTTCTATTTAAAGAGAAGAAATTTTTAAATTTTGTGGTTGTCTTAGACACTATAGCCCTATGGGCTAAGCTTTTACTGGGAAATAAATAAGCAGTCTTCATGTGGTCTGTAATTGGGTCATGCGTTATTGTGCAGATTTATTCTTAATTTTGTACCTAAGTTATTTTATTATTTGTTAATTGATTATTATGTGTAATTAGTAAAAACAATTTAGAAATTTGAAAGTTTGAAGCTTGCTCTAGATTCTAGCCTTCATTGTTCATTTTGTATGTACATAAGAACCCACGACCAACTGTTTGAGTAAAACCTATACTGAGCTTCTCACTCCAGTTGACATGAAAACTGCTGAAGTGTTATACTACGTTTAAATGTCTAATAGAAGATCAATGAGCCGTAAATATCTTTCTTTATCTATACTGTAAGTTTCATGAGTCGATGAATATCCCTTTGAAAGCATAAACATCTAGTCTTTTGCGTAACATATGTGAAAATAAATTCTCTTGAACAAACAAATTAATGAAATTACGACTACAATCATGTCTAACTGGGCTAGCCCTTAATGCCGCTACTAATAAATTATCATGACCAGCTGATCTAGTTCATAAACCTCAATGGGCTGCCCTCATTTTACAGTGTCTTTACTGCTGAACTAGTATCCTCAAAGGTCTAATAATAGTTTATTCTACTAGAAATACAAGAGATACACAAAACTCTCAAATTATTCATTTATTAACTCAGATGGGTTTCAATGACAAAATCATCATCAGTGAGTGTTGTTACTACAAAACTGATGATAATGACTTTGTCATTGAAACGGGTCTGAGTTATTAATCGATTAATTTATGAGTTTTGTGTACATCATTTATTTGTATTAACATAACCTCACAACCTAAGCTCAAAGATTGGTTGTATAGTTGAGTCTAGATACCCCATTTTTCTGTCGGAGAATTTTAGGATAGTTACCTTACAAACTCTTTTGTTGAAGAGATCTTATACCTAGGCTTTAATGTCAGGATATTGGGGTTACATTTGACTTGGTGCTTGATTACTGTGGAATACCTGGAAACACAAAACAGATGTAGAAATAAAATTAGTTATGAGATTGATCCGACTCTTGCATGTAACTTGCTATGCATAGAAAACACAGTAATTCTTCTGTAAATGAATGAGGAAAGGAGAAATTTGTATAAATTTGAGGGAAATTAAGGATACTTTTACCCTAAGATGTCTTCTGATGGTTCTAGTTGTAGAAAGGAAGCATGGTTGTGTGTTTTCATATCGGTCGCTCTATGTTAACATATAGTTGTCTGATATGATCTAGGAATCTGTCATTTTGTCAGTTTTAAAGTTACCCTCACAGTAAGTTTGGCTGTGTGATTGAATGACACCGTAGCAAGTATGACATACAGGACAGTTCAAAAGTAATGTTAGAGAATGATTTTATGGCCGGTGATCATGTTATTTGTTTTTGTCATCAGCTAAACATATTTTATAACATTTAATACTGTTCTTACCTAATTTAAATTATTCTATTTTTGTTATTTGCATATTTATATGTAGAATAATACTTTTTGTTTTGTTTATATTGTTATTACTTGGTCATCGCTATATGTGTTTTTCCCTTTGTAATATACGTTTAGAGGTTTTTTTCATTTAAATATCTATATTCAGAAATAGGATGTATTTATAGAAAGTGTTAACTTCCTTAGTGTTTTGTCAACATTAATGAAGGAGTCTTTTACTTTTTATCATCTTCTCTGTCCTTGTGAAAGATATAAAAGTCTTTAGCAAAATACTGTCCTTAGCAAATTTTCCTGTTGTAACAATGTATTTTTCTATTTAAATCTTTTCTCCTGAATATTAAAATTTCAAGCTAAAATGTAATGCCACATTATCTTACTTTCAGATGTTGCTAGATATTGTGTTTACTGCAATAAGTCTAAAGAGAAATGGGACAAACCCATAATGAATGCTTTCCCACCAGTGTCCGATTCAGCATTTTTTGGCCCGACATTAGACGAAGCCATTACAAACTTCATAAGCTGTTTGCCTTCTAAGATTTTGAAGCGACTTGGTTTTTTTCATGAATCAAATACCGACCCTGACAGTGAAGGTTGTAATATTTTGATTTTTTATTTCAACAATTATGTAATATTGTATACATACATCAAGTCTTTTGAAAGCAAGTTTCTTTATTTTGATGTTTCATCTAAGTCCTTTACTTTAATTTCTGTTATTAAGTTTAATGAGCGTAAAAAGGGTTTTTTAAAGTTTTTGTTCCATGTAAGGTTTTTTATTTAATAAACTAATTATTTCTATAAAATGTTAAAATTATTGATATGAGATATTTTTGTTAAATTTGTGGTAAATATCATAAATAAAAAAACGGTATCACAAATATAAATTATCACATAAATTTAGCATAATTTTAAAATTGAATTAAAGTATTACTAAACAGTTTTTCTAACAAATTATGGAGTTTATCTACATAAAGTGAGAATTGCGTAATACATACTTTAACAAATCAATAACTTAAAAAAATCTTTAATATAAATAAATTGTAATTTAATTCTATTAATAAATTAATATTATATAACTTTATAATCATTATATAACAGATATATAACTTTTCAAAGTTCAAATAGGCTTTTTGAAGACAATTTCATTTCAGCAGTGAATGTTTTAGATTTTGATCAATAATCCTGTTTTTTATTTTAATGAATTTATGTTATGTCCACTTTCTATTTATTTTCTGTTTGTGCTATTTTTTATAGGTTACTAAGTCATAACATAAATGTAAATGGTGTGGATATGTGGATGTTAACCCATTGCAGATTATAAAACTTGGGATCCAAGCGATCCAGCGGGTGCAAATTAATTCCTCGTAACAATTAAGCTGTATTTCGTTACAAATGTATTCTCACTTATGAAACACTAAATATTATATATTTTATACTTGTGAAATTTTATACTCTTATTTTGTACCTTAGTTTATTATTCGTTAATTGATTATTATTTGTAATTTTAATCATAAATAACAATTTCATTATTTTTAATTAAGAAAAACAGTTTTCCTGCAAATGTTGTTTTAAGTATATTCTCCTTTCTATTTATCCTTGCAGCCAATTATTGAAGAACAACAATTGCTTAAATTCCCTACGAGCATTATGTCTTTTGGGTACTTCACAGTAAAAGACATGTTACTGTTTCTTGTAATAAAGACCTTATAAACATGTGTGTGTGTGTTTGTGTGTGTGTGTGTGTGTGTGTGTGTGAGTGTGCGTGAGTGTCTGTGTGTGTGTGTGTGTATGTGTGTGTGTGTGTGCTTGCGTAGTTTGAATGATTGTCAATAAACTCAGTGATTTTTTGGTCTAAGCATAGTTTTTGTAGGTTCTAGCCAAAATTGCAAAAAAAAACAAATAAGGATTTTCTGACGCATACAGTGGGTGTTATGAAGTTTTGAAAAAAGGAAATTTTATTACAGAGCCCGGTATTATATTGTCAGTGATGACTGGTATAGAGAAAACCTGATATTTTACAGAGTAGAAATAAATAACTTAAATGTAAACCTATAATTGTAAGTAAAAACATATAATTGTTTTATTTTACAGATCCCTTAACTCGGGATGATCTTATCACTTGTGAATCAGATCTTGGAGAACAAAAATATAAATCAAAGTGTGGAAACTTTATTGTAAGTATAATTTAAAAAAAAGTTAGTTTTAGAAAATCGTCATAATAGGAATGATTGTTTTTCAAAAACTGTGCCAAATTCCTATATTTTAGAATTTAGCTACTTCATCATATATTTGTATTTATATAATATAGTTGTTTATAAAATATTTTAACAACTAGATTATTCTATACTTTTAATTATACAGCGATTTAGATTTTTTTTAAATAAAAATTGGCAAAGACACGAGTGATTAATAATTTATTGTTTTAAGAAGAAATAAATTTACCCATTATTAAATAATACTTAACTAAGTAAATACTTAAGGGCTTACTTGCTGACGGATTTTAAAACAATCGTTCCTTTTACGAAGCTAAGCCTCTACTGGCGGTGTTGCGGAAGGTATAAAGGTTGGGCGATACCGCCAGTAGAGGCTTTGCTTCATGAAAGGAACGATTGTTTCGAAACACATCAGCAAGTAAGCTCTTAGGTATTCACTTGGTTAGTTATAGATTAATCAGTAATTTCAAGATGACTATGACAAGCAACTTTAAATAAACTTATCTGTAGTTATAAAAATTATAAACAAATTACTGATAACAAAAGGTGTAAAGGAGTGGATACAATAAATTAGAATAGAATTAACTATTGAAGTTCCCTGTTGTAATCATTTTGTATTAACTGAGTAAATCATAAGTAATTATTTGAGTAACTTAGTGAAAAGTAATAACTTGCAGTAGTTTCATTGAATAGTGGGTAAGCTTCGTCAATGAAACCATTGTTTCAAAACCCATTATCAAGTAAGTTAATTTTTGTAGTTACTTATCAAATAATTACTTGTTAATAATTATTTATTTAGCAAAAGGGTCCAAAATCCTTGAAATCCATATAAGAATCTTTACAAGTATTAATTAGATAAAATTAAATCAATAAACTCTAGTAGAGACAAAAGAGATAATCTATTACATAATGAAGGAAAAAACTTATGTCAACAAAATTTCTAAAAGAATAAAGTAGGAATAAAATGGGGGGATTTAGAATAGAAAAAGTTAGAGGGATATCCCTTGTAACGTGTTGGATAATTGGTATAATTCTTAATGAATTATGATATTAAATATTGCAGTAGTTTTGTTACACAATTAGTTATTTGACTTACAATGTCAAGAGTTTAATTGAATACAAGAATAGTGTGTTCAATAAATAATTAAGCAACAAATATTAATTTAAACAAATCAAATTTTACTGCACAAAAAAGAGAAATATGAAATACAAAACAAAATTATATATGAAATGTTATGCTACTTTATGTTTTTACATTGTTTTATATACTTAATTTATAAGAACTTTATATGTGTTAGATTAACGTGAAGAATTAACGGTGTTGTATCTTAACGTAGCAACATTTCTTCTAACAAAAAAAATAAATTTCAAATAAACTTTTACATATTTTACATTTTAAAATAAAAGCGTCCCTTGCTCTTCGGATGTTTATACGTCTGTCTTGCTTCAGATTTCGCCAAGGAAAAGAGCTTGAAGAGACCACGTAAGTATTTTAACTTCCGTGCACCTAGCAAATTCAGGTTTTTGAATATGGATATCTGTCTCAGCCGGCACCTCTATTTTATAATTTACAATTTTTTAAAATTTTATTTTACATTTTAAAATTAATATCTCGTTTTGTTTTATGAACCTGTTTTAATATTTAACATTACGTAAAATAATGTTTCACCGTACTATTGCCAGATACAGAATTTTAGAATGTGAGGGATAATTAAAAGGAATAAAGTTTAAAATTATTATAGACAATGTACCAACTTTTGTTTAAAATCAGGAAGATTTGATATAAGAATTATTTTAAAGAAAAAAGTAATAAAATTATTAAAAACACAACAGTTAAATTGATAGTAAACACATAAATTATACATAATAAATGTGGAGTAAGTACGGTTTAATTTTAAGTAAAATTTAATTAATAATCATGTTAACATATTATCAGACTAAAGAAGGAACACAATAATCCTAGACTTTGTGACATATGAAAGTAGACTCGTAAAGTTTATAGAGAAAAGGAGAGACATCAGAAGACCTTAATCCTTTTCTTTCTGAGGAATAGCTGGTGGAGGTCCAATTTGCATACAGCAAAACGTATGCTCATTATACAACATATATTTTTCTATTACAAATAATCATTTTAAGTGAAAAAAAAAACTTGGATGATTGGAATTCGAATAGTTTTAATTAATTTGTATTGTATTTTACTTACTTTATTTGTTTGAATTTGATTAAACTTTATTGTTATTTATTGTATTTTTAAAACATTTGATTGGTCTACGTTTAGGACGAAGATGATGTCCTTCAATGGCTTAACAATGAATATATGCAGTTAGCCAGTGAACTAGCAGAAGCAAAGAGGAATCCTAGGGGGAAAATGTCTCCAGAACTATATGAATCCAGAAGATTTGTACTGGATAGGGTACAAGAAATACTACAGGAAAAGAGATATATTGAGGAGTAAGTACAGAACAAAGTTCTTGGTTGTCATAAAAATATTGCTAGAAAACTCCCATCTTGCTCTAGAATCAGTAATTGGGACATTTTAAACTCTTCTGGGAGTAATGACGTACAAATAATTTGGCAGCAACAGTGCTCACAGGAGAGGGGTAATGTGTACAAAAATTAAATTTGTGAGAAAAAATTCAAATTTTTATAAAAACATACGTATTGTTATAAAAGGAATACTTTGATATAGAGTGAATTATTTTTAGTTTAAAATTTGCAAAAAAGTAAAAAATATTACGTTTTAAAAATTTTACTTTAAATAAAACGTTACTTGTATAAAATTTTTTTGGAACTGATTACTTGTCAAAAATATATGTTTAGACTTTCTTTATATATACAAAATATTTATAAACTCACATATGACACATTTACATGTCTTCGTGATAAGCACCAAAACAGTTTTCCTGCCAGTTGGCTTATTATGGGGGCAACTGGAACATGGAATTGTCGTTTTGTTGTTAATTGTTTACACACAAAAGTAAAAAACACAAACGATATAAAAAACGCTTGTGAAATAGTAAATAAAGATTAAGATGCTCACAGATATTTAGAAAAAATCATGTTATCTTGTTTAAAAAACGACAAACCATTCACTCAAAACAGAAACAAAAACGTACCAGTATGTAGTTACCTCTTTTGGGATAAACTATAAAATGGCAAACCCTGACAAAATTCAGACTCTTTGAAGGGTTGACAAATTTTTTAATTAATTTTTTTTCAGTACTAAAAAAATACTTTTGTTTTAAAAGTAACTATCAATACTAGTATTATTAGACATTTACTTCATTGTCAGAAGCTATGAAAATTTGTTTGATTTCTTTAGATTTCCTATTTTTTAAATTAATATTAATGGGACAGAATAATAATATTAGTAATATTAATAATAATAGTTTTCTATCACTAGTGGTTTCCGGAAACACACACTTGTCTTTTGTCTGTAACTTTTAGAACTTCTGGCTTGGTAGGTAATTGAAGCTTATAATATAACTTTGAGTCATGTTATGGAAATAACATTCATCATGTCCTAATGATAAATTAAAATTATTTTTATGCTGCTAAGCTAGGCGGAACTGGATTTTGCCAAATACACACTACCCAGCACTTCATCAAGTTTCCACATTGTTTCTGTTACTCAGTCATTATTTCGTTGTTACCAATCTCAATAGATTATACTTTGGTGAAAAATAATGTCAATCATGTTTCAGTAGCTAATCTGTCCTCATCAGTGACAGGTGAACACCGGAAAAGTAATTACTGACATTTAGATGGTACACAATATTTATACAAGAACAATCTAATAGAAAAAAGAAACTATTCTTAAAATATTAGATTGTGTTTTTGTTAATTTATTGCATGACACTAAATGTCAGTACTTTATTTTTCAGAGTTCACTTTTCACTGATGTGGGCAGCTTAACTGTCAAAACATGTTTTTGTGAGAGTTGAGTTATATTGCCATGCTCTTTTAAATAAAGATTTTATATATTTTTAATATCTAATGTTAATGTTTATTACTTATAACACATTTCAGTAGTTTGGAAAGAGCTGTCTCTTATTCAACTAAACAGTATCTTGCTATTTCCAATTATTTTCCAATTACTGTATTGGTAAGTCTTGCTTAAAAATTCTTACTAAGAAAAAAAATCATATATTCTGTTACATTTAAACGTATTAATATAAAGACTTTCCGAAATTATGATTTATAAGATAAAATATTATACATCTTCAAAAGTATAGATTTGGAATCAATCGTAATCAGTCAATTCATAATTTATCCATGAATAAAGTTAACGTATATTATTCATGTGTGAAGTTATGCATTTACACACACACACAGACACACACACTCAAACTCCTTAATATAAATTTTAACCCATAAAATAAAACTTATTACAATTTGAAATTTCTTGTGACCAGACCTTTTATTAATATAAGTTGTTAAATTGTAACTTACACTTGTAAGTTAACAATTTAACAACTTATAATAATAGAATGTAAATTCAAATTGTAATAAGTGATTAACAACCAGCTCCTCATGAACAACAAAATTTTGAAATAAAATAAAAACTTATAGGAGGACTGTGTATTTTTAATACAGAGAAAGCAATGTACTATCAGAAGTACATATACAATTTAATTTCTACTTATTGATTTTCTTATAACTAAATTTTATTATCTTAACAGAGAAAAGGAAAGGCAAAAAGAAAGAATAGCAAGGAAAGAAGAAAGAGAAAAGAAAAGGTGCCACTGTTGAATATAATATTGGATTATAAAAAAGCTATACAATTTCATTAAACCCTACATTTGTATTTTATGAATTATTTAATATAAATGCCAGGGACATAACTATTAAAAATAAAAATTATGTCTTTATATTTATTAAACATCTATAGTAAAACTTAATTCTCATTTGTGTTTAAGTATGTTTATGTAATCAACAGAAATTGTAGATGAATGCAATATTCATTGTTTGGTTCTCTGGTCACAAATCAATTGATATGCCCTCTTACACAAATCTTTTACTTGCTTTTATAATCAAGTTATTGAGCCTATGTTGACTAGTGTGGTGTAGCCTAAAAATGAATATGTATAATATATAAGTATACTAAACTAAAATTAAAATATTAAACCCCCCAAATAATATTCATTTTTGACAATAGTTATCATACACTAGGGTGTAAGTTTTATAGAGACAATTAAACCACCAATTTCTATTACTCAGAAACCTTCCTAGTAAGTAATTTTTAATAGTTTACTTACTATTAAAATGGATTAAGATGTGTAAATAAACACTAATTTTGTTGTTTGAGATGTTCAACAAATCTATAAAAATGAATTATTTATAAAAAATGGTATACAGAAAGTAAATGAATTACATACACACTATTTTGTATATTCAGTTCTAACAAAGAAAACCATAAGGCAATAGGAATAGGCTGTTTTCAGTAGTCAAAGACTCGATCAATCAAACAGATTTCAGAACCACTCATATGTTAACATTAGGGATGGGCCGACTCCTAAAATTTTCGATTCCGATTCCGTTTCCGATTCTAAAATTTTCCTTTCGATTCTCGATTCTTTAGTCGATTCTCGATTCTTTCAAGTTATATTAGCTTACATGCTAGTTCTCTAATAATTAATTTAGTTAACATCTTGGTCATATGGCAAAACCTTTTAAAAGTTCTGTTTTAATGTAATAGGCTACACAAAACCTTCAACCGTGAGAGTGATATCTGTCCATAATATAATTTATTAAGGTTAAGTTTCGGAGGAATAATACAGTGTTTCTGTTATCCGTCTATTCGCTCAACTGTCATGGCCACGGTTCCGACGGTGACGGTTAATCGAGTTTTTACTGTACTTTTTTGTGTTTTGTTCTGACATTTAGTGAGAGAGAGAGAGACGAGCGATGTCAAACGACCAGAAATGGTTACGATCTTGATTGCTGTTGCTTCATAAATAATAATATTTTCGTTTACTTTAATCATTTAATTCATTCAAATCAACTAATACATAAATAAGACATAGTTGGTAATTAATTATTTTTCCACACAAATATAATAAATTTTGGTAATAAATTTTGTTTGGTAATAAATTACTCCACACGCATATTTTAATAGTTAACAAAATAGGAATCGGAATCGACGCTTTTATGAACGAAGAATCGAGTATCGACGATTCCTCGATACCACCTAGAATCCTGGAATCGATTCCTGGAATCGAGAATCGGAATCGGCCCATCCCTAGTTAACATGTGCATTTCTCTGGCAGTAGTTCTATACTGTTGTGGTCTTTCGTGAAATAGATAAAAACTTATTCAATTCCTTCTACTAGTTCACCTCTCTCTCTCTCTCTCGCTCTCTCTCTTTCTTTCTCTCTTTCTCTCTCTCTCTCTCTCTCTCTCTCTCTCTCTCTCTCTCTATATATATATATATATATATATATATATATATATATATATATATATATATATATATATATGATGAATAGTTATTATCTAGAATACATCTGTTCATTCTGCAGACTCGCTCTTCAACTGTTGTTGGGCTCACCTCGTCAATGCTAGATGAGATTTTAGCAAAACGTCATAACTACAGAATGAACAGTACTCTAGGTAATAACTATTCATCATATTTTTCCATCCGTGAAGGAATACGTATCTGCATATATATATACAGGACAACGTAAAATAACGATATATATATATATATATATAGATTTTTTGGACTAGGAGACTGACAGACTTACCTTGGTAGGAGTCCACTCTGTAGTCTTGAAATAGAAACACATAAAAGCACTTAAACAATGATATATTTCAACCACACAGTGGTCTTTGTCAATCGAAGAGAAAACACAAAAAGAAATATGAGAGAATGAAATAAAATAATTGTAATCACAGATTGTGTAGAGTAGAAATCAGATGTCACAGATGCACAGATTAAAGATATATATATTGTTTCCATGAACATATGAGTGATTATAGTTTATATAAGTCTGTCAGAGGAAAGAGATAAGGCTATATAAAAAAAAAAAAAAAAGAAAAAAAAAAAAAAAAAAATGAATGGATTTATCTGATGTTGAGGTTAGGGGATTCTCTGGACTTGGTATACCACTGGTATGATAGTTCCCACCTTCTCAGTTCTGAGGGATTGCAATCAGGGGGGAGTGATTTAATTATTTTTGTGGTATAGCAGTCATCAAAAGTTGTGATGTTGTGACTCGCAGCATGTTGAGCTGTTGGTCTATCCATATTCATAATTTTAACATCATGTCTGTGGCCATTCATTCTGATATTCAGACCATCCGTGGTCAGGCCTATGTACTGTGCTGAGCAAAGTTTACATTGTAGCTGGTATATGACATTTTTCGATGTACAATTATGATGACCCTGTATTTTGAAGACCATTTTTGTTGTTTGGCTGTTGAAACTATTTGCTGAGGGGTGTATTGGACACGTCTTGCATCTAGGTCTATTACATGGGAAGGAGCCATGAGGAAGTTTGTGTGGTTTCTCTGCATCAGGGTCTGGTAGTTTAGGATGTACTAGGATGTTTTTCAAGTTGGGAGGTTGCTTGTACCAAATTTGCGGTGGATCGGTGAAAAGATTTTTGGTGTGGACGGAAGCTTGAAGAATTTTGAAGCCATCTCTCAATATCTTGTTGAGTTTATGTAGACCAGGATGGTAGTCAGTTATTAAAGACAGTTTATTTTGTTCTGTTTGTGGTTTATGGTGAACCGAGGATTGTGCTGAATGAATTTGGTTTTCAATGAGTTTTTTTGGGTATCCTCTTCTCTGGAAGGCTGTTGATATCTTTCTATTAAAATCTTCCAATTCCCTATCATTCGAACAGATTCTCTTACCCCTGATTGCTTGACTGTATGGAATGGATCGTTTTATGTTTATTGGGTGGTTGCTGTCGAAATGGAGATATTGTAGGTTTGATTTGGATATCCTCTTCTCTGGAAGGCTGTTGATAAAAAAAAAAAAAAAAAAAAAAAAAAAAAAAAAAAAAAAAAAAAAAAAAAAAATTAATTGTAAATAATTTTTACCACTAAGTGCAATAATTTTACCTTATGTGATGAGGCTCCTTTTGGTCAGTTGACCATTGTCGAATCACTGAATTAATTTTCTCTATTTTTCTGGTGTGGTTGTTCGGTCCGTGATGTTGGTATTTGTTGACGTCATACATGTTTCTTCATTGAGCCACGTGTATAATGATTTTGAACAGTACGTCGTCTGCATATGTTGTCTGTAGGCTCATTAAATTGTTGTGTATGTTTTTATAAATGTGGTATTTTTCTAGTGAGTTTAGTTCTATTGGGTTATTATTTATTTCAAGTATGGTTAGGTAGTTTCGAAATTTTGTTATTTCGACTAACAGTATATATATTGTTCAAATTTTCTATCGTTAATAAAATACTTTTTATTCATCTACTCAAGTTCAAATTATTTTTTTAAAATCTTGTGGTGGATGACACTTGATATTAATACAGTTTAAAAAAATATTTATTAATTAATTAAAATTTAAAAAAGCTAATGTTTTGGTCGGATTTGAACCGAATGTTTTCATGTTTGAAATACTTTCTGAAGATCAAACATACTTCCCGATACGCCAAAATAAAATGTAAAAAATGAGTCAAGACAATTGCACGTGAGTATTAATATTATCTATTAGTTTTTAATCTATATGGATTTCATTCAGTTTCTTCTGTTAGCTCACACACTCCTTATATAGTTTCCTTGAAACCAAACCGGCATATCTGCAAAATTCATATTTTTCTCCTAAGGGCTTTTAAGTTTTCAGATGTGATATTTTCTTTATATCTTCCATTTTGTTCACCTCAAAGCCACCTTATATATGAATAAAATTTAGATGAATATTGCTTATTGAAGTAGTAGTTTTAAATTAATAGAAAATTGCTTAAATTAAGAGAAATATGCAGATATGCCAGTATGACTTTAAAATCAGTGAAATTTTTTCTTTTGTTTCACAGTGGCACCAGGTTTTTTTGAAACCTGTTTTATATAGAAAAAAATCATAATGTTGTCAATGAAAAAATAATTTAATATTTCACAATTTTTTTCAAACAATTGACATAATATATGGGTCTTTTTTTTGCTGATAACTTCAAAGTTTCACAAATTTTTATAAAAATCTGAATAAATTGACGTTATTATCCCGTTGGTAACTAACTTTAGGATACCCTTTTCCTTCTCCTCATCAATCATAATTTTCTTGGAATAAGATTGCATCAGGACAGGATTCAAGAAATAATTGGGGCCATGGGTGCCATGGCCTCAATTATTTCTTTTCTTCGCCTCCTCCCAGGCATGTGATCGGTAGGATGTTTTGAAGTTGTTGCCATCTTTAATTAGTTTAAACATTTGAATGTCCAACATGGGTAAAATTACTTGGGAGTTCTACAGAGATTTTATGTGAAAAAGTCCTCATGACTCAATTCATGAACCAGGTAAGGCTTGCCTCTTTTCTTTACTGTTTTCATGGCCCTGGCATATTCGAAAGGGTAGTATATCGGTCTGCATCAGAGTGCTCTCATAACTTCTTCTTTAATGGTTAAGTGAGCTGAATCCCCCTTGTTTTGGATGTACCCTTCACTAAAAATTTGTGTGATATATTTGGTTTTTTAATGTTGTAACAGTATATTTGTTCATTGACATCATATAGTTATTTTTTTGTTCTCCACAGAAATAAACGCTGTAAAAGATGTCTATTAGACAGTCAGCTTTGTTATTTGAATGTTGCAGATATTTCAGCCCACAGCTCTCAATCTCAATCACTCCTCTTTTTCCCTGTATCTCGTCCCAAGAGTAACAGTTTACCATTTCGTTACCTTCAGCTCAGCAGTTTTTTAACTGTAAACAGCTAGCTTTGAAATGTAGTAGTAGGAAGACGCCTCCTTCTGTGGACATGACAGCTATGCCTGTAGGCTGTATACTGCTACGATGGTTGAACTTGTGGTTTTCTTGTCATTCTCCTTTCCCAGCCTGGACAAGACTTTTTCTATAATATGATTCTCTATTCTGTCGTATTGTTTCGTGTTTAGGTAAAATAAGACAAACATCACACAGATCTTTCTTTGGTGTGAAAAAACGGTTTTATGACTCTAAAAGAGCTTTGTACTGGCAGTAGCTGATTCTTGCAAGGTTTGACTCCTTTCTTTCTTTTAGATAATCTCTTTGAATTTCGGCGATAGATTTTTTACCTACGATATATTCCTGAGAACTTTGAGATCTGCAGTAGTGACTAGGAATCCTGGATTTTTTTCTGTTTGAAACTTTGCACTCTTAAAAAGTTCTTTATCAAACTTTCAATCCTTTCCATGCTTAATTTCACATTTTCGAGCTTAGCTTAGACATTTCGCAGTATATGGGGGTTGGTTTTAGTTGAGGCTGCTCTAATGCTTTAATGTTAAGTACAAACTGGATTATCTGCCAATAAGTCATATCTAAGTAGTAAAATTGTACTATTGTGAGATAATTCAGTTTTACTTACATGATGGACGTCTTTCCTCCTTGCAGGCTTTGCAGCAACTGGCGTATTGCACAATAGATATTTTTTGAGAAACTAAGTGGCTATTCCTGCGTAAAGGAATACCGATACAACGCCTTTTGACGGTGTTTGATAATACTTTCGGAGGACCAATAATTATTATAATTATATAAATTAATAGTTTGTACTTACGTGCACCATGGAATACACACTTATCACACTCGCGTATTAAATAAGCGATTTCTGGCCAGAAAACTTGTTCGTATTCCACGCACTAGTCACATTCGGTTTAAAAATTAATAAAATATTAGCATTCACGTATTCTAGTACCTAAGGTACGGAGATTTAAAAGTATAATAGTATACTAGAACGTAAGGGTATCGGTCTACACCTTGGAAAGGTCTAACTTGCTCTGCCGTTCAAACTGCAGAACAAACCTTATCACAGGTGAGCTTTGTCTGACTTTGGCGGCGGGTTTAAAATAAAAGAAATGAGTCTATATTACAATTTTAAATACGTAACAGACGGGTTTTAATTCATCTACGATATGCTGGTTCAACATAAAAATAGATGGTAAAAAAAGGATGTTTTGATACCAAGAACTTAAAAATTCAATTTTTAGATATATGTCGGTTTGGTTAACCAGAGACGATATATATCTTGTTCAAATTTTCAGTCGTTAAAAAAATACTTTCCATTCATCCACTCAAGTTCAAATACGTTATTTTAATCTTATGGAGGATGATACTTGATCTTAATACAGTTTTTCAAGTATTATTAAATGTAATGAATTAATTTTAGTTATATATGTGAGAAAAACGTTTCATAAAAGGGGCAAGGTATTTTGTTCAGCTCATTTTATGTTATAGGTTATGTGGTAGAACAGCTGTTTTAACGCATACGTTATCTTAATTGATTTATATTATTTGTAATTATTTAATTAAAAATAACTAAAATAAAATGCTATTTGTTAATTAAAGTAAGAATGACTTATACATATTTTTTTATAATTACTTTTAGTTAGGTTTACATTTATTCTTTCAAAAATATCTACTAAAACACGAGTGAAATGTGCATTAAAGTTTAAACGAATTTAAAGGGATAAGGGTGAATAAGCTATTTACATTATCTGTTAACTCAAATGAAAATATATTGCTGATGATGTAAAAAATGTTAATTTTAAACCATCTTCTGTAAGGTCTTAATTTATAATAAACATATAGGTAGTTGCATATTTTACACATTTAAGTAGCGTAGCCTACACATTGATATTTACAGAAGAGTTTGAAAATGTTAAAGGTAGTTAATAGGTGAAACTCTAGAAAAATTAAGAATTTCAAGAAGATATCTTAGTCTTATACTAGTCTCTGGTTTACAACAGAAAAGATAGTTTTAGACTATAAGGTTCATGAGGGTTTTAAAGTGATATTCTAAGAATAATATTAGGTAATAGAAGACCTGTCATAAGTGTCAGAAAAATAGCAGTAAATCTTGGCTTACTTTCCTTCTGCCATTAGCTAGCATCAGGGGCATAGCCAGAGCCCCCCAAACCAAAGAATTTTAGCAAAATAAATATTAAGCTATAGAATAAATTTATTCTACTCCAAAAATACTAGGAAGCAAAAGATTACTAAAGCAGCTCATTTTTACTAAATGTTTTTATAGCCTAGTATGTTTTAGCAAAACCTGACTACCCAACAATTGTGTCATTTTAAGCGCCAAAATAGCATAAAATATGATTTCTAGAGATAAAAATGATAAAAATTTTCCCAGGGGGGTTCCACCACTCTCACCCTATAAATCATCCGGGCTACGCCCCTGGCTGGCGTGTATAGCAGTATTAAACCAATGCACTGAAA
>JBAIZL010000006.1:10558155-10565655 GCA_036971475.1 Prosapia bicincta | reverse complement strand
CACAGTTTTTCGAATACCTATTCATCAATTATAATTTTAAAAAGCTGATGTCTCGGGCCGGATTCGAACTGAATAACTTCATGTTTGAAATCCAACGCTTTGGCGCTGAGCCAACTATCCAATATCTATAAATCTCTTACTTATAGATATATATGAAATTATAAGAGGAATTTACCTTGCGATAATGAATCAATACAAGAGATGGTTAGAATGAGAAATTATAAATTACCGTTAGCTTTATAAATTAGAAACGAAAGAAACAGCGAATAAATAGTAAAGAAAAAAATTATATACTGTATAGAGAGGGAAATGAAAAATTGCAAAGAAATTAGTTTTTTTTTGCAGCTAATATTGTAATGGTGCTATATCTATATACACACATAGTTATATTAATTGTAATTATGAAATAAAAATTGACTAAAAATAAAATTTTTCAATGTTGATTTAGGAATTGACTTAAATTTTTTTTTATATTACTTGTTGGAATAAGTAATATATATTAAAATAATTCTAATCAATTTTTATGTATAATATTGAATTACTTAATATTGTAATTCTGTTATACGTATTTATATTAGTTGTAATTATTTTATAAAATGTAAATAAAATAATTTTTTCTTTTTTGACCTCACTATTAATTTACTTTTTTTAAAATTAATTGTTTTAAAACATAAATAGCTATAACACAAGTAAAAATAAAAAATGCGTGAGGTCCAGCCGATGCTAATAGCGGTGGTGGGGCAAACAAAAATAAAAGTAGCCAGTAAGTTTCATTCATCGCTGCCAGTTGTTTTTTCTTTCCCCTTGACCTGTTGTGAAGAAAGTAAAACCAGCCACTCGTAGTCTAGCAGTCGGTGAAGGAACAAGATGGCGTGTTGGTGACTCTGATCAGTGACGACCTTGTTTTACTTAAACTCTATTTTATTGTTACTGGCATCGCTTCTGTAGAATGAAAACAAATCGGGCTGTCGGCTTAAGTGTGCTTCTACTGGTGTTTCTATCCAAGGGTGAGCATCTTATAGAATTATTTACCATATGGCCAGACATAACCCTACTTTGTAGAGGAAATTGCCTTATGTAACATAGCCTGTAGCTGTTTTCAAGTGCTGTAATGTTTCATTTCTGTAAACGTGTTTGGAGATAGACCTTTAAGTCTCTTTTTATAAATTTAAAGGACATTTAAGAAGGAAATATTTAAATGTTTCTTTCATATGTTAAGGTCACCAGAAACTTTATTATTAATTTTAAGTGCGATCGTCTATAAATTTTTTAAGCGTTGAAGTCTCATTGTAAAAATCAGATCTTGTTTATATTAGATTCTCATGTAACTTTATTATGGCTACAACTTTTATGTTTTACGTTGAATTAAAAAGTATTATAGTTGAAATAATTTCGATAGAAATCTAGTTTCAGATAGAGAGGTACACACATCAATCCAAGGTTGTTGCAAATTTAAAATAATTTTGTGCAATTGTCAAATGTTTAGAAAAGTATTTACGCTAGAGTGGTGTGTTAAAACATACATATTAAAAAGCAAGACTTATTAGGCTTATTTTACACTAAAAAATACAAATATTGGTAAAAGCAAAAGAAGTACCAACTAAATAAAACTTATTAAACGAGTTTTAGATACAGGCACTTCACTTAAACCACAGAAACGTTTCTAGAATAACACTTCGAAATTACTTCTATTAATATAAGTTGTTAAATTGTTAACTTACAATTGGAGGAAACTTGGACTCATTCAGCCTCCAAGTCGTAAGACGAAAACGTCTCCTCCAAGTGTAAGTTAACAATTTAACAACTTATATTAATAGAATGTGTTGTCGCAAGTAATTTCAAGTGTTCCAGTATATAGCCTACTAAATGCAGTCAAGCGGGAGCATTTTTGTGCAATTGTTGCAGCTAATAAAAGACTATTACTAAATAACTATTTTGTAGAATATGTTTTACTAACGGCCTGTACTAATTTTTAGTTAGAAAGTTTTAAACGAAAATCAAGACCAAATGTTTCTTGACAAGATATATAATTAATTGCATAACTTCAATAATACAAGGGTTGAAACCCAAATCAAAATAATGAATACCTAATTGAAAGTGTGAAACAAGAAATAAGTTGAAACAGTGAAGGCAAGAATTTTTTTGTCTTGATTTTCGTCAAAGCATTCTAAACTTTAAATATTTTTTCTATAAATACTAATGTTTATTCAAGAGAAAACAAAAGCATTGGGTAAATCAAAACAAACAGAACAAAACAAAGTACCAAATGATATTATTGAAAGAGTTTTAGTTATAGTTATTTCACCAAAATTATTAAAATATTTTTACAATGTTCCGGCATATGCTAAACGCAGTTGAGGGAGGATTTATCGTGCAAATGATGTAGTCTTTTGAAACGCCAGAATTATATAATTGTTTGTAGAATATGTCTTATTTAGGTTCTGTACTAATCTTTTTAAAGAATAGATAAAGCATTCTAACCTTGAAATATATATTTTGTGAAAACACGAGTTTTTGTTAAAGAGAAAATTTCTAAAACTGGTCGCGCCTGTCGAGATAGGCAGCCCGCCACTCAAAATAATGTAAACACATCCGGCTATATATTCACTCTCACATTTTTCAAGACATATTTTAGCTGGTTTGATTGAAAACATTTACAACCAACAATGATTTTTGTTTTAAAATTCGTAGTCCACCTGTAGACGTTTCTATGTCTCAAATTCTATTACACAATCAAAAAAACAAAATTATTGTTGTTGTTTGAAATCTACGTTGTTTAGAATTGTTACGAAATGAATAAAATCGTTGCTGTCGTTAGGAAAAATAAATTATGCTGAATTCCTTTTACGGGAATTCTTAATGATATTCAGTAGTTGTGTGTACATTTAAATAGGGATATTTTAAAGTTTTAAATTAAAACAACTCGTTTAAAATTGAGTTTATTATTGCTTTTAAAGTTCTTTGATACGTTTTTACCTATTGTCAAATATTTAACATTCCACTAAAAAATAAAAATATTTAATTTCATTGTTTTCGTGGGTTTTTTTTATTTTGTATTGGACTATTTCATTTTATTACTATTTAATTAAAAAATAATTTTTATTATTTAAAAAATGAAAGTACATATTTGTTTAAATTAACACAATATTTCCCATCAATGACAGGAAATAATATTCCTTAACGGTGTAAAAGTGAAGATAGAAAGTGTTTTATTGACAAAACATGTAAGTAAATATTACAGATATGTCTTATATCATGATTTAGGCTTGTTTGGTTGTTAATTGTAATCCAAGTTTGTTTATGAAGGATTTAGTTTATCAACTGAAATCTCACGGAATTTTATAAAACCACAAAAATTTGCACTTTGTAAGGTAAATTAAAAATTATGTTTTTATTTAATTAACAAAATCCGAAAAGAACTCTTGCCCTTCTATGCGCTCTTACAATTCAACGGACTCGTCCTTTAACGTCCCGCCGTATTTATACATGTGTTACCCCGAACTCTCAACGACATTGTCCCGCCAGATATTTGGCAAGTGTCAAGTCATTTGGCTCTACCTCCATCACGCAGCACATTCTAGGCGTCGCGACAGTGCCGGGTTAGTAATGCCAGCGCCACCGGGAGACATCGGAAGTGTTTGTCGTACGCACTGATACTGTGCCCGGCAAATATACAGCGACATCAACGAATGTTTGGTTTTGTGACGTAATACAATCGATTCTGGACGATGTTGTATTGATTTTACCTAGGAATTATTAATCGGAATTAGTCCGATCTGCATTTAATTGTTATATAAAAACTAGAGCTAAAACTTTGTGCCCAGTCACAAATAAAAAAATTAGTGCAAAACAAATTAGAGATTAGAAATATGTCGCACATTATCAGCGCAGTGTGAAATCGCATTCGCTTTGACGCTAGTTCAATCACTAGATCATAGGGTCGCTACTGTCGAGGCATCACTCATCAGTAAATGTTGCTGTGATTTACAGATTGAGCTACCCTAAAAAATTTGTTCAAGTACCAATAGGCAGAAACTTTAGCACGTGTAAAGTTTTCGATACATATATATTTATGGTATAATTTGAAGCAATACATTAAAATAAAATAATAATCAACATTAACTAGAATTTATAGATCCTTTTAGTTAAGGGTATTCAACCTCTAAACTCTGTTCTTATGTAACGATCTGACTCAAATTTGTGCAGTAAGTAGGCACAAGAAACAAAATCTACCCTATTCCGACGTGCGCTTTTACCCTGGGGGGAGGGTTAGGAGTAGGGTGAGAATGTTTATATTCAAAATAACCTCAGGAATCGATGTAAGAATACATTCTAAGCAAAAAATTCCTAAAAATATTGTTTATAAACCAATAGTTTTAGAGTAATACGTAAGTGTCCATTTCTCTTCGATTAACAGCGTGTTTTCAAACGATTATCGACTACTAACTTAGAAACGTAAAAACAAAACGATTGGTCCACAGCGATGATAGTTCTACAGACGATGTTTAATTATAAATTTGTGTTATAGAATATTTCAAACTATTAGTTTATATAATTACAAAAAAAAAATTATGTACAATACATTGAATTATTTTTATTTAAAACCTACATAATTTCAAACTCTTATCTATGCAAAACAAACTTATTGAGGGTAGTTTATTAGGGGTTAAAAATATAGTTGAAAATTAAATACCCTGTAAAGGATGAAAAATTATGAAATAAAATTAATTAAACTGTCATTACCTACATAAAAATATCAATAAGTGATATTTTTTTCAAATGCATAATAATAGGGGAGGTTTATAAGGGTTAAAACTTGGTGATAAATCGCAAATAATTATCCGAAGTATGAAACTATTATCACTCAAAGTTTCTTTAACGTAGTAAATGTTTGAACTACAATTTTATTAGAATTTTGCAATAAGGGGTAGTTTTCACCCCTAAGAATCGTAAGATCACATCGACGTTGAGTAGATTTTGAAGTGAAGGGCTAGTAGAGCTTAATTCCAAAATGTCATGAAAATCGATGCATAAGAACGGAACTCAGAGGTAATATCTTATTTAACCTTCATTGGCTGCACTACAAATATGGAGAAGAATCATAAAAACTTAGGTTTGTCATGCATTACCCAATACAAAAACATTTTAATAATATTTTCAAACGTAAGTAACAAAGACATTTCAAGTGGCAATTTAAGACATAACATAATTTTACTTTAGGTACTACCCAATCCAAAAATATTTTAAAAACTTTCTAACCTAAGTTAACAAAAACATTCTCAACGGAAGTATAACACAAAATAATTTCACGTTAGGTACTACCCAATCCAAAACCATTTTTAAAACTTTTTCTAACCTAAGTAGCAAAAACATTCCCAATGGATATTTAACACATAAAATATTTTTTATTTATGTATTACCCATTCTGAAAATATTATTGGGAATAAAAATGTGTAGTGATGGATCCTGTAAAATCTTTCAGTTATGCTTTAACTAGGTATTCCAAAAATATTTTTAAAAGTATTTCCAACTTCAATACCGTAGCAATAACATTACCATTGGATATATTGCTTGTAAAATTGTTTACAGTTATGTATTGACTATTCTGAAAATATTTTTGTAAATTAAAACGTGTAGGGATGAATCCTATAAAAAATCGTTCATTTATGCATTAAATATTCCAAAAATATTTTTTAAAATTATTTAAACCTACTAGCATTGGCATTAGGGTTGGATATTTAGCTATAAAATAATTTTCAGTTATGTATTGGTCATTCTTAAAATATTTTTGTTTAATTAAAATATGTAAAGAGGAATCTCGTGAGAAAAATCATTCGGTTGTGCTTTTATTATTTCAAAGACATTAAATACAGTTACTGGAGATTAAACTTGTGAAACGTTTCTGTTTAGTTATTTATTATTTATTGTTTGTGTGAATAATTACGCGTTGAAAAAAATTCGTAGGTAAAAGTATCAATCAGAAAAACCGTAGTGTAAGTGAAGTTAAAATAATATGTCTGAATAATACTTACATAAATAAATAAATATATATATATATAATACGTTTCTTGTTTTATAATTTAAAACAACATAGGTTATTCAAATACAAGAATATTTATTAATTTATATTCAAAGCTTTTCGTTGGTAAACAGTACCAACATCATCAGGAATGAAAATTACATTTTCATTATATATATATATATATAATGTGTGTGTGCGCGCGCATGCGCGTGCGAGTGTGTGTTATTGCGTAATTAGAATGAAAACAAAGGCTTTCCTTCAACAGCCATGTAAGGTCTACGGCTGAAAAAGCACAAAAGCGCAACAATCTACTTAAGCGATTGACGTCAACCAAGTGGGGGGCAACTCAAGATGTCCTAAGCACGGCCTACAAAACATATGTCCGTCCAGTGATGGAGTATGGGAGCGAAGTTGTGTCTCTCTCCTCTAACAGTACTCTATCTAAATATGACGTGGTCCAAAACAATGCCCTAAGGACGATCACTGGAGGTGCCAAATCCACCCCCATAGTGGCGATGCAGTTACAAGCAGATATAGAACCCCTGGAATCCAGAAGGGAGAAAAGCACTTTAAAATTTTGGGAAATAGCTAGGCGAATAGACTCCAGTCACTGGAGTAGGTACAGACCAGCAACTCAGAGGTTGAAAACACAAATCACCCCCCTAGTGCACGCCGAAGCACTAAGAGAGAAGTATAACATCTCCACCCCGAGCCCAGCACCACTGCAAAGTTTCACTGAGGTAGTCGACGCTCTGCCAAAATAAACCTTCAGCTGCTGAACCCTTTAAGCAGTAAAAAGGAGACCAACCCAACAGAACTAAGGAAAAACGCTCTCGAAACCATTCATAATCTTTACCCGAGTAACGAGTGGCTTCATGTCTATACAGACGGTTCTTACATACCTGAAACTAATTCTGCTGGGGCAGGATCCTACTGCGGGTTTTTCCAGCAATCTTCAGCTGTTGGCAGGAACTCTAGTAACTTCGAGGGAGAAATATGTGCCGTCACTGTGGCGGCCAATAGTATGGAGGCGCTAAACTTACAACCAAGCAATGTTGTGTTTCTTATAGACTCACACGCTGCAATCTCTGCCCTCAGCAACAACAAACCCACTGAAAGCCTGAATGCCTCGAACTGCCGCAAGAAATTAGCCAACCTTATTAGCAGGGGCTGGGATGTCAGCCTACAGTGGGTCCCCAGCCACGTGAGCCTTCCAGGAAACGAGAAGGCGGACGAAATGGCCAAAAAAAGAGCAGAGAAGGAGCAACCTGAAACTCTCCAAACCCTTGAAGCAGCAAAATCCCAAATTGACTCTACCATATCCAGGCTCACTAAGAACCTACTAAGAAACGCATCCACGGGCAAAATATGGGCAAACTTAGCGATCCCAGGCCACATACCTGGTCATCTGGAGAGAAGTGAAGCTGTTGCAAGGTTCCGCCTGGAAACCGGTCACGACTAACTGCAGGCTCACCTAC
>JBAIZL010000006.1:10443155-10550655 GCA_036971475.1 Prosapia bicincta | reverse complement strand
TAATTTTTAAAACTGAAAAACCATTGAGGGGGACTAAAATACCCTATGGTCAAGAGACTAGATATTTTTTTTTCTATAGCAACCTTAAGATCAATTTATAAGGCCTATAAACTTGACGAATATCCTTAAAATGATTTCTAGAAAATGTTTTTTTTTTATTAACATGGCAAAAAAAACTACTTATTGATTTATTCAGCAGACGCAGACTCACACCACCACAACACACCTGAGCAACAGTCTTGTCAGTGATTCACAGCATTGAATAATGCGCTGACCTAGTGAGAAACGCGTCTGCTAAATAAATCAGTAAGTAGGTGTTTTTTGCCAAGTTAGTACAAAAAAGTATAGTTTATACAAAAACCTCAGGATGAACAACACAAAAACTGCAAATGTCTAGAAAATTAGGAAATGCTTCAAGTATTTCCTGCTTCTTTTAGTTTATGAACATAAAATTTTTAGTTTACAAATACTACCAATTATTTTCTGTGGCTGTTAAAGGTGAAATGTTTCGATATTTTCATACGGAAGATTGGTAAACATCCAATGCGTCACCCTATACTGTTTTCTTGCTTTTGGCATTGATTCAGTCATTCGTGTTTATCTTGGACCTCCGGGTTTTATTTTACACAGCTCGAAAGTTCCGCAATTAATCTATTTCCGGTAATTTGAAAATGTTCTATTTGAGGAAATAGTAAAAACTGACTTTTTAAGACGAAATGTTCATAGAGTTGTTGGTAGATAAATTTATCAGCTAAAATGAAACCTAGTACATTTACCAAGAGGGTTGTGTCTTAAAGGAGGACGTGTATTCACAGTATGTTCCTTAGGTTTCTCTTTCCTCCCTCCTCTTACTTCTTTCATTTTCTCTCTCTTCTTGTTCATTGGTCCCTACCTTTTTCTTTCTCTCTCTTTCTCCCACTCTTTTCCATCGCTATCTCTCTCTGCCTCTTTGTCAGTCTTATCTCGATCCACTTACCACTTCTCCCTTTCTCTTTCCCTTACTTCCTGTTTGACCGTATGTTTCTCTCCCTATATCTTTCTCTCTTTCTCTCACCCTCTTCCATCCCTCTCCTTCATTGTCTGTATGTCTCTCTCTCTCCCCCCGTACCCTTCTCTCTTTCTCTTTCCTCTTTTCCCTGTTGTTTGTTTGTCTTTCTCCCTACCCGTTTCCATCTGTTTCTTTCTCCCACTCACCCCATCCCTCTCTGTCTGTATGTCGGACTTCCCCTTTCTCTCTCTATTCCCCTTCTCGCTTTCTCTTACTCTCTGTTTGTCTGTCTCTCTTCCTACTTCTTTTCATTTCTCTCCTTCTCCCACTCGCTCCCATCCCTCTCCTTCTCTGTCTGTCTCTCTCTCTCTCTCTCTCTCTCTCTCTCATATGCACATGTGCACATATGATGAAAAAGTGTAGAATTCAGGAGTTGAATCGTTTACAAACAACCCGATTATATCTTCAAAATGTTAATTTTCGAAGGAATTTGGCTATATGGCATGTACAATTTTTTCCAAAACTTTGGTTTGCTGTATTCAAAGTAACCAGTAAAAAATTCAAGGTCCTTATCTTTAGCATAAAATAAATTTAATTGAACAAAATAAAATATCGAGATTTAGAAACAATCTGGAAAGATTTTTTTAACAGTTTTAATTTAAATTCTGTAAAAGAAACGTGTAAAAAAATTTAAGTCAATTCCTACTTAAGTAAACAAATAAAAAATCTATTGTAGTTACTTCTTATTAAATTATTAGAATTAATATTAGTATGTATATACACAAGACAGAATCACAACATTAAGTGGTAAAATAGAAACAGAAATTAATTATTGAAATGAATTACTTAAATTTAATTTATGAAATATTATTTGACAAAACTGTATTAACATCAAGTTTCATCCACTACAAGTTCAAACAAATTTGTTTGAACTTGTGGATGAACAAAAGGTATTTTATTAAAGACTGAAAATTTGAACAAGATGTGTATAAGGAGAATCTTAACTAATATTAAGAATTTGAAAATGTGGCGTTTCTATTATCTATCGAGGAAGAAAGGAAATTATTAGTTCGCAGTTGGCAGCCGCAAATCCAGATTATTGGCAACGCGCAATGTTGTTATGCCAAATGGAGCAATTAAACGATGTCACGCATCGTAACGATATTCCAAGTTATGGAGAACGTCTTCGGACATGTTCTACTTTGCTTCACAGTCCGTGATAAATAAAATATGGAACATTTTTAATCTTTTTTATAAGCGTTGGTTCCCCAAACTAAAGATGGTCGATCCAGTAGCTTTAACGTAATTTTTGTGACAGCCCCAGGTTTGGAACAGTGATTTTAGTACCGGTGATAAGGGATACTGAGACTGCTCTGCATGTACCAATAACAAGCAGACATACCACACTGGCGAAATGATTCCACACCTCGCTTTTTTTAGGAGGCTCATTTTATTTAAAAATAAACTTCTACGAAATTAGGAACAAACTACCGAGTGCGAAATAGTGTCTAGTATATAGAACATTGTCACTATCTTGAAACCTGATACAAATCGTCCACTCACACACGGCGTAAATCAATAGAATCAGTGACAGCGACAAATCAACCAATGACCGCCGTGGTAAAATATCAGTAACTTTTCAGTCGCGACGACAATTTGCCGAATCACATCGGGGGACAATCCCCTCTCCTCCTCAGTCAACGACACTGCACAACAATCGGCGCTGTGAGGTGAACGTTGAGAACAAAGCCAGTAACAGCGACAAATCAACCAATGACAACAGTTTCATCCAGTGACTGTGACTTTTACCCAATCAGAACAGAGGAAACTGTCAACCGATCCATTGTCAAAGGAACTGGCATTTTCCATATTTTGTCACTGATAACACCAGCGAAAAACGAATATTAGTGACAAGTTTCCGTGTCCGAAAATATTGTCCATCTACCCAAAACCAGGAAATGAGACTATATATTGGACTTGACATGAATTCACCGTTAGCAGGTCTAAGAGTAGAATGATTCACTGAATCGTTCAGAACTGTAGGTCGTGCAGAGGAACAGGCCAAATATGCGTATCAATTGCCATACAGAGCCCGTGCCTGATATAAACGGAACGTACCCCTAGACGATGCTAACCCGTCTACCATGATTATATTGAGCGGTACTTCGGTCAAGTAAGCTAAAACAGTAACTACAAGATAACAAAAAAATATAATTTCAATAATTTTAAAAATTTAGAAAACTCAACTTAAACATTTTTTAAATACCATTTGACAAGTATAAGCTTATTCAATTCCTTCTATTAGTTCACACTCTCCCTATATTTTATTCAAAATTTCAATCATTAATGAAATACTTTTTATTCATCCATTCAACTTCAAATATATTTTAAAGTTTGTAGTGGATGGCACTTGTTATTAATCCAACTTTTTCAAATAATAATCGATTATTGTCACAGTTTGGGATATTTCTCGTCAGGTAATTGACTCCAAAATGCACCAGTTCCCGACCTTGTCTGAAGAAATGGGTCACTTTGCAAGTCACAGGGATATTACGGGGGTAGGAGCCGTGTTCAACCTATATCCTATACCAAGCTATATTACTATTTATTAGAAATATACTGTGGTTTAACGTAATAATAAATACATAAAAGCCTCTTAACCACAAACTTTCTTTATTTTACCCTTATGTACATTTCAGTTACTCCTCAGAGCGAGTCTTTGTATGTTATCCCTCTGAGGATGGTTACTCGGTAACTGAAATGTAAATAAAGAAAGTTTGTGGTTAAGAGGTTTGTATGTATTTATTATCAATCTATATTTTTATGTTTTACCTTTGTTATAAATCAATAATCTAAAGTTTTTAACATTTGTCTGGGGCTGCTAGTTGGCCACCCCTGCTCTAGTTCATAACGACAAGGCATTGTAACTCCAAGACGTATGGAAAAATATCTCTTGAAAAGGAATTTTTTGATAAACGCTAAAATACTACATTGTACTCATGATTTAAAGGTATTCAAAACTCTCTTAAAAGTCTTTTTATACGGCTTCTCATTGTCGAAGAAAGTGGGTATTTGACGCTATATAAGGGCAGTTTGTATGACCGATAAAACTATCAACTGATAATCTTCTTTCATTGGTTCCTACGTAACAAGAAACACGTTGATTAATACTGTTTTTCAACATTTTTCAAAAGCTCTTATTACCAGTGTAATGGGTTTTGACTTTTTCATTTAATTCTTTCTATTAGTTCACACTCTCCTTATATCTTGTTCAAATTTTCAATCGTCAACACTTTTTTACTCGCTCAAGTTCTAATACATTTTTTAAAACTTGTAGTGAATAACACTTGTTATTAATACAACCTTTTTCAAATAATAATCCGGTATTATATTTGAATTTAATTAATTTAAGTATATTTGGGTAGAAAAAGTTTCACAAAAGGGGCAAGGTATGCAGTATAGTCATCTCGACCCATTTGGCATAAAATAGGTGATAATAAATGATTTCATAAAACAGCTGATTTTATGTTATAGGTTATGTGGTAGAACAGCTGTTTTAACGCATAGGTTATGTCATTTTATTTATGTTATTTGTAATTATTTAATATATAGTAACTCAAATATTTCTTTGTCGACAAGTAGGAATTGACTTTAAAATTTTGTTATATTACTAGTTTTGAAGGAATTATTGACGCTTCTGGGCATCCATCGTGGAAAGTAGAATAAATGATTGAAGAAACATAATTCCTCTTGACGATGGGAATAGATTATTGCTGAAGTATAGAATGCCATCATGACCTGGAGCAAAATCCTTTGTTGCTCGGAGAGCTGATTATAGTTCGTCTAGAGATAAAGCATTATTCAACAGATGATTAATTACTTCTTGCTTAATTTTATACATTGTGTAATTATAGGCACCAGTGGAGAGAAGCTTGAGCTTGTAGAGAGTACATTTTCTATTTCAGGACTATTTTTAATAAAACTTACAACTGGTTGCTAAAGCCTAATTACTGGATGGGCCACAAATCGATCTTAACTTTTGCCAGATAGAAACTTGGGTCTTGAAATTGCGAGCTTTTTCTTCAAAATCTTTATATTTCTAAAAGTCTTTGCTAGAGCGTAACCTGTTAAATTTCCTCAAAGCTCTGACCCCTCCGGTAGAAAAGTACAAGTCCCTGGTTGTGATGTCCCACATCGAAAAGTTCAAAGATCTGTGGGGAGTCATAGAAACCTTGGCCTGGTCGAAAAAGGAGGCCATCTTCAGAAGCAAATTGATTAAACCTGACCGCAATAAATGTTTCATTTTGCAAGTACTTGATGAAAGAAGCGAAGCTTGGTGCACTTCCAGTTGTTGCGTCATTAATGACGTTTAAAGTTACGTCACTTAGAAGGATCTTTTCCATTTTTTTCACACGTATTAACTGAAAACATTGAGGAAATTCAGGCGATAAAACAACTTCAGAAGTATTCAGTGATCATATGCAACGAGTTTATTCCGGGGAACCGGGCATTGCATCATTCCTATGGGTATTGTAGGCTTGGAGCTCCGATGTGTATTTTGTGGTTTTAATTATTAAAAAAAAAAAAAAATGAAATATCAATGTTAAGAAATGTTTACAGATCATTTAACAGTTCAATTTGGAAAATTTACCCTTCGTTTAATTATTTTCAATTTAAGAAACACGCAAACCCACGGAGCATAAATGTTTTAAACTGTCTGTAACGGAGTTTAAAACTTTTTTTATTGTAACCTTAAAATAACCTTCTCATTATTTCAAGTTTTCTAATAAAAATTATCTTTCACAATTTTGTTAAGAAATAAGCATGTTTAGAAGTCTCCATTCATTGTTTTAGGCGCTGTAAAAGTGCGTTTTGTTTAATTATGTTTATTTCAATTCCTTCTTTTAGTTCACACTCTCCCTATATATATATATATATATATATATATATTTATATATGTGTGTGTGTGTGTGTGTGTGTGTGTGTGTGTGTGTGTGTGTGTGTGTGTGCGTGTATTATTCATTTATATATCTTCATCAAATTTTCAATCGTTAATGAAATACTTTTTATTCATCCACTCAAGTTCAAATTAATTTTTCAAACTTGTAGTCGATGACACTTGATATTAGTACAATTTTTCAAATATTAATTAAATAATTAAATTTAATTATTTAATTTACTAATTTATTTCGCTTCAATTTTGCCACTTTATATTGTAGTTCTGTCATATATAGTCTATACATATATATATATATATATATATATATATATATATATATATATATATATATTAATTGTAATAATTTAATAAAATATAACTAAAAACACATTTATTTTCTGACCTAAGTAGCAATTGACTTTGAAATTACAGGTTGGGGATATTGGGAGATACTCTCTCTTCAAAATATTCAAGTAAAATTTATACCCAAGTCGTCTAAAATCTAAAAACACTAGATAGTCAACTATTATTCATCATTGTCGCGGTTAGTTTTTAATTAAATTGGGATTACCTATGAATTAAATGGGTTAAAAAAAAATTAAAATATTTTATTTTCCTCACTTATTTTAGTAGGTTCTAACCTTATATTTGTGTAATTCTTAATATACTCATCTTCATTTCTAGTGGGAATATTTCTATATATATGTGTACAGATTTCTGCCTTTCCTAGCGTTACAATATTCTCTTCTGATGACGCGTTTCGGAGTGACTCCATTTTCAAAACAAATCGTACTAAAAAAAAGTACGATTTAAGTTTTGAAAATGGAGTTACTCCGAAACGCGTCAAAAGAAGAGAATATTGTTACGTTAGGAAATGCAGAAAACTGTGCTCAAATATTCATTTTATTTTTGTATTTATGAGTTATAATTATATAACCCCACGAAAACCTCATTCTGGCTTTATGCCATTGGTCTAAATATAGGGAATGTGGTACGAGAAAGACAAAGGTTCGAGACAAAAGACGAAATTGGATGACAAAACAGAACTGGATTTACCCTAACAGCACACTGGAAGAGGTGTAGTAAGATGTATTCATCTTAAATCGCCTCTCTAAGTGGGATCTCGTAAATATTATCGAAGCTAGAATCACAGCGGAATCTTTACACGCAGGGAACCCGTCTGTTAAATATCCATTTATTTATGCAATAACTTCTTCCCTCCGCACATAAAATTCCCACCACTTAATGTTTGACTGACAGTTGGCAACACTTGATGTAGCAGACTATGTTTACACGGTTGGTATTTATCCAACAGTGATTACATTTAGATGCATATGTCACTCTCTGAAAACGAAGTAAACTGTAAATGCTTGCGTCATTTCTGCAGGCATATTCGGTCTGTAAATAGCCACAGTTCCGGCCACATTGTGTGCAAGTCTGTAAATGTGTTCCTAATGTCAGACTTGCAAGATCGACGATTACGTAATTGCCATTGACTTGCTAACAGCCTTTATATTTATTACACTTTGAAATTACTTGCGACAAGACATTCTGTTAACTATAAGTTGTTAAATTGTCAACTTATAGTTAACAAAATGACTGGTTGCAAGTAATTTCAAGTGTAATAAGTGATTAGCAACCAACTTGTTACGAACAACAACAATTTTTGTAGATATGACTACTATCACTGTATTAGCATTCCTCCTGATCAGAAGGCCCTTTATTAACCTCAGTGGTTTCTATTTCTAAATCGTAATGTATTTGGGTTGGTCACTGATCTTGACCTCGACCATCTTCCTGTTTCATTTTAGTCCGCAGTATGCTTTCGATATATGTCGCTATCTCTATGTTGGATGCGCTATACAGCATCTTGTCCACAATGTTGTCCGGGTCTATTGGCCTGACGTTCTCACTAATTGCCATCTCCTGTACACAAAGAAGGTGTGTTCGGGGTTATCGGGTGCCCCTGTTCTCTGCACTATGGCCATCCGCCTTTTATTGCTCTCGGTTTTGAGCGCGTCTGCCTAGATTTCCGCTCCGTACAGCATTATAGATTGCGCCACGGATATCAGAAGACGGCGTCTGCTCTGAGTAGGGCACCTAACGTTAGCCAGAAGCCTACTCATAGCTGTTGTTACTCTGATCGCTTTCTCAGCTGAGCATTTAACATGATTTTGAAAACTCAGCTTCCTATCAATCAAGATACCTATGTACCTAATGGCCTTTTACTGCTATATTTTCCTCTCCCACGAGCATCTCAGGGCTAGGAGTAAGGTGTCTCTTGGATGTCAGAACAATCTCAGTTTTATCCAGAGCCAAGCGCAGACCATGCTCCATCATCCAGCTGTTAACACGACGCATTACTTGGGCCAGTCGCAATTGGGCGAGCTCTTGGTTTCTCGCTATAATGATCGCAGCAATGTCGTCTGCGTATCCCACCAGGAAAGTTCCATCTGGCAAAATGCTGTCTTAATTTGCATTCCAGAGGTCCTGGCCAAGAATGGAGCCTTGAGCTGCTCCTGCTGTTACTTTCTTCCTTCTAGGTCCATCTGAAGTCTCGTATATCAGATACCGGTTGTTAAGGTAGTCTCGTACTATCCGTAGGAGGTACTCAGGCAGAGCGAATGTCTTCTCCAGGGCATACAGTATGTCTTTCCACCTCGCTGTGTTGAAGGCATTACGTTCATCTAGGGTAACCAGAACGCTTGCCTTTCCTAAAGCCAAACTGTCTGTCAGAAAGATCTCTTGCATCGCGGAAGACCGAGAACAGCCGTGGCTTAATCAATTTTTCTAGCAACTTTCCAGCCGCATCCAACATGCACAGCGGTCTGTACGAAGACGGAGAATCTAAGCTCCCCTTGCCTTTGTTAATCAGGACCAATCTTGCTACCTTCCAACGGACACTAAATACACCAGCTTTCAAGCAGTGGTTGTACATATTGAGTAACATATGAGGGTGTGTTCTCAGTACGGCTTTAAGAACCTCCGAAGGGATTCCAACCGGTCCCGGAGCCTTGTAATTTTGGAGGGAGTTGGCTGCAGTCCATAGTTCTTTCTCCGTGTAGAGCGGGACATCTTGATCTCCTGTCTTCTTCCTTGCAATCTGTCTGTAGGATGGAAAGGGAACAAACCATCTACTATAACCTTCACTTGTACTGCATTCAATATAATAAAATAATAATAATAATATTATCACATTAACAAGGAGGGTTATGACCTTGCCATATTATTTCTATATTATTAATCCTTTTTATATTTCTCGTAGATATAATTAAATAATTGCTTTAAGAAATCGATTTGGGTTCACCATTGTGTCTTGGCCAGGAGCCCAGACACGAAGGGCGTAGGGGTTCACCATTGTGTCTTGGCCAGGAGCCCAGACACGAAGGGCGTAGGGGTTCACCATTGTGTCTTGGCCAGGAGCCCAGACACGAAGGGCGTAGGGGTTCACCATTGTGTCTTGGCCAGGAGCCCAGACACGAAGGGCGTAGGGGTTCACCATTGTGTCTCGGCCAGGAGCCCAGACACGAAGGGCGTAGGGGTTCACCATTGTGTCTTGGCCAGTAGCCCAGGGACGAAGGGCGTAGGGGTTCACCATTGTGTCTTGGCCAGGAGCCCAGACACGAAGGGCGTAGGGGTTCACCATTGTGTCTTGGCCAGTAGCCCAGGGACGAAGGGCGTAGGGGTTCACCATTGTGTCTTGGCCAGTAGCCCAGGGACGAAGGGCGTAGGGGTTCACCATTGTGTCTTGGCCAGGAGCCCAGACACGAAGGGCGTAGGGGTTCACCATTGTGTCTTGGCCAGTAGCCCAGACACGAAGGGCGTAGGGGTTCACCATTGTGTCTTGGCCAGGAGCCCAGGGACGAAGGGCGTAGGGGTTCACCATTGTGTCTTGGCCAGGAGCCCAGGGACGAAGGGCGTAGGGGTTCACCATTGTGTCTTGGCCAGGAGCCCAGGGACGAAGGGCGTAGGGGTTCACCATTGTGTCTTGGCCAGGAGCCCAGACACGAAGGGCGTAGGGGTTCACCATTGTGTCTTGGCCAGTAGCCCAGGGACGAAGGGCGTAGGGGTTCACCATTGTGTCTTGGCCAGTAGCCCAGGGACGAAGGGCGTAGGGGTTCACCATTGTGTCTTGGCCAGGAGCCCAGACACGAAGGGCGTAGGGGTTCACCATTGTGTCTTGGCCAGGAGCCCAGACACGAAGGGCGTAGGGGTTCACCATTGTGTCTTGGCCAGGAGCCCAGGGACGAAGGGCGTAGGGGTTCACCATTGTGTCTTGGCCAGGAGCCCAGACACGAAGGGCGTAGGGGTTCACCATTGTGTCTTGGCCAGGAGCCCAGGGACGAAGGGCGTAGGGGTTCACCATTGTGTCTTGGCCAGGAGCCCAGGGACGAAGGGCGTAGGGGTTAACCTTCTCCGCCAGGAGTATAAAGGTTCTTTTTAATCTAATCTGAAGAAGTATCAATGACAGACTCGCTGAGACAGAGGATGAAGTTCTTAAACTTTCAAAAACATCTCGATCATTTAATATTTCTTTGGACAGTGTAAATCGAAATTTGAAGTTTTTGTTTAACACATTGTTATATCGTGTACTCCAAACTTGATTTTCTTCCTGTACACGTACTTAAACTTAATATTTATTGACAACTTTTTAAATTATTAATTCATCTCTATTTGAACAAATTTAAATCTTAATTTTGTCAATTGTAAGTAATTTTAAGCATTTGAATAGTCTAAAAGACATTTAATTTTAAAGGGTATACGTTTTAATATTTTGAAGGTATGCGTTATCTCGTCGTCTGTCGGAATGTCGATACCCAAACCCCTTACAACGAATTTCCAGCTGCGTGTCTGTCTGCCCATACTACCTGCTGATTTTCACATACGAATTACAAAAGCTTTCCTGTTTCAAACGTTTTCCCCTCTGCTCATCTTAATCTTACAATTAATAACATGTAGGCCTAAAATAATAATGCAACTTTCTTGCAAACCGGCGGCAATAAAACCCAATGGGTAGTAAAAACCTTATTTCAGTTGATTGTAAATATGTTTTTATATTTCTGCAACAAATTACATAGTGAAAGCTACTACAATAAATCGCCAGTGATTACGGTCTTCATATGAACCGATCATATACGGTATACCGTCTTTTTATTCAGTTTAGGCTATGTACCAACTCATCATTAAAAACATTTAATATTTATTTTTGCCAATACGGCATAAAGTACTAATATTGCATTGTTGATTTCATAGTATTTTTAAAAACTGCGAAAAGGTTGACAAAAGAAAGCGGCTTTGTAATCGGACAGGATTTGTTTATTGCAATGACCTTGACTGGAGAAACCTGCTTGGCATTCGGCCAAATTGTGCCTTATTGACTTAGTCTCTCTCATTCAAATACTCTTTGACCTGTTCCTTCAGGTGAATGTTTAAAGAGAGTTTCTGGTGTTAAATGTTAATTTCCAGATGTTTTATTGGTTTGCCACTCAACCTAGAGAATGTTCGATAATACGACGTCCGAATTTCAATTTTGATTCATATCCAACGCAGAACCTAAACTATAATAGGTAAATATTTGAAATTTAGAAGGAAACTTCGATAGATTTTTCAAAATTGTTTCAAAGTAATTTTGTTATTAATAACTTGTAGATTTCAGTTTGAGTTACTGCTTGATCGGTTAGAAAATTAGTGGTATTATAAATGAAATAATTCGTTATTCAATTTAATTTAATTTATTTACACGCACGCTACCTATCGCAGAATTGATATACTATATCTGAAATTATTGGTATCGGGAGTATATTCTACATCTTCCCAAAGTTTCATGTCAATCGGATATATAATATACATCCATAATCAACAGACAGGCAGACTTTATATATATCGTTATTGTAAAATGGAAACTATTCAGTTAAATGTAAATGTCAAACTTGGCTTTACCTGTGAATTATCAAGTGGAATATAATTGCGAAGTCGTTAAACCACAAGTTTATGTTTGATGCCCAACTTCCAGGTTGGAACTGTTAAATTAATTAAGACCAAGTTGAAAAAGCTAGGCGAGTAAATGAAAAATAAAGCCTATAATATAGACATATTCTCTTTAATATAATATAATATATGGACATATTATATTATTTTGAAAAAATATCAAATTAGATAAATGAATAAACCTGTGATTTAACGACTATGTGTTCTGAATCACAGAGTTCATATTCTACTGGATAGTTCGGACGAGAACGCGACAGGGTGGCTAGTCTTTTATAAATTAACTATTACAAATCGAAAAATCGACTATAGAATTTTGAAAAATCGACTATAGAATTTTGAAAAATCGACAAGAATTAAAATATTGTTTTATTTGACCAAATTACCAGTAGGAAAAAACAACATTTTATATTCTAACACTTGTTTAAAATTTTATCGTTTTTAACAATTAACCGGTAAGTTGTGTGGAGTTTTATTATTTCTTTTGCCGTTTCTTCCGATTATTTTTACGCCTGGTTATGATAAGGTAAGGGTGAAAAGGTGCTGGACACGAGGGGGGGGGCAGGGGCGTAGCAGAAACCAGTTAGTTTTAGTGTAGTTAACGCAGTTATGTCAAAGCAAAACCTATATTCAATATTATTTTTGTGAAACAACACTAGGAATCAAGACTTTGCGCTAGGCATGACAGCAAAGCTAGTATCTGAGTGAACACATTGTATTCGTAGATGCTTGCTTCTACCTGCCCCTTGAAAACGGCTTCCTGACGACCTAACAGTTGTGTAATTTTAAGTGCCAAAATAGAATAAAATATGATTTCTAGAGAAAAAAATGTTCAAAATTTCCCAAGATGGGGCTTCAGTGGAAGTTGAATATTGGGAATGTTCTAGAGACGGATAGTAGTAAGGGAAATGAAATACTGAAAAAAGTTGGTATATTACACGAGGACATAAGTAATAGCTGAGGTGGCTTGTGAGTTAAGGTCATAAACAAATAAATAACTGCATAAAAATCACAAAACAATATACTTTACTGTCATACGCGTTTCATTGACTTATACCATCATCAATTATGTGTTGCAGTTATATATTTGGAGTAGTGAAGATGATGACATAAGTCATTAAACGCGTATGACATTAAAGTACAGTAGAGTTTTGATAATCCGAGCTTTCCGATATTTCGAGCTTCCGTTAAATTCGAGCCTATTTTCTTCTATTCCAGCCTATTTTATCATTTTGAAAGAAAATGAGTCGGTCTTCCAAGAAATGTTTATATCAATACGGTGCGCAAAGGAATTGAATCGGGCTTCCAAGAAATGTTGATTTCAATACGGTATGCAAAGGAAATAAATCGGGCTTCCAAGAAATGTTCATTTCAATACGGTATGCAAAGGAAATGAATCGGGCTTCCAAGAAATGTCCATTTCAATACGGTATGCAAAGGAAATGAATCGGGCTTCCAAGAAATGTTCATTTCAATACGGTATGCAAAGGAAATGTGTCGGGCTTCCAAGAAATGTTCATTTCAATACGGTATGCAAAGGAAATGTGTCGGGCTTACAAGAAATGTTCATTTCAATACGGTATGCTAAGGAAATGAGACGGGTTTCCAAGAAATGTTCATATAAAGCTCTATAAACTTATTAAGTGCATTTTTAATTACCTGTATTATAAGGATTCATTATAACTCCTATTTTTTCTAATGTACAGGATAGTGATGTAAAATGCCTGGGCGTTTATAAGTCGGGGCAAATGCCCAATATAAATGCCCGGGCAAATGCCCAAAACCCATAAATGCCCAGGCATTTTGGGCATTTATCTCTTTTAAAAACATATTCGTAATGCAACGATTATAAATAATGTTTTAGCCATTGTATGCACATTGATGCATTCTATATATTTATCCATACACAAATAGATATGTATACAGGTAAATATATATGTATACATATGTAATATACAAAATTGTTGAATTAATATTGAGAGAATTTATATTAAGTAGAAGGTAGGCCTAGGCCTAATATTTTTTATTGCCTCTACCCAAAACTGTATTTTTGACGCACATGAAGTTGATTGTGAAATCGGGGGAAAAATCCATTCAACACATCTTTATAATTCTTCAATGAGTTTGATATTTTACTGAAAGATAAGTAATACTGAAACTGGATACATAATGTACGCTATTATATTAACTGTGTAACAACTGAGGTTACATATATTTAAATATGGAATTAAATAATAAATGGCTGTATTGTGTTCTTGGGTGTCTTAATCACTTTTTTCTGTATCCTCTTCATCACTTTTTTCTGATGAACTTTCAATTAGCTCTGGCTCAGATTCATCTGACAGTTCTGATTCTGAATCTTCCTCTAGGCCTATAATACGTTCTTGACTGGGTGTTGGGGTTTCTTCTCCTTGTTCTGGATTACTCTGATGAGTCTCATTAGTTGTTTTGTCGGGCTGACGCTTAGATGGTCTATTCATCAGCTTCCAATTGTAGGCTATATAAGTCAACTTAGTAGCCCTCTCAGATGTAAGTCTGTTCCTTTTTTTATTATGAATCCAGCCAAAAGTGCTGAAGGTCCGCTCTGTGGCAGCAGATGTAACAGGTGCCCCAAGAATTTTTACTGCAACTTCTGCCAGTGCACAAGTACCCCTCAAACCTCGCCACCACAATAAAGGAGTTACAAGGTAAACATTGTCTTCTTTAACCCCAACTCCTTCCCACACAAATTGTCTGGACCAAATTCCCTGTTTGTCCCTGTAGTCGGCCAAGTTTTCTCTAACTTGTATAGCATTCAATCCTGTGTTTCTTGCTGTGTCGCAAATAAAGCTTATTGCTTCCAGCATGTCAACAGGCTCGAGATCACTACCTTGCTCAGCTGGGTCAAGCAGGTTCGCCGCAAGGTGTAAAGATGATACACCAAATTTCTTTCTCTCTTTGAATTTGGACAAGATTGCCTTTTCTTCTGCTGATTGCAGTGGATATAACGGTAACTTCTCAATAAGAGCTGCCTCCAAGTCATTAAACTTTTTAGCTATTCTATGAACTTGAGGTTCATTGGACTCGAAAGCTGTGATCAAGTGAACGATTGGGTTCATCAACTCTACAACTGTGTCAATCCTGACCCAGAAAACAACATCGTCCAGGACTCTCCTCTTCATTTCTGGCTTTAGATATGGTTGAGCATTTTCATTAACAACTAATGTTTGTAGGACAAATTTGTTTGACTGCAAACTTTGAAGGCAGAACAAATGGCTCCCCCACCTAGTCTTTCCTGGCAACTTCAGTGAAACCCTATCCTTGAATGCCTTATTTTCAGCTGATATTTCATTGAACAATGCTAATAAAACATGGCTGTGTTTTACTGTTTTGACAACATCAACTGCGATTGCTGTGAAAGTTTTCATTGTTTGGCAGCTTAAAATGTCTGAGCACAATAAGTGTAGCAGGTGTGCTAGACATCCAAGAGGAACAACATGGGGAAATCTATCTTTCACCAAGTTCAGTGCAGCTTTCATATTTGCAGCATTATCACCAATCACCACCAGAAATTTTTCTGGTCCATGTTTCTCCATTACATTTATGATAAGCTGAGAAAGGTACTCGCCAGTGTGACTGTTGCATTTAGTCATTACAAACTCCACAAACATTGGTTGTGGTTTTGAAATTATGAAGTTGATAATGGATTCATTTCTAAGGTTGCTCCAGCCGTCACACTGCAGGTGGAGGTGCTTCGCTTCATGTAGTTGTTTATTTATGTTACCTTGCATTTCTGTGTACTGCGCATCCAAAAGAGTAGAAGATAGCCGATATCTTGACGGTAACTTGAAGGAAGGCCTGATTTTGTTAAAAAAATCTATCCAAAGTGGGCTGCCCAGGGCCCAGACCCTCCCCCACCACTCAAAAAACACTATTCACACCAAAATCAAACTCCTACTGCAGTCCTAACTCAATACTTCAATGTTTTATTCAAACTAGATATACATAATTCCCATTAAGTGTTATTGAGAACATCACAGGATGATTAAATTATTATTAGCAATATTTAAGTTAGGTATTATTTTTTTTATTTTTCTGAACAATAATAATTTTTTTATTACATATAATAATATACACATCAACAAATAAACAAATTTAGGCAATATTTGTTTATCCATGAAATTTACCTTTAATTAATAGTTTATACTATGTTTTAGAAGCACAAGTAACAATCAAAAATAGTAAAAAGTAAAAAAACACACTTTTTCATAAATGCCCAGATGTTGGGCGCTTAAAACTGCTTTGGGCAAATGCCCATTTATAAATGTCCTGCCCACTGGGCATTTGCCCGGCCCACATCTATAGTACAGGAACGTATTTCCGTTTAACCCGAGTTTTCGGTAATCCGAGGAGGTCTCGGTCCCATCTACCTCGAATTATCGAGACTCTACTGTGTATTGTTTTGTGAGGTCGTGTGCAGTTATTTATTTATTTATAACTAGAGGTAAGTTTGAGAAATTTAAAGAAAACTTGTTTGAAATTAGAAAGATAAGTACAGCCAAATACTGGCGCATATTGGGAAAATTTTAAATTAAATAAAGGATATAAACTTTGATAACATTTCGTATTGAAAATTCCCTTTCTACAGAGGCCGTGTAGCCCAGACGACCTTTCGGGGTCCGGTATGCAAATCAGCAAAACCGTGAATATCTCGAAAACCACTTCGGGACTTATGAATGGAGGAGGAAGCGTGCGTGTGGTCCCACGAGGTACCGGATTAATGGGAACGTCTCCGAGTAACTGGTTATTCTTGGAACTATATGTGACTTTCCTAAACACCTGGCGGCCGGATATAGAAAGCATTATTTACGGTCTTCTTGGGAATAAGATATTTGAAAATAGAAAGCTCTCTTCTAATAGTTCTGTGCAGTTTGTTGCGCGAACATCTCCGACAGTCATGGCTGCCATTGAGCGGGAACTTGAGGGCTCTATATAGCCTGCATAGACTGCTGGCTAGAAGTTTTGGTGGAGCATAATTTTAAAGTTTCCCTAAAGGTGATTTTGTAAAATATGTTCTCAGAAATATTTTTAACAAAAGGTTTTAAAACACTAAACATTTTTAAAAATGAAGTAAAACTGGAAGACGTAATTGAATTTTGAATACAAAATGTGGTTTATAGGTTCATATAGTGTTGGTAACCGATAAACATACATTTAAAAAATTCAATTGAACTGGATTTCAAACAGTGTCAGACGGGGCTAAAGAGGTTTTCACTTCAATCATCATTGCAGATCGGGTTGGATCGTGGAAAGGAAAACTTTCAATATTTGTTTATAATAATAAATACGCTTACATTCCTGTATTTGTATATTGTATGGCCTTGTATTATTGATTATACATATATATATATATATATATATATTTAATAAATTTAAAATATTTGAAACACAAGAAGATGCTGATACTTTTTTATCGGCGAAAAGCTTTGAATAAATATATTCATTAAAAGTATTCTTGTGTTTGAAATATTTTAAATTTATTAACTATATATACAAGAAAACATATCACCATATTTAATATATATATATATATATATATATATATATATATATATATATATATATATATATATATATATATATATATATATTTCGCTCTATTATGCACGGTAAAGGCGAAAACCTCTACCTGTTCGTTTAGTTATTTCTGGCAGAGGCACCAAAAGCAGGCGATCAGCATCTTCTTGCCAAGGGCTTCTCTCATCACATCCCACTACGTGTGCCTGTTTCTCTTCTTTCTGCAAATGCGCAAATAGCGAGGAAAATAAAAGAACTCAGTCGCCACTCTTACACTCTAGTCGGGGCGGGATAAAGCTGGGAGCTGTTCATCAAAGATGCACCACTTAGCCGCACCCTTCACCGCCCAGTTCGAGTGGCGTCTTTCCGCATTCTCACGGGAGACGACTACCTTGCAGCATATCTCGCAAGGATTGAAGCGAAGTCACAAATGGACATGCAACATCTCTATAGTGGCAGAGACCTGGCAGACATCCGAAACAGGATGGCAGAAGCTAGCGACCTCGAGCGTCTAACCATCCTCTACTGGACTCCGTGGCACCGGATGGCAGAAATGCCAAGATTGGACGTTGGATGAAGAAGAAGAAACTATATGATACTAATAATATTGTTACCCAAGTACAACGCCAAGACTAACATCTCCTATTAGTAGTAAAAAAAGTTGTTTTATAAAATCATGAGTATTCACTTATATACGACATTGCAGAATATAGTAAATTGAGTTTGAAAATGATTAAACGTAACCTTCAAACAAGTGGTGGAGGCGTAGCTAACAGTAGACTATACAAAGACGAACTGAAGGTTTAGGCGAACAGTGCTATTTAAGTTTTGAAATTGGAGTTATTCCGAAACGCGTTAACAGTGGAAAATATTAAAATGTTAGGAAAGGTAGAAAAGTGTACTCAAATATATTGAACTATTCCTAACAGAAGTGAAGATGAGTTTATTAAGGATCACAAGAATATGCTTTACTGGGGACAAAACAGTCCTGCTGAGATATGGTTGCCTCCGTTACACAGTGCTACAGTTACTGCATTGCCGTGTTGTAGCTGAGGCTCTTATTTACTTGAAGATGTAGAGTTGTCGCTGAGCGGAACGTCCCAACGTTATGTTGACGAGGTAGAGACATTTTTGTCTCCATTCTCCTGATGCTGACATTTAGGGTACTTGTTATCAGCCGAAAGGATTCAGCGTATACTCTGCACGACAGTCTCGGAGACGTGTTTGACCTTAAGTTGTCTCTACTTGACTAATTTATGCACCAACAATCCTTGAGAACATGGGCGCCGAAAGGATTCAGCGTTACTCTGCACGACAGTCTCGGAGACGTGTTTGACCTTAAGTTGTCTCTACTTGACTAATTTATGCACCAACAATCCTTGAGAACATGGGCGCCGAAAGGATTCAGCGTATACTCTGCACGACAGTCTCGGAGACGTGTTTGACCTTCAGATGTCTCTACTTGACTAATTTATGCACCAACAATCCTTGAGAACATGGGCGCCGACAGGATTCAGCGTATACTCTGCACGACAGTCTCGGAGACGCGTTTGACCTTCAGATGTCTCTACTTGACTAATTTATGCACCAACAATCCTTGAGAACATGGGCGCCGAAAGGATTCAGCGTATACTCTGCACGACAGTCTCGGAGACGCGTTTGACCTTCAGATGTCTCTACTTGACTAATTTATGCACCAACAATCCTTGAGAACATGGGCGCCGAAAGGATTCAGCGTATACTCTGCACGACAGTCTCGGAGACGCGTTTGATCTTCAGATGTCTCTACTTGACTAATTTATGCACCAACAATCCTTGAGAACATGGGCGCCGAAAGGATTCAGCGTTACTCTGCACGACAGTCTCGGAGACGCGTTTGATCTTCAGATGTCTCTACTTGACTAATTTATGCACCAACAATCCTTGAGAACATGGGCGCCGAAAGGATTCAGCGTATACTCTGCACGACAGTCTCGGAGACGCGTTTGATCTTCAGATGTCTCTACTTGACTAATTTATGCACCAACAATCCTTGAGAACATGGGCGCCGAAAGGATTCAGCGTATACTCTGCACGACAGTCTCGGAGACGCGTTTGATCTTCAGATGTCTTTACTTGACTAATTTATGCACCAACAATCCTTGAGAACATGGGCCCCCACAGGGGCAAAAGGGAGCCACGGCTTCTAGCTTACCCCTGATTTAAAATACAAAATAAATATCCAAGTGTCATTTGTAGACTAGTGGATTTTTTCGAGAAAGTTATTGCAAATGAATTGTACAGCATGACTTGGGACTAAAATACTGTATTTATATAAAAAAATGTATGTTTTCCGTGAGTATTTACATATTAATGTCTTTTAATGTGTTTATTTCCTTTATACGTGAAGTACCGTGTAATACTTCATAAGTAGTGATACATTAAACAAGGTTATAACAAGTTGCCTAACCCCCCCCCCCTAAACTTCATATCGGCGCCCATGTTTGAGATCCATGAAGAAAACGTTGCCAACATTTCGGATTAAACAGTGTGGCTTGTAAAATCAAATTAAAAATTTCTACAGTGAAATAAGCAGTATTTAATTTACAATATTTAAAAAAAATATACATAAAGAAATTTCCTTTCTTGTAAAATAAATATTCCTGTAGATATAATAAACAAATTTCTCAATTCCTTCTATTAGTTTACACTCTTCCTGTGTATATCTTGTTCAAATTTTCGATCGTTAATAAAATACCTTTTATTCATTTACTCAAATACAGTTTTAAAAAAATTATAGTAGAAGCTGCTTGATGCTAAAACAGTTTTTTCAATTATTAATTCACTAATTAAATTTATTAATAACGAATTATTTCTAGTTATATATAGCAGAAAAACCTTTCACAATAGAGCCAAGGTATGCAATATAGTTATTTAATCCCATTTAGCTTAAAATAAGTGATAACATATGATTTCCACAACAGCTGATTTCATGTAATAGGTTACGTGGTAGAACAGCTGTTTCAATGCACAGGTTATGTGCACTTTATTTATACTAATTGTGATTATCTGTTGAAAACTAACTAAAGTAAAATGTTTCTCTGTTGGCCTAAGTAGGAATTGACTTACAGAGAGAGAACTAACAGTAGAAATTGAAAAACGAACTTAAACTTGTTTCTAACTTTTTAAAAAGCTCCAGTTTCTCTGCACCAACCTGTAGTACACTGGTTTATTGGGGTAGATGGTATAAAGTGGAATAAATAAGAACCAGTGTTTGCTGTAAAATTCTAGAATGGTAAAATAAGTTCTGTTCCGTCAACAATTGCAAGTAGATTTAAGTGAGTAATGTGTGCGTTCTTATCTGAGAATTCGAAGCAGTTACGAAACGTTGCTGCAACTACACAAGAAACCAGACTACAACTGTAATCCTGGGACAGCAGGATAGGATCGCTCGGTTTCCTGGCTTATTGTTTTTGTCCTCACAATGTAAACGTTGTGGCTACGCCTGCAGAACGAGGTTAAGACGAGAAAGCGTGTCTGAACACATTGTAGCCAACAGACGAAGATGAAACTTTCATGAATACATTTTAAACATTTTAAAACAGGATGTCTTACCTGCTTTGAAGCAGAACCGTTACCCCGCGACGGTTTCTCACGTCCAAAAACATATGGAGGTTTCTACGCAGGAAAATGCTGTATATCTGCGCATGCGCACTTGCGTTTTAATTTTTCAAATTTACTTTGTCAAGGTTAGGTATGCGTTAGTTTATCTGTTAACAAGTAAGATAAGCAAACATTTTTTAAAGTCAATTCCTACTTAGAGCCTAAAAAAATATTTTAGTTATTTTATATTAAATAATTACAATTAATAAAAATAAACTAACATAACCTTTGCGTTAAAACAATTGTTCTACCACATAACCTATAACATAAAATCAGCTGTTTTATGAAATCATATGTTATCACTTATTTTAAGCCAAATGGAACGATTGACTATATTGCATACCTTGCCCCTTTTGTAAAACGTTTTTCGCCCATATAAGACTAAAATTAATTCATTAAATTGAATCAATAAATTAATTATTTCTTTAAACTGTATTAACGTCAAGAGACACCCACTGCAAGTTTACAAAAAATTATTTGAACTCGAGTGGATGAATAAATTGCTACTTTGTATTTACATTTGCAGAACGAGGAAGCTATTTTTTGTGATGTGTTGTAACACAATAAAACACATAACCTATAAGAACCGATACAACACACACCTTGATAGACATCAAAATGAGCTGAAACAACGTACACATAACACAACAAAAACAATAACGCACAATACAAAAATACACAACACTTACATATCACGACAACACATCACAAAAAATGGCTTCCTCGTTCTGCAAACTTAAATACAAAGTAGCATTCACACCAGGATAAACACGACAGGGCAGGCGTATACATAATTACACGCAACAACTGTCCCAGCTTTTACATAGGACAAACAGGGAGAACATTTACCACAAGATACAAAGAACACGTAAAACAGATAAGAAAGACACAGCCCACATACAAAACACGCTACACTCACAGACTAACATAGACCAATCTAAAAATCCTACAATACATCAATAAAAGCAACAACCTTAACGCAGTAGAAAACTATGAGATATATAAACACCGTAAATACTATCCACAACACATTCTAAATGACAAAACACACTCTCAACCAAACACTATATTTGAGCACATAATTAACAACTACTCTATGAACAATAACAAACCACAGAACAGAAATACACCAGACTCACGCCAACACAACACACCTGAGCAACAGTCAGTGATTTCCAGCATTGAATAATGCGCTGACATAGTGGGAAATGCGTCTGCTGAATAAATAAGTAAGTAGTGGTTTTTTGCCAAGTTAATAAAAAAAAGTGTAATTTATACAAAAATCTCAAGATGTACAACACAAAAACTGCAAGTCTCAAAATATTCGTAATCGCACTTTGTATGAAATGCCCTTTTACTTTGTTAATAAAATGTCCACACATTTCTCTCAGTTTATATAATTTGTTATTAAAATTTAAAGGTTTATAGTAAAATGATTTCTTGTTTTTTCTTCCTTTTTTAATATTGATATTTTAGAAGTAATATAATGACTATGGTGATCATAATTTTATTCCCTTATTGCACCTAACCAATTAAAAATGTACCAACCCTGCCATTATTTTCCTGTAAATGTTTTGCTAATAAAGTCCGTAGGTAGTGTAATGACCAGGTATTTTGCAGAATTCTCTTAAGGAACCTGGTATTTTTTGGAAATTTATTTTCATACAATTTGGCTCATTCTTTTAAATTACTAAATTAAGCTAATACATTTTTACCCTCCAAGGTTGATGTATTAGCGTTATGCTATAACGACAAAACGCAGTAGATCATTGTAAAGTAAATACTGCGGAACTTCATTATAACGGTCTGAGGGTGTCTTTTTTCATGTTTCTCCGTTATAAATCAAAGAGTTACCTTAAAGTGGTTAAAATGCATATAAAACGGAGAAAAACTAAAACGTTGAGTGACTAAATAAACTGATTGAAAACATTTGTAAAATTGTTTTTACAATGATTAAAAATCAATTAAGCTTTTCATTGTGGTTAAAGTGACGTAAGTTTCAGTGACAGTGAGGTTTAAAAAAAATCTGTCTCACTCTCTCTCTCTCTCTCTCTCTCTCTATATATATATATATATATATATATATATATATATATATATATATATATTTGTATATATATTGTAATACTTAGAAGAATTATTTTTCCTTGTTAAATATGTATGGTGAAATAAAACAATTTTCATAAACAAGAATATAGGGCCTACTCGTATTACTTCATTTTAATATTTATTGAAGCTTTTCTCTAATTCACATTATCAGCGTTTTCAAAACTTATACGTCACTGTCAAGTTATGTGACTAGAGTAAGACAGTTCAGTCGAAGAGCGAGGCTGTTTCATATTATTCATTCCGTTTCCTCATGTTTTTCCATCCGTGAATGAATAGTATAAAGTGTCTGTATTCTTTTGACTTTAAAATTTCTTTGTATATGTTACTTGTTTATAATGTAAATGCTATTTGTGATTTTCTTCATCATCGTCTTCTTCTCCCTAACCTATTCCACTTACCACTTGTATTCACCAATTTTACTGGTATCTTTTTCGCCATTTCTATCTTATTATTAGTGTCGGCTTCTCTTGACCCGTTCGCTCCCAAGTCTATCTAATTTTTATGCTGCTTCCTTGGAAGAGACAAAGCTATTTATTGGAAGAAGATTAAGCGTGACTATTTATAAAACAGAAATAAATAAATTAAAGTAACATAAACAAGAATTAGAGAAAGGACCGGTAACAACTAAGATGGTTGTGAAGGTAATTCGGGTTTGCGCACCATGTTGTGCACAGAACGACACGTGCATTTTGGCGTGACAGTCTGGGCAATCAAAATTCGTAGCACGCAGACCGAATGAGGCGTAACCGTACTACCGGCCCAGTATCTTGTGTAACAATGTAAACAAAAAGAATCTGTACCAAAACGGGCCCCGTAAAGAGGCCAAAAGCCGCGGGCAAGGCCGGCTGCAGTCGCGGCAGCGGTGGTCCGATATGACGCCACTTAAATGCGATTGGCTACAAGATAAAGTGTACTTGAAGGTTGTTCCTAACCTGAAATGAAATAACGGGTTCTCAAGCATCAAAAGAAATTTACATTGAAATTAATAATTAAAACAATCATGCTCAGTAAAGAGGCCACGGGTTTATGTGAACTTACCAATACTATGGATTACAAATATTTATAACATGCGAGTCACAGAATGTTATATTAACCTTGGAATATATTAACCTTAGAATAAATAAAGTTAATATACTGTAATAATTAAATTTACCGACCAATTTATTTCTAACATTTAAATTAAACAGCCTTTTAATGAATAGAAATAACAATTTATTTTAGGTTAAGTAGAGTGTCCGTCACAATACAACCCTTCTCATACTTATAACAAAATGTTAAATTTACAAAAAATAGCAGCGTAATAAAAGATTCTATTTTGTTGATGCAGGCATTAGGTATTATGAGTTATATTCCGGAACCTGGCTTGTGGGATCAAATTACTAGGAAAAATCACGTAACGTACGCGCCAAAATAACCAGTTGTAAGATTTTATTTTATTTACTTAGTTTTACAATCACATACAAGTAAAAGAAGCTAAAACGGTTAGCTTGGGTTAAACATGATCTATACGACCTCCGTTCATTTGAGGCAACTCTCATACCGTTCTTGGAGGTTTTGTGAATAAGGGCTGTTCCATGATCGTTATCCACGTGATTATTTTCTCCTGTTGTTGGACGATGGAGGTTAGTGGATCATTACGGAAAATCTTCTTCATCATTCCCCAGACGTAGGCTTCAGGTGGATTGGCGGGGTAAGGAAAGTTTGTTCTAAGGGAGATGTGGCGGTTGCCAAAAGTTTCTTGAAGGAAAGCAATGTTGTCTAAGGCAGTGTTGCTGGTTTCGCCATCTTGTTGGAACCATTGTGAAAGAAAAGGCAAGTTTCAGCGACAACAAAATCTCCTGAGGTCTCCTATAAAAAGACCAAGAACAACTCAATAACAGCCATTCTTCTACAGCTGTTTCAGTTTCAGTACGGTATTTTGTGTTTCTCCTAGAATTGTGTGGAATTACGTAACTATACTCAATTCCCTCAACCGTTGTGTGTAATAATAATTAAACATGTTTCTGCAACAAAGTTGGATTCATTACCATTTCAGATTTTTCAAGGATCGTTGATGAAGGAAACTTCCTTGGTGAAACATGTTTGTTAATTAACCCAACTTTGAGAATTAAGTAGTGTGTAGAAATTTTTGTTGTAATAATATCAATATTCTGGGAAATATTTGTAATAGAAATGGTTTTCGTATCTTTTCTTAATTCGCAACGTTTTTAAGGGGATGCGCCTCTGCGCTATCTTAATTTTCTAATGTTTATGTACATGTATCTCAAAAACTGCTCTGAAGCTCCAACGAGTTGGTTTATGCCCGCCTAGGACCAAGTCTCAAGCTAGGGGTCCGGCACTTAGGTCTACCGAGACTGGATAACGGTCCGATTCCACTACCTGGACCAAACTAATCGGACGGTTTATAGAGGTACAGAAACCTGCCCGTTCGGGAGGTTCTACTGGTAAAACGGAAGATTCTACCGGAAATTCTGGAAAATTAGTCGAACCGTTGTCCCTGGTTGGAGTTCGTCTCTTCCCAGTGACCAGTCTAGGCCTCACACAAGGTCATATGACTTACTGGTACCATGGGTCGTGGCACCAAGACCCTCGTCTCGGGCCTGACGCTAGTCACCCAGGAGGTTACGAGTTTGAGGTTGGATTGGTAGGGCAGAGGTTTCACACGTTAGACTGGAGATAATGCCAATATGGCAGGTCTATCTTTGGGTTCTCTGACAAGGAGGTGGAGGCGGGAGTCAGGTACTTGTGCTTCACCATTTTTCTTATTCTTCTTCACTTTTCACATTACTACCGCATGTATCTCAAAACTATGAGATATTACTATAATTTGTTTTATTCTAAACATCTGCCCATCCTCTTTTATTAGATCAAACAGAATTTAATTATTCTTCGTGTTTAGAGTTAAATTTTTTTAAAACTTTTTTTTAACTTGTTTTTTTGACATAAATCTAGTATATATATATATATATATATATATATATATATATATATATATATATATATAAGATCAAATAATATACACAAATACAGGAATATTTAATTTATTGAATAATAAACTCAAAGCTTTTCGTTGGTTTACATTACCAACATCCTCAGGAGTTACAATACTAAGAATTACAATAGAATTACTAGATTCTTAGTATTGTAACTCCTGAGGATGTTGGTAATGTAAACCAACGAAAAGCTTTGAGTTTATTATTCAATAAATTAAATATTCCTGTATTTGTGTATATTATTTGATCTTAAAAATATTCTAACAGGAAAACACATTTGATATTCTATATATATATATATATATATATATATATATATATATATATATATATATATATATATATATATATATAACTAGCCACGCCATAAAAGAAGGTTGAAATGGAATTTTAAGTATTGAACTAGACTATATACAATGTGACCTGTGAAGGCTATGTTTTTCAAACAAACCTAGATAACACGTCAGCATTTTGCGATTCCTACTTTGTTTTGATGTTGTCGTCATACTTTAATGGAAATCTATGGTTTTATGTTTCAGCAAAAAGTCAAAGGAAATCCGAAGACAAAAAGGACGAGCCAGAGTTTGTCTGTCCTGAAGGAGCCGGGAATGGGAATTTTGCAGATCCCGCCACCTGCCGACGGTTTTACCAGGTAGGCTGAAGTTGGCAGTAAGACCAAAATATTTTATTTAGACTATGATTTACGAACACGCCCATAGATCTAGCCTTCGAGACGAATTTTTCGATCCGAACGTTTTTTTTTTTTTAATTTATCTAATACTTTTTCAATTTTAAAAAGTAAGTCCTAAATACACTATCATCGTCTTAAGAGTAGGCAAATAATCTGGTAAATTACGAAGCTAAGCTTGAATACGAAAAAAATAGACTTATATCCTCGCCAATAACCAGTTTACTAACTAAGATATAAACTTAATGGTGTGAAGTATTCTTACTTTTTTTTGAGCCGTTGGGCACCCAGGTTCTCTTTATACTATTAAGTTCGTTTCAAATATTCAATAGAAATTTAAAATTTATGATTAGGGTAAGAAAGTTAATTTACTTAGTGGAGATGTTAGTTCATGACTCATTAAGGAAACAACTGCGAGCGATAAGGCACGTTCGGAGCAACTCATACCCGAGCAAGACAGGTTACCTCATACAGTAAGTGTAGAAAATAACTGTTACTCTTGAGTTGTTGACTAAATAGTTTTAATAATATTTTATAGAAATAACACAAGAATCATTGACCGCAATAACAGATTACGACTAGTTGAGCTGTCGAAGAAATAGTTAAGTAGAAACTTGCACCGACGGATAAACATTCAGAGAAAGTGTAAAACAATGGTTACTCTCTCTTAAAGCCGACAAACATGGAGCTCCCCCCCCCCATCAGGGCAACATCAGGCGGGCGTTCCAGGCAATTCTTTCATGTTCTCTAGGCCAATGTACTCAGCGACAAAAGTAAGTTACAAAATCAGTTTGGAAAGGTTTTGTTAGCGTAACATTCCATCTGTTTTGGTCGACTTTTATAACAGAACTGTCCCAGCGGTAATGGACAGTTCACAAACATATGCCATTTCACAACTGCTAACAATATACCATCTGTATTGTAAGAGAATCAGCTGATTTGGCTTTTGCGCGTTCGACGCACGATAAACTGCAAATTGGAAGGAAGTTGAAATAACTCTGTAATAATTATCCGAGAGAAAGTTTGTGCAGTATTAGAAACGTACATCCCACGAGAATCACGCGCTTTCGTTGTTTGTACGCGCCCGTCATGGATAATTTATTGCGTACAACGGTTTCTAAATATTTCAAATTTCCTCGAAACTGTTGAAATGAATATTCTGTATATAAAATTGTAAATATAGCGAATGCCTTTTAGAAAATTTTACTTAAAGTTTTATTTCATTGTAAATTCGTATTTATATAATGTTAATGAACTTGCATATAACGAATGGATGTTTGAAGTTTATAAATGGTAAGAAATCAGTCGTACCAACAAGATGGCATAAAATTAGTTATCGAACGGGATACGCATGTTACCAACTTAACATTTATCGAATTTTAATAAACTTAACTTCGAGCTGTAGTGATGGAAGATTACACCAGGGGCGCTTTATTAACATATATTTCAAACACAAGTGAAAACCCCTCCCGAAATATGTAAAATTTATAAAGATAAATCCAAAATGAAAATTATATTAAGATATTTTTTTAGTTAAAAAATATATTTATTAAAATTTAATAATTACGATGATATTAATTTGTAGAACAATCATAAAATAATTAATATATTTATGAAGCATATAAATAAATAAAATATATAATAATATTTCGTATTTCTAATTTTTGCTTAAATTACTGTCTTAGCAAATACGTAAAATTTTGATGTAACTTCTTAAGGTGCGACTAGCTTGTATTTTCGACGCGAGTAAAAAGATATCACCTTTCAAATGCTTTCTTTAGGCCTAATTTTGAAAGGTGAAGGTTTTGTCCTGAAGATTTCGAGAGTCTAACATGGCAGTACGTTAACGCTAACAATCGCCTTTAGTTAGAGGTTATTTGGAGGTTCTTTTTGAATCGTTTTAAAATGCCTTTATTTTCAGGAGTATAGTATATTTGATTAAATCATGTGGTAACATATGATTTAATGCAACAGCTGTTTATATTTGTATTATAGGCCACATTAGCAGGACGGTTAGTTAAACATTTAGACGACTTTATGTTTGAAGAAAATTATTTAATTTCCTAACTCAGTAATGGTAATATAAGTATAATGTTAATGACATACGATATATTTATCAAGTTAATTTATAAAGGAAAATTAATACAATTTTAAAAAAATTAATTATTATATGTTGTAAAATTTAAATTTACAAATTTAAAGCTACAGTGCAGTCAACAGTACATTTAAATAAACAGTACAGTCAACAGTCATAAATATTTTTAAAGTCAATTCCTACTTAGATCAACCAAGTAAATTTTTATTCTAGTTACTTTTTATTAAATAGTTACAATTAATATAAATAAAGTAACATAAACTACGACATAAATCAGCTGTTTTATGAAATCACATGTTAGGTTTTGTTCTTTATGAGCTACTTGATTTCAACTTAATTTCGTGTTTTAAGAATTTTACAGTGCTTGCTGAAACGGGCCCATTTTTTCGCAATTAAAAATTTTAGTCTTTATTTAAGAATACTTTGTGTAAACGTCTTAAATAAATCGGCATCTATTTTCTAACTTTTATCATATTAGGCCTTTGCAGTTTGCAAAGATGTGTGTGTGTGTGTTGAGTATTACATATTATTTAAAATAGATATATCGCGCCTAAGGAATTATGCATTTAATCAACCTTCATACAAAATTAAGATTCATATTTAAGATATTTCCAAATTTATGTAGCCCTACAAAATTACTGCAAGGAACAAATCGGTAAATCTCCCGACCGATTAGCTAGTGTCCTTCATTGTTCAAATGCATTTGTCCGCCTTGGTAAGCTTTCAGCCATGCAACATGCAATCACAGAAACATAGAAAACGTCAAGCCGTTATAGCCTTGTACAAAACACGGCATTGACACAGATCCATACAGATTGTAACAGATAATACGATTACGCCCAACTAATGAATTAATCTCTCATAACTCGTGTATTGTTGCTGCAAGTCGAGGTTTGCCGAATGTTGTCCGACCGGTTTTTCTTCAAAATTATACAGACAGGCAGTTGTTTACGTAACTTGATATATTCAAGTTTGTTCAAGAATGTTTTAGGAAATATGTCGTTATATATTCGAGTTATAAAAACATTTTGATCTTAGGCCCTATCTTATGAAAGGAAAGTTAACTACATTAATGGTTTATGAAAATCGGGGCCGATGTTTATGAATGTTGGGAAAAGATGTTCGTAAATTATTTTATTAGAAGAAATCGAACAGTAAACGGGTGCAAGCCCTGGTAGTATGAAAATACTATTGAAAAAAAGCAGTTATCTCGTGTAGAAAATTTTTAAAAAAACGCGATTTAAAAAAACAGAACTTAGCACTTGCAGTTTTTGTACATCTTGAGGCTTTTAAAAAATATATATAGGCCTACTGTACTTAATGTAATTAATGATATCACTTATCAAAAAACCACCACTTACTGATATTTTTCAGCAAACGCGTCTTGTCCTAGATCAATGCATTGTTTAATGCCGTGAGTCACGGACAAGACTCTATGACACACAACATTAAACAATGAAACTGAAAATTGAAAAATATCAGGAAGTAGTGGCTCTTTGCCAAGTAGCAATAAGTATATACAAATTAGCAATCATTTAATATTTCTGTTAAATATATGAAAAATGTCGGTTTTATAGCGTCTGCCGTCTCTGTCCGATTTCTAAACTTTACCTCTATGCTTTCCTATTGTAGCAGTGTTCCACCGATAAGTTCCTTTCACTTATGGATTAATTGATGGTTTCTCCCTAAGTTAGTTTAGGCATTTCCTTTCTTCTTCTCTCCGGCAGCGTTCATTCCAAACCTTCTCTCGGTAATCTTCCCTCCGACATCCTCTTTACGTGTCTGAACCATACAGCTGTCTCCACTTAATCTTTTCTACGACTGTCTCCTTCTTCTTTATCATGTCTCTAATGCTTATATTTTCCCTATATTCTGGTCTAGAGATTTGACATGATCTCCTAAGAGCGTTCATCTCTACTGTGTTGATCTTGTTCTTGTCTGCTTGAGACATTACCCACGTTTCCGCCCCGTACGTTAAGAAACTCTTTACTATGGTGTTAAATATTCGTTTTTTCTTCCTCTTGTTATTTCCTTGTTCCACCATAATCCGTTCAGTCTTTTATTGCTTTCGTCACTATGTTGATTACTTTTTTTTCTTTACCATCCTTTGTTATTTCCACTCCTAGGTAATTGTATTTGTAGCACATTTTGATTTCTACACCCCTATCCGGCACTAAGTTAGTCTCCATGGAGTTTCCAACGCACATGTATTGTGTCTTATCCGTATTGATTTGCAGACCCTCTTTTTCTTCTTTTATTTTTCGTGTCATGTATTCCAAGTTTCCTTTTTCTTGAGCTATAATGACTTGCCCAACTGCAGACTGTAACGTAAATACATATGTATTGTTTATTTGGAACACCTTTCCTCGCACTTTGATCTCAATATGTGAATTCTTATTAAACTCTTGCACAGCTTTAACTCCATTCTCACTGATGTTGGTTCCATGTAGGGCTTCCTATAATTTCATGCTGTGTATATTACCCTTTGATAAATCCTCGAATAAGATGTGCACTTCTGTGTTGGTGTTTAATCTAATATGTCTATTATCTAATATATCTAATAGTAGTGATTAATAAAAAAAGTATGAACTATGGCGGATCCAGTGGGTAGCCTGGACCAACCCATCTATGCCATATTTATTTGTTAAAACCCTTTTTAATTGTCAATAATTTTAAAAGATAAATATATATATATATCTGAGATTTAAAAAATGCTAATAATATTATAGCGAAATTAGAATTGCCCAGGCAACAATAAAATAGCAAATTATCGCTCCTTTGTTTGGTTTATTATATCTATTTGCCCTGAAACTAAAAATACCCTCAAACATAACATTTAAATTTTAAACAATATCTGGGGAAGGCGCTAGGCCCCTCTGGTAGTCACGACTCCTTTAAACTGTGCCCACCCAAAAAATAAATCCTGAAGCCGCCCCTGAATGTAATTAGTTGTATCTTTTGTGAGAAGTTGTGGTTTAAAAACCCGAAGTCCTTGAATATGTGTTCTCAGTGGTGAGATCCCTATCCTGATTTCATTATTGTAGCAGTAAGGAATTAACTTATAATGGAAAAGTTTTATTTTAATTGTCAATTATATTGAATTCATTTTACACTATTGTTATTTACATTTTTATGGTACCTCTTATGCCAAAATTGAGATTCCGAATAAATACCTTCAAAAATATTTGGAAGTAAAATGCTATGAATTATCTCAATTTCTAAAAATTTGTTTGATATTGCTCAATATGGCTTCTAAAAAGCTATAATATAAAACAGTAAATTTATGTCTTTTTTTCATAGAATTAAACTTTGTAAAACATTTATATTTATTATCTGCTCCCTCTTTATGGTAGATTAGGCTCTGAAAATCCAGCTTCTGACTGAAGGACTTACACTTAGATTTAAAATGTTACTTCCAGTCGTTTGTTCTTCTGCAAAATGGACTTTTATTGTTTTACAGCTCTACATTAGTTGTGTTAAACCACATTCCGGAAGAAAATAGGTAACCTTTAATTTCCCAAGTACAAATATGTATTCGATATGTTATGTGAAATATTTTTAAAACTATTTTTTTTGGAAAACCTTTAAATAAATATTTATGTTAAAAGTAACACAATTGTTAAAAAAATAATTTTTTTAGTCAGGGATAAACCAAATTGTCAAATAAACTCATTTTAAGCGTGTCTCAGAAGTAGTTATTCCTTCATTTAATTGTAGCTCTATGAAAATTGTTCGATTGTTATAATAAACGAATTTAGTTCACCTACTTGGGATGTATTATACTAGTAATAATGTTTACATACTTATTTTTAGTATCATAATTACTTGCCATTCCCAGCATTGTCACATTATTCGTTGACACGTTTCATAGAACCTCCATCAGTCAGAACTTTTTATGAACTCTGAGTCCATGGCAAGTGATTATGATACTCAAAATAAGAATATAAATTCTAGCAGAAAAGTAGAAAATTATTAAAAGTATAATATTTACATATTTTAGTAGAATATGATATAGTAAGAACTAACATTTTCTACACAGTTTATGGTTGTTTGAAATTGTCTATATTTGTTTCGAAATATATGCCAAATAGATCTGCAGATTAGTCCTTTTTTATTGTTATATATGTAAGTATATGTTTTTGGTTAAATTCAAGATAAACATTTGCATTTCATTGCTTCTGTATTGGATTATGATAATGCAGTCGAGTATCTCTTCTTTACTATAGTTGTTCTTATTACCTTAATTATAACACAATCCATCTTGTCTGACATTTGGCCACACTAAAGATTAACTGAAGAGTTTCACTGAATGTGGAGAATAACTCAAGTTCAAATACTTTTTTTAAAATTTTGTAGTCCATTACGTTCAGTGAATCTTAATTAATCACTTAAACAATAGTTTATGACTATCTGAACTTTAAATTTTGTAAATTTGTTAAAACCTACTGAGACAGAACGTTTTCGATCGCTATGTGGCGATCTTCATCAGTGTCTTCTGCTTGGAGATGTCTGGTCAAGCAGTGACGGTTTTAAAGGGAGGTTTTAGATAGTATCAAAGAGTATGTGTGATTTGTATTGTGCTTGTTTGTTTAATATGTTTGTAATTTGGTTTTTGTGTGTCTGTAAATTTCATATTGTTCTAGTGTTAAACTTGTAGTAGATGACATTTGGTGTTAATACAGTTTTTTCAAATATTAATTCACTGATCAAATTTAATTAATTAATTAATGCGAGAAAAACTTCTCATAAAAAGGGTAATTATGTAATACAGTTATTTCATTCTATTTGGTTTAGAATAAGTGATAACATATGATTTCATAAGACAGCTGATTTTATGTTATAGGTTATGTGGTAGGAGAGCTGTTTTAAGCATAGGTTATGTTACTTTATTTATATTAATTGTAATTATTTAATAAAAAGTAACTATAATAACAGTTTTCTGTTGACCCATGTAAGAAATGAGTCTAAATAATTTATATTTATAATACTTTTTTACCAACAAATCTTCCAAAAAAATATTTTGATATTTCCTTACACTTTTTAAAAAATGTTTTAACTTGCCTATAGTAGCACTTACTTTGCTTGTTGAGGACGGCCGTTTCGGGAGATGTGTCCCTTTGTCAACTCAGACCGTAACTCTGAGACTTGACTCAGACTTGAGTTACGGTCTGAGTTGACAAAGGGACACATTTCCCGAAACGGCCGTCCTCAACAAGCAAAGTAAGTGCTACTATAGGCAAGTTAGAACATTTTTTAAAAAGTGTAAGTGATTACTAGTAGCTCACGCGAAGATGGAATCAACAAATGTTAAATTTTGATATTTGTATTTGACGGACTTTCCTTTTTTGTTACAGTGTGTTGACAACTACCCCTATCTGAACAGGTGTCCATCAGGCCTCTACTTCGATGATATTAATAAACTGTGTACTTTCAAGAATGAGGCAAGGTGTGGTCCAATAGCTACAAGTAAGTTTAAACTTAAATATATTATAAAGTGCATTAGTAGATTTGTAAAAAATAGTTCTAGAAATGCTCCTAAAATAGAATGATTTATGTTGATATAGAATCATTACAGTTCATACTACATGGCAGAATAAGTAAATAAGTTCCTACAATATAGGCCTCGAAACATTTTTGATAAAGATTTTCCAAAATATTCGTATACACATAGGAAATTAGGTCATACTGAACATTTTAGATATTATTTATTTAGCAATACTAATTGTTAAATATTTGAGTACAGTTTTCTGCCTTCCCTAATGATACAATATTTTCCTCTTTTGACGTGTCTCAGAGTGACTCTATTTTCAAAACTTAAAAATCGAACTCAATATATAACGTTAGGAAAGGCAGAAAACTGCACTCAAATATATAAAAATATTCCTAACAGAAATGAATACGAGTATATTAAAATTTCAACTTAGTCAACCAGACGGTGATAGTTAAAAGATTGAAGTTTAATATTAGGGAGTATAATTTAGGTTTTGAAAATGCAGTCACTCGGTGTCAACAGAGGGAAATATTGTGATGTTAGGAAAGGCAGAAAACTTAACTCAAATATATAGAAATGTTCGTAACAGAAAGGAAGATGAGTATATCAATAATTTCATACTAACTGTTAATTTTGCCATTGGACCTGAAAAAATTAATAAAACATCTTACTGTTAATAGCTTTTGTGTAAGGATAATTCTTATAACTGATCCAGTTTTTGAGTAAACTGGTTTAAAAAAAATAGAAATAAATATTTCTTTAACTTCTGGTCTGCAGTAACTTTATTAGTTTTACAAATTTTCTTTTATATTGAAATGAACTTTTATAAAGAAAAGTGTGAAGGTGAAGAAGAACCACACTTTTGCTTGAATTTACTTTTAGACTAAAATTGTTAGTTTTAAAAAAATGTATAAGACTTTATTTAATAAATAAATCATTCTTTACAGCTCAGAATGTTGCTGTCAGTGTATTCAGTTTCTGTGAACATTCTGCATGTCTTCAGTGTCTTTTGAATTAAAAATATAGGAAAATGTTAAAGAAATATTTATTACATAATTTGACAATGCAGTAATAACAGCTCTGCAACAATTAACTCTTTTGAATTTTAGAATAATGAATTATTCTAAGAGCTTAAAATTAAGTTTCAGGCCATGTATGTGGTTTTCTGTTTTTATCCAGTATAGTATTACATTTCAACATCTGGTTCATAGCAATTTTCCTTTCCGCTCGTAGACTTATTGAAGTAATAATTCTACTTTTATTCTCAACTAAAGAATACCTAAAGAATACACTCATATGCTTTGTGTGTGTGTGAGCACGAGCGTGAATGCATTTGTGTGTGCATCAGCAGTGCTAGAACAGCTGTTTAAGAATATCAACAATGATACTTTTATCACAGAATTCCAAATTCAAGAACTATTGTGCCATAATCAACAGGTAATATCTTTTGCTAGCTGCACCCTCTAATAAGCATTTTCAAACCATATTTTACATGAATTTCTTTCTTTATGCTTACGGAAGGACTAGCAAATAGTTTCACTTATGTTTGTAGATAACCCTGTTTAATGGGTTAATCATTGTAGAATTAAGTATCAATAATAGTGATCAGAAACTTCCATTTGAACTTTACAAATTTACTTGCCTAATTTATAATTTAACCTTCGAGGAGGCGCATGGATTTTCAAATGGGAGAGGTGCTTGAGGAGGTTTATTCTGCACAAAAAACGTTTAAATTTAAACAGTGTTTGTTTTTATTCTTGGGGGACTTTATAATTAAATACTATATAAATACATTGTAAATAATTTCAGAAATAATTATTGCACAATTTTGAATTTCTAAATGTCATATTTCTAAAAATATATTCAATGGTTAAAACATGTAGGCAATGTATACTAGACCATTGTTTTCATTATGGGAGATGGGTTTGCGGGTAATTTATCTGTAATAAAGTAATTAAACATCTAAACATAAAAATATCTAATCGTAATAGTACATATATTAATTTTAAATTTATTATAACATTTAGTGACAGTAAGGAGTGTTTTACTTCAAATATATAACTCAAAAATATTGCCTTTATATAATAAAATAGGTTCTACAGTTGAATAAAACTAGCAGAAGCTTAATCTTTGTTGAAAAAACAACTCATAATTATTCATTTCAAGGTCACTAGTCACCAGTAGTGTATCATGAACATGACCCACTGAGAATATGTCATGAGAATTATGTTTCTTCTTGCTGTCCTCCTTTGCCTTACTGATTCAATATACTACAGCATTTTTCGGTTTTTAATAAAAATTGCTTTTTTCCCATAGTCAAACTACACTGTAATCGCTTCCTGCCAGATTTTTAGCAGAATTTTCTCTACAATGTCAAAATTGACAGATTTCCAACACATCTGCCACTTTTATCATTTTCAGATTCACCCATTATGTCTTCATTTGTTTCATTTTAAATTTCATTGGCTTCTTCGTCAGGTCCATCATCTGGCAGAGACTCGTTTTCATCAAAATTATCTAAAAACTGTCCAATGAAACTTACGGTAGGCCGTATTTCTTGAATTTCCTCTTTTTCGACATTACCCAGCATTTTACAAATTCTCTCCTCTTCAAATGGAACAACAGTAAAATGTGAAACTTAGATACTAAAAAGACATACAACAATAAAATAATTATAACAACAAAAACAGCAATGATTTAACTCCAAAAAGTCTTTTGTAATGTAAATAGCAGTGCACAAGGGACTTGTACAAAAAAGTTACACGAAAGGGCGCTTGCAAAAGAAACCGCCTCAATCTGATTGCGATTGATAAAAATTAAACTCACACTAACTCTAATTGGAAAAAATTAACAAAAATAGGTTGTTTTTTTCCTAGAATGCAGGTTGTGGAGTAACAAGCTGGAAATAAATATCTGATAACTGGAAAGACGTTTTCTTAACAAATAATGATCAGTGCGGAGAAAAACTCTGCATTCGCCCTCTCAAAGGTTAAAAAAACTTATGAAAAATCATTAAGTTGAAACATTTTTTTTTGTTACAGTAAGCAATTTTTAGTCTCTTGTCAGGTTAAATAAAGAAAATTGGAAATAAATACCGTAACATGTGTCTTAATTTACAAATTATCTAGATAAACATAGGTCAAAGGTAAGGTGATACATATAGTATATACATGTACGTTTTCATAGCACAGTGATCAAAGATTAGGTAAATATATAGTTAACATATAGTACAGAAACAAAAATTTGCAAAATAAGCCTAAGATACTTCTGTGGTTTAGATAAAGGGTTTTACACACTAATAATGGTAATCAAAATTTTTTTAAATAATGGAAAGTTTTAAAATATATAATTTTTCTAAAATAAACATCTAAGATTTTATTATGGTTTTGTTTCTAGCACCAGCCCCTGTGACAGAACCACCTGTAGACTTAGCTCTTAAGTGTGACACTGCAACATGCCAGTTGCCTTATTGCTTTTGTTCCCGAGATGGTACCATTATACCAGGAGGCCTGGATCCTGATGATGTGCGTTCTAATTCTAAGAAAAATAAGAAAATTAGCAATAAATTAAAGAAAGACAAAAACAAATAACTTTTACTTTTTATGTTTATCTTAAGAATATTTTGTAATTAAAAGTAACTGGTATAAAGGGTAATATATGAACATCATTATTCAGTTCTTTTGTGTTTGTTTTATATTTTTGAAGTTCAATTTTCCTTTATTAAATTTGGTTTGGATTTAGTTTTAGGGGACCCGGGAACCCTATGACTTCCTATGTTAATATTAGGAACATTTTCTCAGCTCTGGAAAACTTAAAGTTTTGGAATTTCAAACAGTACTTTAAGACATTGTTTAACGCTTCATAGATTAATATTTGAGGAAATTGGTTTAGGTAATTAAAAATACAAAATGTGTTCAAAACTGTCTAACATTTTACATATATTTATATGTTAAATAAACTATTTCACCAAAAATATGTTAATGTTTCACCACATAAAGTTGCATAAACACTAGTTAAAGGCTTTCTGAAAATTACATTAGAATATCTTGAACAGTTTAGGAGAAAATGTTCCTTAAGTAGGGAAAAATTTAATCCTCGGTAAAACCTATAAAACTAAACATGTGTCCAGTACATTCCAGTTTTATGTTCTGAGTGGTTGTTGTAATCATCTGTAAGATTTTTTTTTAAAAGTCTTGTGTCACAACTGGCTTTTCTTTTTAAAATAAAAAATTGTTTTCTCTGAATTTTTTATTCTGATTTTGTCCAGTTCTTGCATGCCAGAAAACATATAATATTCAGATTTCATATCCATGTTTTCAGTAATTTACAATTTACCACAGTTCCTTATTAAAACTGGCTACAGTGTTCGTATACTTTTAGCTTCAACCCTTTTAGACCAACAAAAATATTTTTTGGAACTCTGGTTCATACAAAATTGTTCACGGATTCGTTGAAATTCTGTATATTTCCATTTGGATCTGCTAGATATCTGAATATTAGTGAATATTGGGTTCACTACTGCCGCTGAAGGAAAGTTATTTTTGTGATTATAGACATTCTTATAATGAGAATATAGTTGAATATTGAAATTTGAGTAAACATTAAAAAAATATATTTCCTAACCATTATGGTAAAAACTGCATGGTACTACAGTAAAGAAGCTAAAGATATTGCTCATTGAAAGTTTTTATTTTTTCATCTTTCTTTCACAAATTTCCTTATTGCCACTCATTTATGACTTTATTTTAACACCTATTTGTATGAATATTAAATATTAATCCCTTAAATAATAGTTTATGACTATCCAAACTTTAAATTTTGTAAATTTTTAAAAACACACTGAGATTTAACGCTAGTAAGTGAATTCAATATACTATTTGTCTAATTGTGCTTCAGTTCATGTTTTTTCTAAAATACCCCCCCACCCCTATATATAAACGATGTTTCAAGGGTTCTTGTTAAACTCATAGCAGAAATATTTTCAAAACCTTTCCGTATTTTGTGCCATCCCTTACTTAAGACTGCCACTGCGAGAATCTTTTTTGCTCTAGAGAGATATATTAATCCCACTCTTCTTTCAAATACACTTTTTGTCAGTATTTGTTGAATACAGTCTAGTTTACTAAAAGTGTTACTGTAAACAATTAATGATGAAAAATACCGTTTTGATAATGAAAATGTTTGCAGTATATACATGGCATAGCTCAGGATTCACATGGTTATTATTATACACTTAAAAAATAAATGTAATACAATTACATTTGGTTTTCTTTTTGGCCTTTAATATTGTTTGTTTAATATTAGTAAAACATTACTAAATATGTACTACTTTTATAAGTGAAAGCATTTTAATAGAACCCTTTTCTCTATTTCGAATATGACTGAAACTTTACTAATCATATATTTTTAAACAACACCCATAAAATTTGTGTCAGAAATACAAACTTTTTTAGATACCTATAACTTAATCACATAGAAATCACCATACTTTAGGTGTAATATTCTTAGGAGATAACAAACTGTAAATATTAAAAAACATTATTAGGAAGGGCAAAAATAAAATACAAAACTCTTGAATTTCGTAGTCCATTACGTTCAGTGAAACTTAATTAATCACTTTTACATTAGTTTATGACTATCCGAACTTTAAATTTTGTAAATTTGTAAAAACTTACTGAGATAGAACGTTTTAAATCGCTCCATGGTGATCTTCATCAGTGTCTTCTATTGAAAACCTGACTTTAAAACCGCCACTGCTTAACCTAACAACAACTTCAAGCAGAAGACACTGATGAAGATGGCTACGGAGCAATCAAAAACGTTTTGTCTCAGTAAGTTTTTACAAATTTACAAAATTTAAAGTTCGGATAGTCCAAAACTAAAGTAAAAGTGATTAAAATACAAAAAAAGATTAATGAAATGAAACATGAATTAAGATTTTGTGAGTATATAATATAAATGGTATGAAAAAAGTAGGTTGATAGGATATAATACAATATTTCTGTTAAAGTACAAATTTTAAAACAGAAATTTTACTAATAAATTTTCAATGGTTAGAGTTCAACTGTAATGATCTGCTTACAATAAAGGATATTTTTAAGGATAAAACGTTTTAGTAGAGAATAAATTAAAATCCTCATATATCTTTGTAATTTTTATATAAACTAATTTAAGCCAGGTTGTTCTCAACTGGAACATTTTTCTACAGTTGTTATGGTGATGGTGAGAATTTAAAAATTAAGTAAGTAACAAGTTCAATAAAATCTTGGCTGTGTATTTTTCTGAATAACTAACATACTAATATGCTATTGTTTAGATTTTGTTTTTATCTTTCATTTGTTCATGCAAGTATTTAAATATATTTCCTACAATCATTGAACATGGATTGAGTCCTTATAAAAAATACTTTTTTGAGTCCTTATTCTAAATAAAATGAGCTGACTATGAAATAATAATTACTGCTTTCATTGACTAAATTTGTAATAATTCTTTCACTAATATTGACTGTGTCTTTAGCTGCTATGTTACTACTAATTTGTTATGCCCTATGTTAACAAAATTTTTTAAATTAATTTACTAATGTACTTTCTTGTCATGCTTCAAGTTGTTTTTGAAGGATCTATTTTATCAGAATCCAGTAAGAAGTTATCTTGAATTGTAATGATTTAAATTGATGTACATGAATAAACAGTAGGCCTACACGAACAATTGTCACTGATAGCTGAGTACATAAATCTGTCTGCCCACTTGAACTGCATTTTGGTCTCTGTAATCTGTTGCTTAGTAATTTTGGAATCCGGTTTGAACTATTGTAACTTCTATAATAGGTAATGGATAACCCAAATGTTTGGCAAGGACTGTGATATTATGATGCAATTGAAGCCCTAACCATTTAATATTAATAACAAATATGTTTTTTTTGGCTTGGTAGGATAAACAAAAGCTTATACCTATTCTTTTGTTAATTCTATTCTTTTGTAAGTTATTTTTAATCATGAAATAAGGTTATATATATTTAAATAATTCATAAGTATAACTAGTTTTAAAAATACTTAACTAAGTGAATACATAATTGCTTACTTGCTGACGCGTTTCAAAACATTTGTTCCTTTTACGAAGCTAACCCTCTACTGCCGGCATCGGTTGTGTGTAAAGGCTCTAACGGGAATGGATTTATGACTGTGGAATGGGGTGGGTTGTTTGAGTTGTGTGTCATATAATAGAAAAGGCTGTTGGCTTCAAAGTGTGTGTGATCATTTAATACGTTTTATTTTTCTGTTGCGTGGTGTTTGTAGATTTCGTATTTTTCTAAGGTTGTTAGTTTTTTGCTTTGCTTTAATGTGTGTAGAACATTTAAATTAGTGTGTATGCCGGTGTGTGTGTGTGTGTGTGTTGGGTGTTTTGCGTAACTTGATTTAGAGTTTGTCTGTTTTTTTGGGTAATGTGTTTTTCGAAGCGTGTATAGAATGACCTGCCGGTTTGGCCGATGTAATAGTTGGGACAATCGTTACAAGGTAATTTGTAAATACCTGAGAGTTTGTATTTGTCAGTTTCTATTTGAAAAGGTTGTAAGTGCTGTCTTAAAGTGTTTGTTGTTTTGTAGGATATTGGTAATGGAGTTTTTTTAATGTGGAGGCTATTTTGTGTGTTTTTGTTGGGGTAGGTGAGGGATATGTATTTGTTGTTTTTTGTGTGGTTTGTCTGCGTGGCCATTTGATGGTGTTTATGTTTAATTTTCCTGAGTATGTTTTCTATGTGTGTGTGTTGGTAGCCGTTTCGTTGAGCGATGTATTTTATGGTATTAAATTCTTCATCGTAGACTTTCTGTACCATTGGTATATTGATTAGGTGGTGTAACATATGATTAACACGAATATAGCGTGTTTGTGTTGTGTGGGGTGATTAGATGTATTATGTATGACAATATCGGTATTTGTTGGTTTTCTGTATATTTTGAAATTACGTCTGGTGTTGTGTTTGGTGATAGTAAGATCTAGAAAGTTTATTTTATTGTTTTCTTCTAATTCAAGGGTAAATGTGAGGTTTTTGTGTATGTTATTAATGTAATTGTGTAGTTGTTTGATTTGCCGTTCGTTGCCGTTGTATAGTATTAAAATGTCATCTACATATCTATGGTAATAAATTATTTTATGTGTGTGATTATTGTTCTGTTGAATGTATTGTTGTTAAATAATTTATTACCATAGATATGTAGATGACATTTTAATATTATACAACGGCAACAACTATAGCAAATCAAACAACTACACAATTACATTAATAACATACACCAAAACCTCACATTTACCCTCGAATTAGAAGAAAACAATAAAATAAACTTTCTAGATCTTACTATCACCAAACACAACACCAGACATAATTTCAAAATATACAGAAAACCAACAAATACCGATATTGTCATACATAATACATCTAATCACCCCACACAACACAAACACGCTGTATTCGTGTTAATCATATGTTACACCGCCTAATCAATATACCAATGCTACAGAAAGACTACAACGAAGAACTTAATACCATAAAATACATCGCTCAATAAAACGGCTATCAACATACTCATAGACAACATGCTCAGGAAAATTAAACATAAACACCATCAAATGGCCATGCAGACAAACCACACAAAAAACAACAAATACATATCCCTCACCTACCACAACAAAAAACACACAAAATAGCCTCCACATTCAAAAAACTCCATTACCCAATATCCTACAAAACAACACTTTAAGACAGCACATATAACCTTTTCAAAAAGAAACTGACAAATACAAACTCTCAGTTATTTACAAATTATCTTGTAACGACTGTCCCAACTATTACATCGGCCAAACCGGCAGGTCATTCTATACACGCTTCGAAGAACACATTACCCAAAAAAACAGACAAACTCTAAATCAAGTTACGCAAAACACCCAACACACACACACACCGACATACACACTAATTTAAATGTTCTACTCACATTAAAACAAAGTAAAAAACTAACAACCTTAGAAAAATAGAGAATCTACAAACACTACGCAACAGATAAAGAAAATGTATTAAATGATCACACACACTTTGAAGCCAACAGCCTTTTCTATTATATGACATACAACTCAAACAACCCACCCCATTCCACAGTCATAAATCCATTCCTGTTAGAGTCTTTACACCTAACTGATGCCGCCAGTAGAGGGTTAGCTTCGTAAAAGGAACTAATGTTTTGAAACTCGTTAGCTAGTAAGCAATTTCGTATTCACTTAGTTAAGTATTTTTAAATTTAGTTTAATCAATGAATTCAAGATGATTACATCAAGCAACTTCATAAGTATAAGTCCCAAAAAAAACTGTTTAATGAAACATTCAATATAAAATGTAGAAGTTTCAGTACAGGAAGAGAAATTATAGGCATGAGAAGAAAAAGAAAGAATAGATTACAGGCATGAGATATGGGATAGAGGGAGGGAGAGAAAATTGGAATTTGAGAGAAGTTCAATATTTATTGAAAGGAAAAATAATATAAATAAATTCATGGAATATATTTTCATAATTTGATGTTGCCTTGTGACATATTCATACTTTCTTTGTCAAAGATTTTAATCTACCACAACTAACCGCATGAATAGCATAACTATCAAAACCAGATTGGGAATATTTCAAGTAATTCACTTATTTCCAATTATACATGACAAAATTAAGTTCTACAGCAACGGAGAAGTTGCACTTAAGTTTAGATGAAATCAGATATAGAGCAGAAGACATATCACTTTTACATTTATTTACCTAATTTATTAATAATTTTATTGTTGAGTAATTGTATCTTTTTAGTGCAGGAATCCAAGAGTCAGTTATAGGCTGATATCTTTTTATATCCTTCAAATCTCAATAATAATTTTCAGCCAGTTATTATAACTTCAATAATTGTCTTTCCTACGGTTTCCTTTTTTTTGTTTCACATATATATGACTTTTTTATACATGTAATTATTCTTGTTAAATATTTATTTACTTACAATATGGTCAAAGCTTTTCATCAATGTAATATATTGATATCTTCAGAAGCCTCGTAGAGTGTCACTATCTAAAGCAACATTCGGTTCTATGTGTTTGAGTGTTTTGTGTGTTGTTTATTTTGAGTGTTGTGTTAGCTGCTGAGAGTATACGAAGTTTCTGAGCATATCAATATTATACTACATTATTGATAAACTTTGAACTTAGCTTGTGAGGTTATGTTAAAACAAGTAGATACATACACAAAACTCACAAATTATTCATTTATTGACTCATACACATTTCAATGATAAAGTCATCATCATCAATGAGTGTTACTATTACAAATTGTGAGAAGTTGTAAGTTAGAGTTTGTAGTAGCAACACTCACTGATGATGATCACTTTGTCATTGAAACGAGTATGAGTCAATAAGTGATTAATTTGTGAGTTTGTGTATGTTTTTATTTATTTTGAATATATTGTGTAATAAATATTCTTTTTGATGAATTGTATGTACATGTATATATATATATATATATATATATATATATATATATATATATATATATATATATATATACATATATATTTATTTATATTTATATTTTATATACTATGCTTCAGCATTTTAACCTCATTGACAAAACTGAGAAGTGATTTCAATCAGATTAACAATATATTTCTGGATGTTAGTGTCATCAATTCTGGCTACATTAATTTCAAAATACACTACATTCAATATCATTCCCAAATAATTTTTTGAGATTAATAGGTGTGGTTATAAGAGGATAAATTGTGTGAAAGAGTTATTCAGTGTCTTTCCAATACAAGGCTCAAGTTTACTTCCATTTTTCTATGGGATATTTTTGAGCAACTAGATGTTTTTGTTTTAATGCAAGTTTTAAAATCATGAAAACTTACTAGATGAGGATGAGATGGTGGTTCCTCTTCTTGGATATCTGTAAAACAGTTACACTAAGTTAGACATTTCAGATGTTTAACTGCTCACAAAATCAGCACTCATTTTTATAGATAAATAGAACTTTTATTTGTTTGGTTACTTCTAATATTTTGCTTAAGAAATTTGAAAATGCAATTAATTTTTTTTACAACTAAGTTTTAAAACAAAATATAAATTGTTCTATTGGTTAAAAAGTGTTTTGTTTTAAATTTTTGCATGAAATAGAACTATTTGCATGAAATTTAACTATATAACTATATTTATAGAACTATTTATCAACAATTCCATTAATCAATTATTATGTAGTATATGAAACTGAAAGTATCTGTTGCCTCTTAAAAATAAAAATAATAATAATTAGGGATGGGCCGATTCCTAAAATTTTCGATTCCGATTCCGATTCTAAAATTTTCCTTTCGATTCTCGATTCTTTACTCGATTCTCGATTCCTTCAAGTTATATTAGCTTATATGCTAGTTCTCTAATAATTAATTTAGTCAACATCTTGGTCATATGGCAAAACCTTTTAAAAGTTCCGTTTTAATGTAATAGGCTACACAAAACCTTCAACCGTGAGAGTGATATCTGTCTATAATATAATTTATTAAGGTTAAGTTTCGGAGGAATAATACAGTGTATCTGTTATCCATCTATTCGCTCAACCGTCATGGCCACGGTTCCGACAGTGACGGTTAATCGAGTTTTTACTGTACTTTTTTGTGTTTTGTTCTGACATCTATAAATCAGTGGCAGTAAGACACGTGGGTGAGAGAGAGAGAGAGCAAAAGAGAGTATTGAACCCACTCTAGTGAGAGAGAGAGACAAGCGATGTCAAACGAACAGAACTGGTTATGATCTTGATTGCTGTTGCTTCATAAATAATAATATTTTCGTTTACTTTAATCATTTAATTCATTCAAATCAACTAATACATAAATAAGACATAGTTGGTAATTAATTATTTTTCCACACAAATATAATAAATTTTGTTTGGTAATAAATTACTCCACGCGCATATTTTAATAGTTAACAAAATAGGAATCGGAATCGACACTTTTATGAATGAAGAATCGAGTATCGACGATTCCTCGATACCACCTAGAATCGACGATTCCTGGAATCGAGAATCGGAATCGGCCCATCCCTAATAATAATAATAAATAAACACGGATACACACACTCCTGCACACAGATACACACATACATGTGTACACAAAAACACATAATCTATCATAAATTTATTAATGTACATATAAAACTTGTCTAATCTAACTTATTTGTTTTCCTCTTGATCACAAGTACTAAATTTCCAAACCACTATTAAATGTATACTTTTTTAAATTTATTTTTAAAGGTATTAATAGAATTCATATTTCTTTTGAATAATAATGAAAAGACCATAATCTAATATATTAACTCAAAACTTATAAAACATTTGTCTCAAAACATTTTGAGAAATCTATAATAACGTAACAATCATCATACTACTGATGTAATATTTTTAATGGATAATAAATTCAGAGTATTGTAACAAATACAAGAAGGAGAAATGCAAGACAAAGCTAAAAACATGAAATATGTGTTGAGGGTATTTTCTAATACAATTTAAATGTGAATGTAATTACTGTTAAGACTTTATTGTTGTTACGAGTCATATAAATTTAAGTTTTGTCATATTTATATATAATATACCCATTTATTAATGGGGTTTTAAGTTCATTAAATTATGTAATAGTGTTATAAAATCAGTTGGTTTATAATATTCAGCTATAATAAAAAAATTGATAATAATATTTATTTCACTTATTATAGACCCCACAAATGATTCTTCTAACTTTTGATGGAGCTGTTAATTTAAACAATTATGAACACTACAAAAATGTCTTCAACCCAGATAGGACTAATCCAAACGGATGCGAACTTCGTGGGACATTTTTTATTTCTCATGAATACTGTAACTATAATATGGTGCAAGATCTGGCGCACAATGGCCACGAAATCGGAACCGAAACAATATCGTAAGTATTCTTACCATATTTGTTAAAGTTAAGTACAATAGAGTGTCGATAATCCGAGTCCCAATATTTTTAGCTTCCGTTAAATTCGAGCCTATTTCTATTTGAGCCTTTTTTATCATTTTGAAAGGAAATGATGAATCGGGCTTCAAAGAAATGTTTATAACTACACAGTTATGGATCTAGCTTCCAAGAAATGTTCGTATAAAGTTCTATATGCTTATTTAGAGTATTTTTAATTACCTGTATTATAAGGGTTTATTAAAAGTCCTATTTTTTTTAATGCACAGGAACGTATTTCCGTGTAATCGGAGTTTTCGGTATTCCGAGGTGGTCCTGGTCCCATCTACTTCGGAATATCGTGACTATACTGTATTTGAATTTATTAATTTTTCAACAATACTCGTTGTCTTTATATTTTATTTCATTGGAGCTTTGAGATTTATTATTAATCTCAGTATAGTCTTAATCTTCATATGTGGGAAAGGATATATTAATATTTCATCTTGGAAACAAATACAGTAGTTCATTCAATAAATTCACAAAAAGAAATTTTCGAAGGATATTTTTTGTATTTGTAACTAAGAAATTAAAATATGCGTTTATTAAAACTACAATTTTTGTTTGCTATAAACAAAAGTGAAAATTACAAAAATTCATATTCACTCAGTATTTTATAGTTTGTGAAAAGATATTTTTATTTCTTAAATCCTCAGTAAATAGTTGTTTGAAATTAAAGAAATAAGTAGACAATAATAATTAATTAATAATAATAATTAAATAAGTAGAACATAATTAATTATTTTTTTTTTTAAATTATACTTTTGTAAGGTTTGTTAGATATAAAAAATAATATGGGAAATATAATGTTATCGAAACATACTGATGTTAAGTTTACAGAATGGACTTCAAGATAAAGGCTATGAAGAATGGACAGGTGAAATGATAGGAATGAGAGAAATTTTGCGACACTTTGCCAATGTTTCACGCAGTGACATTGTAGGAATGAGGGCACCATTCCTGAAGCCTGGACGCAACACTCAATACGAGGTAAACCTTTTAATTGTTTAAAGATTATTCATTTTGCCAGTGTGTTACAGATATGCGAATATTATTGCAATAGACTATAAAATTATTAATTTTTTTTACCAGTTTGAACCAGTAAATCCAGTTTTGAAATGTATTTTTAAATTATGGTTTATTTTTAAAAAAAATATATTTCTCTTTGAAAACATTTTACAATGATAATTGAGCTTTTAACACATTCACTGTAATGCACCCATAGCTGGGTCACTAGCTATCTTGCGTAACATCAAGGTACCTAAAACTGGGTAGAATAGCATAACTTTGTTTACTGTTTTAATCTATCTAAAATTTTGAGACTAGAAAATTGCCTGTTTGTGTACAGTTGTAGGGGGCATTAGATAATATAATTGTGAGAAAGGTTTTCTATTTGTGACCATGTAAGATTTGTAAGTTTTATTGTAAACCATATTTCTATTATAGGTACTGTTTATTGCTTTATGTTTTATGATACTATTTTATAATGTACAATTCACAAGAAGCAGTGAAAAAGAGTTTGGTAGTAATTTTAATTTTGAATCTGACTGAGAAAGCATTAAAGTGATGATATTGATATAGAATGTCCTCCATCATCAAATGTTACGCTGTGTATAAATCCATTTATTTTAGAAAAATAACTAACTTCTTATTAATTGATTCCATCTTCACGTAAGCTACTAATTTTAACTAAAAACATATGCACATATGTTACACTTGTTTATAGTAGCACTTACTTTTATAATTGTTCAGGATGGCTGTTTCATAAATGTGTCCCATTGTCAACTCAGATTGTAACTCAAGTAACTGAGTTATGGTATGAGTTGACAATGGACAACATCTCCCAAAACAATCATAAAAGTAAGTGCTACTATAGGCAAGTGCAACATATGTGCAAGTGTTTTTAGTTAACTAACTTCTTTGCCTACTGTTTATCCTATTTACTGGTTTTACATGGTTTTTGATAAAGTTATTATGAAATTAAAATGTTGGTTTACAAATTTTAGTGTAATGTTATGATTGTTGCAGAGGATAAGGTGCCGGTTATCTGAAACCAGTTTAGGTAAAATTACATTGTACATTTAAAGTGATTTCAAACGTCACTGAGAGTTAAACTTCAAATAAATAAAAGATTTAAAGACTAAAAGTTCAGTATTAAATTTTTAGTTTATAGGGATAATATCCATATACAGTCAGCCACAGTGAATGTGTTAATTATACAGTTAAACTTTTTAAAATATGTATTTGTTTAAAGTAGCATACCTTTTACAGATTGAATTGTAGTGGGACACATCTTCTGAAAATAAAGTAACTTCATTCAACAAAGTAACTTCATATTGTCTTAGGAAAGTATATATTTTCAAAAGTTTTCAACTAAATTTATATTAATCAAAAGATTTAATATACTTCAAATTTTGTCAGACCATTTTGATATATTTCCTTAAAAATACAAATAAAACAAATCAATAATGTAACAAATTATGGTAATTTTACAAACAAAATTATGATAATGAGCTTAACATCTTATTTTATAAATAAGGTAATGTAAATTGTAATTAGAATTTAGAAAAATTCCAAGGTGGAAAAAACGATCTTAAAGTGATAATACTATGACATTCCATATCTGGCAGTTGTTCGTTATGTTTTTGAAATAACCGAACAAAAATAATTATTTTTCATCAGTGTTCTTATGTATATTTTAATTTTACAATTCTCATGGTTATATTATCTTTATGCAATTCCTCTGAGGTTTCTGGTGATTTTTCAAAATCATATTTATTTTTATTATGTTTAAGCTTGTATAAAATCTGTTTATTTTGCTTTTATAAATATTATTAATAATTGTGTTTTAAAAAATTTTTTGTCATAATGTTTGGTTTCCTCTAATAAAATATATTGAATATCTATAGAGGAATTTTTAAAAAAATAAATAAATATCCTCCTTTTCTGTGATCATTACCTGAGAATTTCAGTCATTATCGATCCTGTTCATATGTTTCTATCAACTGCCAACTCCAATACTGTACTATATCTTTTCTAAAACTATCTCTGCTTGATTGGTTAACCTTTTCAGCTTCTTTTAGTCAAATCCTGCAGTATGTATAGAAGCTTGAAATATCTTAATGGCTCACTTAATACTAACTCAATTTACTATAAATGTGTATTCTTTATCGGTTCTTTAGTCACTCATCTATCATTGACATTTTCTTTATATCATCTTATCCAATCCTACTTTTCACAAATTTATTGTATCCTATTTTTCTTCTTCACAACCAAGTTTCTTATGTATTTGTTAGTATCATAATGTAATTACTTGTTCTAACATATAGCTTAGTCAATATTTGTAGCTTTAGGGGATATACCCTGTACAGTCAATCAGTATAGATTAACACATTCACTGAGATAATGGTCCATATATATATATATATATATATATATATATATATATATATAGATTTTTTGGACTAGGAGACTGACAGACTTACCTTGGTAAGAGTCCACTCTGTAGTCTTGAAATAGAAGCACTTAAAGCACTTAACCAATGATATATTTCAACCACACAGTGGTCTTTGTCAATCAAAGAGAAAACACAAAATGAAATATGAGAGAATGAAATAAAATAAATATAAGTTGTAATCACAGATTGTGTAGAGTAGAAATCAGATGTCACAGATGCACAGGTGCACAGATTGTGTGGTTGAAATATATCATTGGTTAAGTGCTTTTATGTGTTTCTATTTCAAGACTACAGAGTGGACTCTTACCAAGGTAAGTCTGTCAGTCTCCTAGTCCAAAAAATCCAAATAATCCTTACCAACCAAAACTAACCTATATATATATATATATATATATATATATATATATATATATATATATATATATATATTAGGTTATTCAAATACAAGAATATTTATTAATTTATATCCAAAGCTTTTCATTGGCAAACAGTACCAACATCATCAGGAATGAAAATTACATATAAATTATTGTAATTTTCATTCCTGATGATGTTGGTACTGTTTGCCAACGAAAAGCTTTGGATATAAATTAATAAATATTCTTGTATTTGAATAACCTATGTTGTTTAAAAAAAATATATATATACATATATATATTATATTATATATATATATATATATATATATATATATATACATATATATATATATATATATATATATATATATATATATATATATATATATATATATATTGTAACACTCTTAAAAATAAGGTGTTACATATAAATTCATTTATATATTTGATTTTTATTTAATAATTATATCGTTCCAATATAAAAGAAAATTTTTGTTTCTTGGTGCACTTTGTAAAAAGTTAGCATAGATGGTAGCACCCCTAGCGGGTAAAAATGTAAAATATCGTACGAGTTGGTAGCTTAACTAAAAAAAAACTCACATCACCTCATGTGACGTAACATGGTCTGATATCGCATGATCTGACGGACCAATCAAAATATTCAAAATAATAACCAAGGGTGGGAAAGTTCCGCTGGCTTGTACCTTCAGAATGCCCACTTCTCCAAAAGTCTTCGAACGAGACGGACGTATGGCATTTCGGACGTAACTTAGAAATTTATAAGCTTCCAGTATTCAAAATTTAAGATGTCAAGGCCGGTACCGAATTTTATTAACGCAACAAAAGAAGAAGTCAGAAGCAATAATATGTTTATATAATTTTGTTTAAGTGCGTGGATTTGCAAGAGCGATGTGCTAAGTGTTTAGGGATTCCAAAAGCCATGGGGAATCCTTAATATGTGTTAAAGTGTTTTTTTAAAATAAATAATGTGCACAAGCAGGTACGTTTTAGATAATAATAAAGAGAAAATGTATTTTAATGTTACTAAGTTGAAGAATTTTAAATGATAAACGGTTAACACATGAACGGTAGGAATTGTCCTTCGAATATTCATTTCTAAAAATTCAATTGAAAATATTAAGTTACTATCTTGTCGATATATATAAATTTTAAAGTTCAATAAGTAATTCAAATGTATGGAATAACTAGCAGTAATTAAAATTAAATTACTCGACACATTGCTGTCTTTTGTTCTACTGTAATTTGTCACTGATTAATAAATTGTATAACATTGTATTTTAAAACTTTATATTTTCATTTCCCAAGTAACCTAGTCCGTTACAAATGCGCGACTCTGCTCAATTTAAATTACTGCTGTTTTTTTTTTTTTTTGTTGTTTTCTAAAATGTAAGTCTCATACTCTGCTAATTTTCGAAATATTTACTAATTAAAAAGTTGAATGATAATTACTGAAAACGAATTCTAAAGATAAATGCCATTCATGTGTTAATTATTTAAGTTGTGCAGCCCTCCTTAAAAATACTCGTCAGTGTATAGTAAAGTTATTTTCAAATAAATAAAATGTCTAGCGATTTAAAAATAAAGAAGTTGGTAAAAGACGAGTTAATTTTCGAACAAAAAAATTATAAATGTAAAGTTTAAAACGGACAGTATAGTATATGTAATAAGAAAGATAGCCAAAGACAAAAATTTGTAAAGCCGATCCTGTTAATTTAATGTATTGGATAAGTAAAGTTTCTCAGAGAAATTCAAAGTAAATGTTTAAAAATCATTTTAAGTTAAAGAAGGAAACAAAATTGTTATGGTACTTACAATAAAAATTGAATTAAGTAGTCAAATACATTAATTCTTGTAAAGTCAAATAAAATTCAAATAAGTTGTAATGTTTTATTGGACACTGGAGTTTCAATAAATATAATAAAAAAGAATTGTTTTTAAACACTGTCAAAATTAAAGTTACATAGTAAAAAAAATTTTTTTATAGCAAGTAAAGTTTTTAATAGCAGAATGTTTGGATTATAAAATGTTAGATGACCTAAATGATTTTTTTAAAAGGATAAAAAATTATAAAGAACATTTAATAATAATGATTTGAATAAAGTCTTTTTTTGTTGTGAACAGTTAGCTGTATGTAATTCCTAAATTAAAGTATGGGATTTAATTTAAGAATAAAGTTAGTGAATTTCAAAGTATGGGATTTGAAATTCAGAAAGGGTTAAGATGTACTGAAGATGTATAAGATAACAAAGATGTTATAAGACAATGGTACAGGCTTAAAATTTTGCCAAGTGAGAGTAGAAATTGTATAGACAATGGTGTCGTGAAACAATGAACTCAGGGGCAAATATGGTAATTAGGTGGCTTACAAGAAGTGAGCAGGTTTATACAGCTAGATTAGAGGTTAGGATTGTTCACATAATGTAAGACAAATTCAAATAAAATTTAAGTAAAAGATATTTCAAAGAACTCTTGTAATTTTAATCTTAAACCAAAATGTGAAGTAGCATTAAATAGTATAAAAAACGATGTATGGTTAATAATTTAAACTCAAAGGAATATTAAAGTAAATTGGCTATAAAATATGAAGGTCTATATAAAATATTGTAATTTTTTTTTATTATGTGTCTGTACTGTTCCAAGAAGGTAATAATTTTAATAATATAGAAGAGCTCACATAAAACGATTAAAATTGAAACAGAGACATTCTGAAAGGGGTAGGTTATTTAGTAAACGAATAAAAGAGTATTAAAAGTTAACGTTAGAAGAAATTCAAGCTATTGTTTAATTTTTAAAAGGGGAATTGTTTAATTAAGAAAATGGGAGGTGCCTTGATATGCAATTTTACAAAATCATGACGACACATTTACATAATTGCGTGTCGAAAGGGCCCAATGACATGCACTTACACACTACTACACGAGATAGAGACGACAAAAATCTCAAAATACACAATACTACACGAGCAGACTAAAACACTTGACCAAAAATTGTATATGAATGTACAGTCCTAGTTTCTGTTTAGTTTCATTTCTTATTTTATTAATACAAGAGCTTGATCAAAATTTAAAATGAAATTATTATAGTAATGTTTAAATGAAATTATAAGAATAATGAATTGAAGTAAAGTCCTTTTTGAGTCAACAACTAGCTGTATGGTTTTTTTTAAATCAAAGTATGGGATTTGATTTAAAAATAAGGTATTTGGATTCAAAATATGGGTTTTGAAATCCAGGGTTTTTTGTATAAGATGTACGAATGTTGTAAAAATAACACAGAGTAGTTATAAAGCAATGGTGCAATCTTAGTTTGTAAATTGAGAGAGAATTTACGAGAAAATATGTAGAGTCGTTTAAATGTGGTAAATTTGTGGCTTACAGGGAGTAAGCAGTTTTGCAGATCCCAGGCAGGGGACTGTGATAAATACGGCTAGTAGGTTATGTTTGTTGACACAAAAAGAGACAATTTCGAAGAAAATTTAAATAATAGATGATTTGTAGGATTTTTAATAATGAAGTAATTTGATTAAAAATTAAATAGAAATTGAGAGAGTTAAGATTTTAAAAATTGAAAAGATATAAATGTGTATTCATAAAAGTTTATGAAACAGAATGTTCACAAGAAACAAATTTTAATAAAAGTAATTAAAGTATGTGATATTTTAAAAAGTTTTAAAACGTGTAATGTGTAGAATGTCTTTGCAATAGAACACTGTGAAACTGGTAGTTTTGTAAAAGAGCCTATGTGTGAGAAAGCGGATACGCTTCCGTTGTAGTATTTGTCAAGCGCTAGGGGGAAATGGCATGCATTCCATAGTCGGGAATATAGGTAAACAAAAACATCCGTTGGCCAGTCAATGTTTATATTTTTTTCTATAGTACGTATAAAATTTTGTTCAATTGTAAAAGGGGACTGCACATACTCATGTATAAAATGTTAAAGTAGAAATAAGATGTAATGTTGAACAAAAATTTTCTTTTCAGGTCGACAAGAGAAAATGTAACACTCTTAAAAATAAGGTGTTACATATAAATTCATTTATATATTTGATTTTTATTTAATAATTATATCGTTCCAATATAAAAGAAAATTTTTGTTTCTTGGTGCACTTTGTAAAAAGTTAGCATAGATGGTAGCACCCCTAGCGGGTAAAAATGTAAAATATCGTACGAGTTGGTAGCTTAACTAAAAAAAAACTCACATCACCTCATGTGACGTAACATGGTCTGATATCGCATGATCTGACGGACCAATCAAAATATTCAAAATAATAACCAAGGGTGGGAAAGTTCCGCTGGCTTGTACCTTCAGAATGCCCACTTCTCCAAAAGTCTTCGAACGAGACGGACGTATGGCATTTCGGACGTAACTTAGAAATTTATAAGCTTCCAGTATTCAAAATTTAAGATGTCAAGGCCGGTACCGAATTTTATTAACGCAACAAAAGAAGAAGTCAGAAGCAATAATATGTTTATATAATTTTGTTTAAGTGCGTGGATTTGCAAGAGCGATGTGCTAAGTGTTTAGGGATTCCAAAAGCCATGGGGAATCCTTAATATGTGTTAAAGTGTTTTTTTAAAATAAATAATGTGCACAAGCAGGTACGTTTTAGATAATAATAAAGAGAAAATGTATTTTAATGTTACTAAGTTGAAGAATTTTAAATGATAAACGGTTAACACATGAACGGTAGGAATTGTCCTTCGAATATTCATTTCTAAAAATTCAATTGAAAATATTAAGTTACTATCTTGTCGATATATATAAATTTTAAAGTTCAATAAGTAATTCAAATGTATGGAATAACTAGCAGTAATTAAAATTAAATTACTCGACACATTGCTGTCTTTTGTTCTACTGTAATTTGTCACTGATTAATAAATTGTATAACATTGTATTTTAAAACTTTATATTTTCATTTCCCAAGTAACCTAGTCCGTTACAATATATATATATATATATATATATATAGATTTTTTGGACTAGGAGACTGACAGACTTACCTTGGTAAGAGTCCACACTGTAGTCTTGAAATAGAAACACATAAAAGCACTTAAACAATGATATATTTCAACCACACAGTGGTCTTTATCAATCGAAGAGAAAACACAAAAAGAAATATGAGAGAATGAAATAAAATAAATATAAGTAAGGACAACTTATATTTATTTTATTTCATTCTCTCATATTTCTTTTTGTGTTTTCTCTTCGATTGATAAAGACCACTGTGTGGTTGAAATATATCATTGTTTAAGTGCTTTTATGTGTTTCTATTTCAAGACTACAGTGTGGACTCTTACCAAGGTAAGTCTGTCAGTCTCCTAGTCCAAAAAATCTAAATAATCTTTACCAACCAAAACTAACCTAAAATATATATATATATATATATATATATATATATATATATATATATATATATATATATATATATATATATATATAAGCAGCAAATGGATGAAGCTCTTTCATAGTAAGCACTACATACAATTGTGACAGACCTTTGTTCAACTATAGCAATTTATGAACAAATTATTTTTCATATTCTTTTTTCATTTTTTTTTCTGGCCTATAATTTTTCTTCAAATTACCTTGAAATGTTGAAATCAAGACTGCTTTCTTCATTCACTAATTTTGATAGTTTAGCTCCTAATTTTTCTATGAATGTGTATTGAATGTCTGCTATAATTTCTGTTCAATATTTCCGCTACCATTATTTCTTCAATGGTATATTCATCATGGCATATTCTTCTTTTCTAATAGTAACTTGATATTTACATTATTTTAAATAAATGAGATTACATGTAAATTTTATTTGAAGGAATTTCAGATTTTTCTCTAAATATTCATCAGTTCCTCTTTGTTCCAAACTATCAAATCTACTACATTGCTATGTTTCCCATTTCTTTCTTAATGCTTTGTTAACACTAAGGAACTCTATAAATAAAGAAATGGAGAAAGTTCACCTTTTTGTCTAAATTTATTTATTTCATTAATTCTGTTTTCCAGCAGTTTTAATTTCTTTATTAAGTATTCACAATTGCCTCTCCTATGGGCTGCATGTCCTTGACGTGGTGGAGAGGCTTAATCCGGGCGTGGGGGACGGGTGGAGCAGAGCTGTAAGTCTGTGGTTCCCTCTAAACGGGAAGTCCAGGTAAATGTGTGAGTGCATGAAGGCGGCTCAAAAAAAAGGGGCCAGTCCTAGCACTTGAAGGGTTGTTATCTGTCCGAATCTCGCCCTGCCCTTCCCTTGCGGGCGGCAACCAAGAAGCACCCCTCATCCAGGTTGGTGGTCTGAATGGGCACATACACCCCCGATCTGAAGGTGTTATGCGATCAGTGCTGATGTAGATTCGTGGCCCTCAGGGTAAGGAGGGTCTTTAACGGAGCCTCAGGGGCACCTGGCGCCATCCCTGAGTACTTGAGTCGCCTTACCGCCGTAAGTGGGGCTCTGCGGCAGCGGACCTTTATTTTCCTAGCTGCTCGTGGGAACACACATGGCAGAGACAAAACAAATAAATTTAACTGGTCAGGGCTTAGAACCTACCGACAAATCTGTCCCAATAGAGGTGACTTCGGCCCCCGTAGAGACAGATGGAAATCCAGTTGCGAAGGCAACAGATTAGAGTGGGGCACAAAGGAGGAAAGCACTCTGGCTTTCCTACCATGAGGAAGCATAGAAGGCGGAGGCGGAGGAAAGAGAACCACCGCCACCCCCTTTGAGGAAACACCGGTCCAGGCAGCGGAAGGGTTTGGCGGAGGCTGGGGCTAGAACCCGCCCTGTCGTCCCGGAAGCCAGTAGATCCGGTAGGACCTTAGTACGACAAGAGAGAGAGAGGGAAAGGAAGGAAAGGAGTACTTCTAATCCTACTCCAGAATCGGAGGCCAAGAGGAATAGACAAGGGTCTAGGCCTGCTGGGTCGGGAGGGCCGTCTTTCTCGTCGATCTCCGCCAACCTACCGAGGGTTATAGTGACCTTTGGGGATAGTGTAGGCGTGAGGATGGAGATGGCGGCGTTCGACCACCTTAAGGGCACCATCATGGACAAGATTCTGGACACTCCTAGTGGAGGTTTTGTTCTGCGGTTCAGAGACACTTACCTAAGGATTGGAGTCGCAGCATTTATTTGTGCTGAGGAGGAATCTGCAAAATGGCTAAGAGAAGTGGTACCGTCAGTTCGAGGACGGGACTCAGGCAAGGCTAGTCCTGCCTGATGAACTGATCAAAAGGGTGAAAGTGACGGTGCTAGTACCACCACCAAAAAGGGAGGCCACTCGGTCAAGTTCATGGGGATGCAAAACCCAGAAATTGACACTTGGAAGTGGAAGATCCTACAGTGCATTGAGCGGGGACCTGCAAGCCTTCTCTGCCTAGGATTGGATGAGGCATCGGCCAGACAATTAAAGGCAAGAGATGGGAAAGCCTTCCTGGGGACTACAGAGGTCACTTTTAAGTGGAACTCTAAGGACCCGGAAGAGAAGGGCGAGAGAGAGAATCAGGAGAAGGCATAGTGGTCAGTTGGATGTGGCTGACCCTCAAGCAATGATCCTGCAAATTAACTTGCACCACAGTAAAAGCGCCTCGGTGGTCCTAACCAGGTGCTTAAATGTGAGGCACACATTACCAGCGATTGCGCTAGCGCAAGAACCGTGGCTGGTCAGGAACCGTATAAGGGGTCTGACTGCAGCTGGGCACACCTACGCAAGTGGGGAACATGAGGGGCACAGAGCATGTGTGATAGTCAGAGGACTAGAAGCCATGCTGATTCAAGAATTCTCAACTAGAGACCTTGCGGTGGTTAGAATTCGAGATAAGAGCGAGGTAAGTGGGAGCAGGGAGTTCATCGTGGTCTCCACTTACTGCGCCCACAATAGAGAATCGCCCCCTGCAGAAAAAAGTTAGTTCGGTACTGCAGGGAGAGGAATATAGGAATCTTAGTGGGCTGTGATGCCAATGCTCTTAATGAGGTGTGGGGCAGCACAGACACAAATGAGCGAGGTGAGGAGCTCCTAGCCTTCTTGATTGAAGAAAACCTTGTGGTTTTAAACACAGGTGCCGAGCCAACATTTGTCACTTCAAACAGAATGGAGTGTCTATCTGTAATAGACAAGTGGTAAAGTGGGTGCATGACTGGCAGGTTTTGGGTGAGCCCTCCATGTCATTTGTAGATACTTCTCATACACCAAATATTTCTTCTGCAGCTGCCTTAAAAAAAATTTAGTTTATTTTTGTTTACAACAATACTGTTCTGAATTTTGTTTCAAATTGTAATGAACTGAAGACATTTTGAACACCAAGAAAATTAAAAAATTTGAAGAGCTAAATACCATAGATTACCTAATTGCAGGGAAAGTAAAATTTAAAAATCAATAAAACTTAAAGTCACTTACAATGTTCTAGTTTCAACAAATATTAACTCTTGAATTTTGTAGTTCATTAAGTTCGGTGAATCTTAAGTAATCACTTTAACATTAGTTTATGATTATCCGAACTTTAATTTTTTTGTAAATTTGTAAAAACTTACTGAGACAGAACGTTTACGATCTCTGTGTGGCGATCTTCATCAGTGTCTTTTGCTTGGAGATGTTGGGTTAAGCGGTGACGGTTTTAAAGGCAGGTTTTCTATAGTATCAAAGAGTAGGTGTGATTTGTATTGGGTTTGTTCATTTAATATGTTTGTAATTTGTGTTTTTGTCTGTAAATTTCATATTGTTGTAGTGTGTTGATATGTGGTCCTTTTTTGTTGATCCTGGCAGGTTTTCTATAGTATCAAAGAGTAGGTGTGATTTGTATTGGGTTTGTTCATTTAATATGTTTGTAATTTGTGTTTTTGTCTGTAAATTTCATATTGTTCTAGTGTGTTGATATGTGGTCCTTTTTTGTTGATGTGTAGGATTTCTAGGCTATGGTAAATGTCTGTGTATTTGTGTCCTGTTTTCTGTCTCAAAAACGTTCTGTCTGTAAGTTTTTACAAATTTACAACAAATTTAAATTTTGAATAGTCATAAACTAATGTTAAAGTAATTAAATATTAACTAATATATGCCTTAATATTTAACTATGTAATACCTCAATACATTATAAACTATGTTACTTTATTTATATAAATTGTAAATATTTAATAAAAAGTAACTAAAATAATTTTTTTTTACCTAAGTAGGAATTGACTTTAAAATTTTTTGGTTTGTATTACTGGTACTAGTTTTATATTAATTTACAATCTCTTAATAGAAATACTTTAATTTAAACTAATAAATTATAAATAAAATCAAAATCAAAATATTTAGAGATACAAACTTTTATTTATTTTAAATTTTAGTTTAAAATAGAATATTTTTATGCTACTTGTAGTTTTAATTATGAGTTATTTTATATCTTTTTAAGGTAATAGAAGACTTTGGATTTATTTATGACAGCTCAGTTGGTATTCCACCACTGAAAATTCCCATTTGGCCTTACACATTGGACTATAAGATCCCTCATGAATGTAAATCTGGGACTTGTCCAACAAAGTCTTTTCCAGGTAAACTATTCTTAAATATAAGATGGGATGGCCTTAACCCTTTAAGACCTGGTGGCTACAATTGTGTACATTAATTTCTGTTGGATAAAACTGCATGAAAACCATAAATTCTTAAGTTGTGAACTGTTGGATACCTTTGTACACATTAGTGTAAAGCATTTACAAACCCTGCTGCCATCTGTAGACCAACAATATAACTATAATAGCAGCTGTTCTAGTACAAGGTCAGACTGTCTTGTTTACATGTTGTAATGTGGTTTGTTGTTAGTGTTTAACTGTGTTCATAGGAGTACTTCAATTAATATTTTCATTTAAATATTAACTTGAGAGTATATATTTGTGATATATTACCTTATTTTACTATAAGGAATGATTTAGAATTTGTTTTGATGTTCCAAACTTCATGGACACAATTGTAACCATCAGTTCTTTGTTATTGTCAGACAGACATAACCAAAAAACCTTAATTTTATTTTTCGGAGTTGTTTTACGTTGTTTTTTTAGTGTTTGTGACGCGTGTTAATATGAATAAAAATATCGCAAGTACAAGTAAGGGAAGTAATGCCAGCCTTTCAAAATCCTTTAATAATTACGCTAATAATGTGGACTTATTACTAGATTTGTTGTATGATGGAGATTTATCTGATATAAGTGACATTGAAGATGATAATAAAACTGAAAGTGATAATAATGGAAATAACATATATAACATTGATCACATTGTATCTCCAAAAAAGACAATTAGGATAGGTTCAGATAGGCTAGATCGAAATGATGAACTTTTAGAAGAAACAATTGATGACATTGATGCTGACATCCCTAATGAGGTTGAGCTTATTCATGAATATGATGCAGTTACTGAATCAGAATCACCAAATAATGATAATAGTGGTCCTAATCAAAGACCTAATGCATATGATATAGGAAATAAGAAAAATGTCAAATGGCGACATCGGTCATTTGATAAATTCAGTGAAGATGCATGGAAAGGATTAGACTTATCAGATGTGGAAGAACTTCTGTCACCATTGTCCTATTTCCACAGATATATTCCACATGAGTTACTAATACTAATGACCGAAATGACAAATATTTATGCATTGCAACAAGGTAGAACTAGTTTTAAACCTACCAATTTGAATGAAATGAAAACATTGGTGGCTCTACATATAGCAACAGCAATATACAAATTACCTAGACTGCAAATGTATTGGAATACTAGTTTGAAATTTCCTCTGTTCACAGAAAATATGTCAAGGGACCGATTTTTTGAACTAAGAAATAACTTACATTTGGTTAATAATCTTGCCGTTCCTAAAGATTGTAATGATAAGTTTTTCAAGGTTCGCCCTCTATACGATTTTATAAGAAAACGATGCTTGCAATTACAAGTAGAGAATGTATTAAGTGTGGATGAAGCCATGGTACCATTTACAGGAAAAATGGTGTCCAAACAATATGTAAAAAATAAGCCCAACCCATGGGGTATAAAAATATTCATGTTGTGCGGAAAAAGTGGTATGTGTTATGACTTCATTATCTATCAGGGCAGTACTACTGAACTTCCTCAAGATAATTTGAAAGCTTTTGGATTAGGATCAAGTGTTGTATTGAAGCTAGCTGAAAGATTTAGTAGTGGGATTGGACACGAATTATACTTTGATAATTCTTTTTCCTCTTACAATTTACTATATATTCTGCAGCAAATGAAGATTATGGCAGCAGGTACGGTACGAATAAATAGATTTTTTCAGCCACCTCTCATAACAGATAAAGAAGCGTTGACAAAAGGAAGAGGATCTTCATATGAAATATCAAGTGCACACAACATTGTTCTAGTAAAATGGATTGACAGCAAGTGTGTTGTTACAGGCTCAAATTTTATTGGGGCTGGAAATATTGATCAAGTTGAGCGATGGGATAAATCAGTTAAAAGATATGTCAAAGTTGATCGACCTGAAATTATAAAAAAATATAATTACGGCATGGGTGGAGTGGATTTATTTGACCAGTGCATAAGTTACTATCGAATATTTATTCGGTCAAAAAAGTGGCCATTAAGGCTAATATTTCATGGAATTGATATGGCTGTACTGCAAGGATGGAATGAATACAAGAGAGATGCAACAGTACTAGGAGTTAATCCAAAGAAAATGTTTGACCTTCTTGAGTTTAGAATTAAAGTCATGGATGGATTAATTAAGGTTGGTAGAGATGTTCAGGTAAAAAAATGGGGCCGGCCAAGCAACATTGCTTCACCTTCAACACTTATACAACGTAGACATGGTGAAAAACGACCACTTCAGGAGGTACAATTTGATGGTGTGGGTCACCTTCCACAACATGACTCTGGTGTTCTACCAAGTCGATGTAAATATCCAAAATGTACTGGCCGATCAAGAATTTCTTGTATAAAATGCAACATACATTTGTGTTTGACAAAAAATAAAAACTGTTTTTTAAACTATCATACAAAATAGTTAAACTATCATGCAAACTGTAAATTAACATAAGTTTAACAATTTTTAAAAAGACCTATCGCTTAAGAATATCTGTAAATATTTGGTTATTCAATGGTTTTTTTAGATAGTTTTTTACTAATATTAAAAATAATACACTTTTTAAATGCAATTGTAGTTCATTTACTTTAAAAGATTCACAGTAACGTTTTTTACATTCTTATAAGGCAGGTTTATTTTGAATAAGAGCAAACACTATTGGAAACCATTATGCCATTCGTGACCTGATGTACACAATTGTAGCCATTAAAATATTTTGATAATCAATTGATGAAATTTTATTATTTTTTTAGTAAAAATTAGCAAATAATTATTAGATCCAAAATAAATTAGCAAATTTTTTTTTTTTTTTAAATTGAAAATTAGGGACTGAAAGGGTTAAAATGTAACTATTATAATTGAATTAAGTTTTAAATCAATTATTGTTTAAAGAGGTTTTTATGTGTAAAAAAATAAATACAAAATTAATACTATTCTCAAGAGTTGAAACTTCCAAAAACATTTTATCAATTTTTTCGTATCCAAGTCTTATTGTCAAGATATAATTAAATGTAAATTTCATTTAATTTTTAGTAGCCTGTTTTAATTTTAGACAATTACATTTAAAATAGTAAACTACGTAAAATAAAGAAGTGTTTTAAAAGGTTTGTATTCCTGATGTCTACTACATCAAAGGAATTTATATTGTGCATTAGAATTATGTTCATGTGCATAACATTCACTGAACATTTAGACACACTTCGAATGTGGCAATTTTAAGTTGATTGTATGATCTATGAATTTATGAAAACTAATTACATTTCTAATGTATTCATAAATTTTGCTATTTGTTAATTACCAATATTATTATTTGTTCTAAATTTGTTACCAATATTCAACCTGTTATGTCTAATTAATTTATGAGTCAATATTTATTTTAAGTTAATTACAGCTTACCTAGTAAGAACAATTCACTATGTTAAAAATTAAAACAGTTTACTCTAAATCTCATTACACACTAGTTTATTAAAACAGACTAATATTTGTTGATTCCATCTTCACGTGAGCTACTAGTTATCACTAAACACTTTTAAATGTTTATAAACTTGCCTATAGTAGCACTTACTTATGTTTTTTGAGGACAGCCATTTTGGGAGATGTGTCCCTTTGTCAACTCAGACCGTAACTAATCTCAAGGTTTACATAGGTTAGGGTGGGGGTGGGATATTATGGTGGTGTGGGTGTATTTTGTGAGTATTAGGAGTTACACAATTACATTACAACTCGCACACAATTTTTGACATCATAACTCCTAATACTCAGAAAATACACCCACACCACCCCCACCCTAACCTACGTAAACCTTGATATCAGTTACGGTCTGAGTTGACAATGGGACACATCTCCCGAAACGGCCGTCCTCAACAAACATAAGTAAGTGCTACTATAAGCAAGTTTATAAACATTTAAAATTGTTTAGTAAAACAGAGTAGTTTCGACGACGGTGTTAGCTTCATCAATGTTTGGCTACTACTAAATTATTTATTTAGTGACTATTTTTACATAAAACATTATGCAAGGAGTGTAATTATGTTTAGGATTGCATTGTTTTTATTGGCATCATAGAATTCATGTTTCAATTTATTCAAAATAGTCATGATATCTAATAACTATTTGATGTTGGACATTTATTTACTCTTAGAATTTATAAAAGCATAGCATTGAATATAAAAATATTTTCAGGAATCTGGGAAGTCCCTCTGAATGCACATTATGTGGAAACATATGAAGGAGGACATTGTCCTTATCTTGATCAATGTGTACTTCACAACCATGACCCTGATGAAGTGTTTGAGTGGCTGCAAGAAGATTTCTATCGCTCTTACAAACAAAACAAAGCTCCATATATGATGCCTTTCCATACTAATTGGTTCCAAATCAAAGAACTAGAACGAGGCTTGCACAAATTCATTGATTGGGTTTTGCGGTTGTATGTATAGTTATTAAATAAATTTTATTAAAACAGTTGTAAATAAAAATATACGTTCTAAACATTAAATTTCAACTGAGGCTAATGACATGTAACTTGGAACTTTTCAAATTAAGTATATGTGTGTGTGTGTGTGTGTGTGTGTGTGTGTGTGTGTGTGTGTGTGTGTGTGTGTGTGTGTGTGTGTGTGTGTGTGTATGTGTATGTATGTGTGTGTGTGTGTGTGTGAAAGAGAGAGAGAGAGAGAGAGAGAGTGTGAAAGAGAGAGAGAGATAAGAAAGGAAGGGATCTTTCAAAACATTAGTTCTGGTAAAGTTCAAAGATTGTTTGATATTTATTGCATAGAAGAGTGACAGACTTACCTAAGAAAAAATCAGATCTGTCTTATAATATAAACATATAGAAGAAAAGAAATTCACTAAAATTTAATTTATTTTGGAAAATATAAAATACAAAACTTAATTTGTAAATCATGTACGAATTATGTATCGAATCATGTACGATTGAAGAATCAACTGATTTCATTAGGCCTACAGTTGAAAGTTGTTAATTTTCAGGTTTTCAAATCATACACTACTGGTTGTGTTTAACTTGTGAGAAGATTTGTATAAGTTAAGATTATAAAGATAAGATAAATAAAAGATAAATATAATATAATATTGTATATAACTTAAATACTTTTTTTATTTAGGAATGAAAATAGAATTAAACCACTGATATACTTTACCATTTTTTGATATGAAAACACTTGCTTTTAGCAAAATGTTTAAAATTAATAACTTAAAACTGTTTCAGGAGATTTGTCTGTGTGTATATATATATATATATATGTTATTGTTTTCCTGAATTTTCTCTAATATTTTAATTTAGAAAAATGTTTTTATGAAAATCCCCTAAGGTACACATTTTGTTTGTTTGTTTATTAGATTCAAGTGTGATGAAATAAAATAATTCCAGTTAAACATTTGTTTTCATAAGTAGTATCAGTGATAAACAAACATTTTCTTGCCTTTATTTAAAAGTTTAAACAAACTAAATTTCAAGTAGTAGAAATAAATGTTAGTGAAGTAAGTAATAAAATAATACTGCTTAAAGCCTTCTTTATCATCAGGCATAATATTACAGTTTAATCCGTCTTTATAAAATAGTAGTATTTTGTTATTTTAAATTTTATAATATGGTATCAATAAAAACAAGATACCGAAAGTAAATAGATTAGAAATTAGGTTATTGAATGTTTTGGATAGACTCATTTTTATTTTTTCATTCTGAACTTCATTTTCTATATCATTTTAATGTACTATATTTATTTAAATAAACATTTCCTAAGAAAAAAATATGTATTGACATATTTTAAGTTTCAACAGTTCTAAGATCAGAACAAAAAAAAAACAGAGTGGTTATATTGATGACAGATTGAAAGTTTAACTTTTGTTAGAGAATGATAATAAGTCTTTACATAAGAGTTGTGTATCAGTTTTATACGTTGTTTAGATACATAAAAATTAATGTAGAAAAATTAATATTGATTATTTGATATGATTATTTTCAGGTCACTTAAATTGTACAATTTTTCTCTTCATAACTTTAGTTGTTGTGATATCAGTTATTCTAAGGCCATTACATGATTTATGATTTTTCAGTGACGATGTGTGGTTTGTGACAGTAACCCAAGCACTAACTTGGATGACAGACCCAAGGCCAAATAAAGAACTGACTTCTTACGATGCTTGGAAGTGTGATAAAAAGGATAACAGACCACCTCCTGGTTGTAACCTTCCTAACAAGTGTGCGCTATCATTCAGGCCTCCAGAAGCTAATTTTACTACTACTAGGTAAGGTTGTAGTACAAAAAGTATAATACTAAAGTATCATTATACGCCCTCTAGAAGTTTTTTCACTTGGATTTACAGGGCAGTTCAAAATCTGATCAAAGTGAAAGATAGTTTTCCTTGTGTAGTATCTATGTCACTTCAGGATTAGATTTAAATCCGAGACACTTTGGGTTTGGATATAAGGCCATCAACTATATACAATGGTGATATTTAATACAGAGAATTACCAAATAAATTGGGCAGGAATCCTGAAACCAAAAGAGATTTTGATTTTAAATTTTTGCCATTACCAGCCTAAGGTAAACAAAGAAATAACCAAAATCAGAGTGAAAGAGAAAATTACAATAAATTTTAAAATAAATTATAACACATTATGAAATACAAATGCAGAGACAGTTCAGGGAATTTATATAGAGAAGATGGACTAGTAGATTAATGAATCACTACTGTCACAAAAGGGGTTGTGATTTGAAGTGTTTGTGTATTTTTATTTAGTTTATTTCTGTCTAACTATTGTGTTCATTTATAGGTATATTTATAAATTAGTTAAAGCATTTAGTAAATACATTAAACTTCTTGACCATCATCATCAACTATAAAATCCATGAAAAAAGTGACCTAAAATCTTTTTTAATAAAATGTTTCCAATCTATTCATTTTTTCTAAATTGTGTTTGTTTTTCTCTAACACAATTCTTCAATTTTTTTTGTTCATGAGTATAGGTTAACAGTGTGGCTATTTATGATCAGAGTAAGTTCTAAACCTCAATATTATATTTTGCAAAGCATTTTTTATTAACATAACACAAACAACAATTTGTTTTAGTTTTAATAAAATATAAAATATTATAATCAGTGAAGGTGTAAGCATCTTAATCATGCAGTTGAAAGTTTATGCTTTCATGCAAAATTGGTCTGTATCATGTAGACAATTGTATCAATGAGTTGCAAAGGTTATATTTTATTAGCTTACAGTGCTAAATGATATAATATCTATTTTGTGTTTTGAGTCAAAATATTTTTTTACATTGAAAAATGAAATGCAATTCATTTAGTAGAGAATTGTACTATCAGTACTCATTTGCCTATTACTGTATAAAAGCCAAAAAAACATTTATCCAATGCTAACCATGCTATGAGCTGTTTCCTTTTTTGTTACATATAGTGGTTGCTGCTGTGGTTACTGTGACTTTATATACTTGTAAATGAACTTAACATATCAATCTTTCAAATAAAGTTTTAAATTGGAAGTAGTCTATTAGAGTAAACAAAGGTAAATATACGCAAAAGTAGAGTTGGACTTACTTGACCATTCTGAACAATTAAAGTCTCTCTTAAGTTGTTTGGTTGAACTTAATTTTTTTCATAGTATGACATCTAGGACTTTGGGCATTTTGTAAAAACTGCATGTATGATGCACAAGTATTTCTGCAACTAGGATCTGGCTTGTGTGAAATTGAGAGCTTATCTTCTACATTAATTTTGTATTGGATTCACTATCAGGTAATTTATATTTGAGCATTACCTTAAGTGTTGATATGTTCATTAATTTTAGTTATTGTATATTAAAACAAAAGAGAGTATTTTAGAATTTTTGTAATTTGCTTTCAATCAATTGTATTTAAAATTTGGAATTTGTATCAGTTAATGTTTTTGTTATAGATATTTGGAAACATGTAGAGAGTGTCCTAATAAATATCCATGGCTAGGAGATTCTGAAGGCACTGGAATTGCAGGACGCGATGTATACAATCCAGAAAACAAATAATATTTATGAACACGTAAAAAATACAGTATTTATTTCAAAACGTGGTTTAACCACAGTAATATATTATTGTGATATTAATGTAAACAAAAGTCTACAATGTATGATTTTGTTTTTATTGTTAATAGACTTCCCTCCCGTTTTCGAATTGTTGATCTATACTGTTTTATTTCAAACAACAGACTGTGTACAATTTGTAAATTTAAAAAAATGTATTTGTGTAACATCAGTTCTATAATAAATTAAGTTTCCAAAAAATAAAAAAATGTTTTGTATAAAGTACAAAGAGTTAATTTGATTACAAATCTGTTTAGTTAAGAAAGTGTTTCATGTTATTAGCCTTGCAGAATTGAAAACAAATACTTGAAGTACAGAACTTTTTTTTAAACGAAGTATAAAACATACATTTATGACTAGTGCTTAATGTTACAGAGTTAATTTTTACTTAAACAACAGGAGGTGCATGTCCCCGCCTTGTAATAATACTGTATATAAATTTGTGTTTCACCTTAAAACAAAAAATGTATTACTTTTTTATTTTGTAAACATATGCTAATAAATATATTTGAAAAATTTTTCCTAAATTGGATTAACTCTAACTACATTTTCTAAAATTATCAACTTTAATAATAAAATAACTATAGACCAAATACAAGATTAAGATTTATATGCAACAAACCAATTACCTTATCATTTAAACAAGGTAATATTTCACCAATTAGTCAATAAAAATAAATTAGGATATGACTATAATTAAAACAACTTCAATTATTATCTCTTAATACGTTTGTAATGATATGCTAATATGTTGTCTTTAAATGTCAACAAATATTTTACTCATTTATTGAAGAAAATAAATATTCTGACATAAACAAGTTAAGCCAAATAAAGTTCTTTGAACACTAAACACTTCATTTCAAGGTTTATTAGATGATTTGTGTAAGCTTACTTTAAAATATAATAATAATAATTGATAATGCATGAGATACTTTGATTGTAAAAGCAATAATGTAGTTATTGCTTAGCGTTGATTACAATTCAGAGATCCTAAATAAGAAATAGAAATCTCACCAGTAATTATACAAAGAAAAGTAAATATATAAATTACTCTACCTCATCAGTAGAGTTTCAATAATTCGAGGTAGATGGAATCGAGACCCCCTCGGATTACCGAAAACTTGTTTTACATGGAAATACATTCTTGTGCATTAGAAAAAATAGCAGTTTTAATGAACCTTAATAATATGGTTAATTAAAAATGCACTAAATAAGTTTATAGAACTTTTTATCGACATTTCTTGGAAACCCAATTCATTTCCTTTGCATAACATATGACTATAAACATTTCTTAAAAGCCAGACTCATCATTTTCTTTCAAAATGATAAAATAAGTTCAAATAGAAATAGGTTCGAATTTAACGAAAGCTCAAAATTTTGGGACTTGGAATATCAAGACTCTACTGTACTTCTATGATAATTATTCATGTGTGCAACTCCTGATTTTTAAAGTACGTTAAGTGGCAAGATATAATCAAAGGAGAAAGACTTCTGCATGTTTCCCTTACTAACCTGAGAATACACAAAAACTTACATTAACCATGTAAGGGGGGTTTGGGATAGACCAAGGGAATTTTGGTCTTTCTGGTTTGCTTACATTATGAAGATATTTTACAGTTTTAAAGTTTGGATCAAAATAGCTTGTTTTATTGGTATTATGTAAATTTTAAAAAGATTTAATTAAATAAGTGTAAACACCACAAAATTCAAATATGGATTACAGCTAGATTACCCCTAGATTCATAACCCTTCAACTCCGAGACAAAACACCAGTTTCCAGAAGGTTTTAAACGTTTCAAAACCAGTTTTGTTCTTTATTTACAGAATGACATTGTCTTTTGGTTGTTGCTTGGTTGCTTGTTCTATTAACACATGGTTTGGTATTTGTTTATTCAGACTTTAGTTTTTTCTCCGTTGTCTGTAAGTCGAAACATTATGAATACCTTATGAATACTGCCTAATTTTTTGTTGCCTCATGTGTCATATTATTGCAAGTATGGATTGTAATTATATATATATTTACACTTTTTAAAAAATGTTTTAACTTGTCTATAGTAGCACTTACTTTGCTTGTTGAGAACGGCCGTTTTGGGAGATGTGTCCCTTTGTCAACTCAGACCGTAACTGATCTCAAGGTTTACGTAAGTTAGGGTGGGGGTGGGATATGTTGGTGGTGTGGGTGTATTTTGTGTGTATTAGGAGTTATGATGTCAAAAAGTGCGTGTGAGTTGTAATGTAATTGTGTGTTGAGTATGTGTGTAGGGCGTAGGTTACGGTCTAAGTTGACAAAGGGACACATCTTCCGAAACGGCCGTCCTCAACAAGCAAAGTAAGTGCTACTATAGGCAAGTTAAAACATTTTTTTAAAAGTGCAAGTGATTACTAGTAGCTCACGCGAAGATGGAATCAACAAATGTGTATATATATATATATATATATATATATATATATATATATGTGTGTGTGTGTGTGTATTATATACAAATTATATTATAAGTAACAGATTTGTTTATAGTGACAGCTATAAACGAATCTATTATAGCTGTCACTGCCGCTATAATTTTTTAATTTCTTCTATCGTATGTTAATTCTGTTTCTAGGTTTTTTGCAGTAATTGTTTGTCAATGTCATCATGACAATTTCTTTGTAATAAAATACATACAGTACAATTTACGTTAATATTATTATACCATCAACTTGCCGAACATATAATTTAAGTAAATTTATAAAAACCATACTGAAACACTACATTTTTTATTGTAAAAGGTGATCTTCTTTGGTGTCTAGTATGATCGAAGGAAAGTTTTGTTGAGGTAGCAGCAGTTTTAAAGTTATGTGGTCTATAATGTAGTAAAAAATTGTATGTGATATATGTTTGGTTTATTTATTTAATATGTTTATACTTTGTATTTTCTTGTTTGCAAATTTCACTTCACTGTAATGGGTTGATTGTAATCCTTTTTTTGTTTGGCGCCAGCGTCTATTATATGGTTAGCAAACAATTAGTCGGTCTCACATTTAATAAACTATATGTGTTCTCTGAACGCTAAAGGTGTCTGTAGAATGAAATGTTTGTTACAGCCTAAACACAATAGTTCATGTATACCTGGTGATTAGAGGTTTAGTGTTGTATGTTGTATTGTAGTTTGTTGTTAGTTTTAAATTCTTTTATTCTTTGTAATTTTCAGGTGATTTTATTTGGTTTTGTTTACGTAAATCAATATGATAATATTGCACTTGTGTTTTTTTTATATTTTTAGTCATGGTTTATCAATTATCACGTTGTGGTATTACCTACTACACATAAGTGGAAACACTTGATATAGAAACTTTCTGAGAGTGTTTATGGTAATAAGAAAATAACGGTTAAATACAGGGATTATTAAAATCGTTTTATTAGATAAAATACATATAAATAATAATTTGTAAAATGTTCATATTTTCAGGAACGTAATAATATCCCCAACCTGTTTTTTTGATTAGAGAAAAATATTTCTCTGAATGGTCTCTTGTGCTTGCAAAACAAAGTTAACATTTTTAATAATAATAACCCCAACCTGTTTTTTTGATTAGAGAAAAATATTTCTCTGAATGGTCTCTTGTATTTGCAAAACAAAGTTAACATTTTTAATAATAATAACAGCTAGCTTTTGTGGGATTTGACATAAATTTATAGAAAAAAAACATGTCAAAATATAATATACATGCCTACCTATATATTTATATACAAAAATACCAGATACCTATACTAAATGACGATAAAAAATATTCATCATAGAAACCAAATCATCATATTTATTATTCTTCTTGTTTCAATTCACAAAAATTTTCACAATACAAGATTTCATACGTATTCTCACAAGAGAATACATAGTAGTTTTTTATGTGGTTTATGGGGAATGATAGTAATGGCCTTTCTTAAAAATTTTGAAAGGTATGGGTTTTCAAATGCCAAGCATTTAGGGATAAGTATTACCATACAAGAACACAACACCAAATGTTAACTGGCCATGAAGTACATCGTTAATGGGTTGACTCTATTTTTTCAAAGTCTCACAATATATTTGAGAGGTAATTGAAATACACTCTATAAATCTAACAATCAAAATCCATAAGTCGGCGGTTACATTGAATTGGAATTCGTAAGAAAAAGTGGAAGTGCGTATTAGTACAAATTCGTATAAAATCGTCAGAAGTAAACAATCCCCATGATGTTATGGACGTGATTAGTTTGCTTCAAATGTGTTTGTGTGAATTCTCACAAAGTCGTATGCCTAGTTATATCAGAACAAAATATTTGTTTTTTCATCAGTTTTCTTATGAACGAATAACTGTTTTTGTTTTAATTGACCATGGATTGTGAGCATCTAATAACACTTGTTGAAAAAAAGCATTCACTTTGAGATACAAAAATGTATAAATATACTTTGGGAAAAAATTAATAAAAGTAAAACAAGAAATATGCTTCTGTTGACATTAGTTTTTCCTTGACATTATTCAAAATGTAGTCAAATTTAGAAAGTGTCATGGGGGAATATTAGAAGAACCTTTGGTCATCCCTTCTAAGTTCATCATATGATCTTTCAAAATCTCCATTCTCAGCTCTTGATTCATAAAATTCTTGAACCCATCTTTTGAATTTTTTCACCAAATCATATCTTAGTGCAGGAGAGTTCAAATTATATCTATGTTCATCTTATACGTTCAGCAGGCGTCATCTTTCATAAGTGATAGATCGTACGATTTCGCAAATGTTGAATTCCATGCCATTTGTACGAAGTCTCACAATTCTATACTTATTAATTCTTACGACCACTTTTTCTTACGAATTTTGATCCAATGTAACCTCAACCTAACATCCCAAAGCTCATGATCATAAAGTCCCCCACTGGAAATTATTGACAACCATTCTTTGATGTTTTAAAGCAGTTTTTTATGATCTTGAAGTGATTAGTCAATATGACTATTATTGCTTATGAAAGACTTATCAAAGAAATAAATCTGTCTGAGACAATTTCCATAAAAAATTTAATTTCCTAGAGTAAGATGGAAGAAACATTACATGTGTAGAGTAATGGAGTGAAGAGTAATGTGTGTTGCATGGTCGGAGTAAATTAACTGGAGTGGAATGACATCATGCCATTGGCTATTGTTGTATCTCAGTGTTCATATATACCACTTATGTATCCATATCAATCACAATTCTATGGCAAAGCTAATTTTGTATGTGTCTCCAATAAGTAGTTCCAATACCAACAAAATATAGTGTTAAATAGAGAAAGTATTTGATGAATACTTTGTATAAAATAGTTTGAAGAATTTGCAAGAGTTATTTCGAAATCCCAAAATTTGATAGTTTTACAATATAGTTAATTTGTTTTCCAAGATAATCAGAGACATTAATAACTTAATATCAGTCTCTCATGATTGTTATTTTTTCCATTTTTAAAATCAAATTGACCGATCTACAACACCTTTAAGAGGCACAACATATATTATATAACATGTAAGCAGAAGCATAGTCATGGGGGCAACGACCAGAGGGGACAGGGAGTGGAAAACCCCCAGAGGAAACTTTGAACACTTATCTCTAGAAATCATATTTTATGCTGTTTTGCACTTAAAATTACAGAATTGTACAGTTCTCAGGAAGCTGTTTTGCTAAAACCTACTATGCAATAAATTACATTTTGTAATTATTAGTATTGCTTCCTAGTAATGATGGAGAGGAATAAATTTGTTTTACAGGTTAATATTTTCTGGCTAAAATAATTGGTTTGGGTGGCATGTTCCTCCTGTGGTCCTGCATGTAAGGAAATATCTCACTAATTTTATATTATTACTGCTCTGGCAGTAAATAAGGGAGATCATTAAAGGAGTTCCTCAACAATGATACAGACGCATGGTATTCACACTAGAAGGCTAATACTTCTACTTTATTGGTGGTTGGAAGTGGTAGAAGTAGGTAGAGTAAGTTATTGAGAAGAATGTTTGGCATGAAACTAAGCATTTAACAAAGTTTTCTTTGTCTGTGAGAAATTTTGGTAACCCTCCAAATAGGCGCACATGTTTGTAAAACACTACCATTGTATCCCATTTATAATTTTCAGTCAAGTCTGCCAAACAATTCTTATAATAAATATATTTTGCGTCATTAATCTTTTTAGAAATAATTTGAAATACATACAACGGTTATATTTTTTGTATACTAACATAGATATTTGAAAAAAAATTGAAATACAACTGTTGCTTTTACAGAATTTTCCCATACAAAATTACTAAATTTCAAGTACGAGTATACTGAATTCAATTTTTTCCTAAGCACACAAAAATATCTTGTTTATCTCTTTATTCTTTTATTATCTATGCACTTTAATACCTGAAGTTAAAAAAATAAAAAATACAATTAATTTTTGCTAAGTTAACAAAGCTATACACAAATGCAAAAATCTTAGGTCTAGAAAAATAAATAATATGTCAATTAGATATATAACTTATTGAATGATTTAGATAAACTACATATTTGTATGGACAGACAAGACAATACATTTTTTATGCAAGCCAATCTTTCATTTTCTGGTTCTTACTTTTGAGGTAGGTTTTGTCAATGTGTGTATTATGGTAAAATACATTATCAATAACTCTAACACTTCTTCGCTCAAGATTTAGCAACAGTTTTTCTGTCAATCACTTCATAAATGTATATCAGTGTATAGTGTCATGGTAGTCTCAAGGATGATTACAAGTCTTCCACATTACTAAGGCATTTAGTATGAATCACCTCTCTCATTCTGAATTATGACAAAAAAAAGTCTCTTTTTGATATTGGGACTCATGTTCCATGGTTTGACTCATGAGGCCATGATTTTCTAGAAAGATAAAATGAATGGAGTCAAAGTTCATTTACATATATTATGGGGAGATCTTTCCGCTATAACATTTGATGGCTCTTAGAAATGAAATTCTCTTATCTCCTCATTTTCGAGTAAAAGCTTCTTAATATTTTGTATTGTTATTGATTTAACACTTCTCTTAAACAGCTATTCCTTTTTTCTGAACTCAACATCTTAGTTTAGTTGTTCCAATAGTAGTTTTCTTCTTTGAAGTTTGTGCTGTAAATGAAAAGCATACCCAAGCAGTCTCAATATGAAATTTTGAGTTTTCTCAATGAGTTGTTGAAATTGTCTAATCCTGTTATTAGTTTTTGTCACATCCAAATTTTGTCTACAGTAATAAAGATATTTTCCTCATGGTTTTCATTCAATGTAGACAGCATATCAAAGTGAGCTTAATGTTTTTCAGAAATTACTTTGTCCCTGCTGTCCTCAATCCTCAACTTCTTATATTCAGCTGGTTTAGGTCATGTTTAAGGGGGGGGGGTCAAGATAAAACATAAACTTCCTTAAAAATAGTACCTAGAGAATAGAACACAACTTTGACATAAGATTTCCCATGTAACATAAGAGTAGGTGGGGGTTTCAGGAAGGTAATAATGTAAAAGGTGAATAATTACATTTAAATTTAAGTGGTATAATTCCTAAATATATTCAAGAGTTAAAATATGATTTCAACTGTTATGTAAAGCCTTTTTAAAATTTAACAGGAATTATAGTTGGTTCATTTTTATAGTAGTGGTTAATTATACAAATGCTACTGTATTAAGACGTTATAATCTTAATAGTAATTAAATAATGTCTTTATTACACTTTATTTCAAATTAGATGGTTGTAATAAAAAGTAATATCACATAAAATATGAGTCTCGTTTTAAAGATATTGCAATCTAGTAAATGACGTAATCGTATAGGCATTGAAATAGAGAGAGAAGTAAAGGTCATTTTTACATTTCTCTGTTGCCGGCTCAAACAGCTGTTTGTACTTCAGTGACAGTTCATAACAGGAAGGAGAACATTATTCTAGAAAGAACTAATTTAAATTTCGTTACGTCGAGCGTAAGAAGTATATTGTCTTTAAAACTATATTTTGATGATTACTGACTGATTTGTGCTGTAAACTTATTTTTGTTCATTGTAGGTTTTCATTACGCATTGTGAGTGTTATTCTAAATTCAGGAAGTGAGTTTTATGTACCGGTATTTGTACTTTGTTAAAATGTATTGCAATTTTCACTAAACAAATTCAGGGCGTTTTGCAATATTTTAAGAAATAAAAAAACAAACAAATTGATCTTGTCGTTCAAATGGCATCATCTACAGAAGCTACGGGCTGTATAATTGTGGTCTCTAATAGACTTCCATTTGTCTTGAAAAGAAATGAGAATGGAGTTTTGGAAAGAAAAGCTAGGTAAGCTAATTTATTTCAACAGTTTATTTTACATATTTTTTGTGTGAGCGAAATATGCACAAATTTAATATGTGAAAAATAATATTAGGTTAATTAAAATAGCAGTTTAACTAATTTATGTGTAATAAATTTTGATGGACAAATTAGTGTTGTTCAGTGATACTAAAATTTCTTAAATTTTAAGTTTAAACAAGTTGTGGGATATAACTTCAATCTTCAAATAGTGATAAATTTTGTATTTAATCTCACTTAACTGTATTAAATAGAAACTTTACTTTGGTGGTTGTGCCTACTCCTTATAAAAAGTAGCTATGTTATATTAATTATTTTACTAATATAATTGTAAATTCAAATAATTTAGTTTTGCATAAACTTGAATGTATGAAAACATATACAAAAAACTATTTTCCGTTTGTCTTACATACATATATATATATATATATATATATATATATATATATATATATATATATATATATATATATATATATTGTTGCTTATGAGAAATTATTAAATTTTTCTGAGTGACTGAATGAACCAGCAGACCATACAGATCCACAACTCTTACAGTAAGTACTGGGTACTGTAAAAAAATCAAGTCTCTTTTATTGGATTCCTTGTCATTTTACAACCCTTGGAAATGAAGTAGAGCACCATCCAGAGTATTGTTGACCCCAGAATTTGAAATTTTCTCTTCTACATAGGCTCCTCAGAAATATATTCTTAACAATAATAAAATGATTTTAAATGTTATACACTAAAAATTGTAGTTACAACTCATGTCTTGCCAACATAGCCTTATTTTGGAAATACCTGTATGTCATGTAATCCTTTAATTACTCACTGTTTTACCAAATTAGTTTCTATATAAAAATATATGTAAGGTAAAAAAAAAAATTTCCGAGCTTCAGCATTTCTACCAAATATACCTACAAGGTATCTGATTAGAATAAGTTTATTTGAAAAAGATAGGAAAAAATATTAATGATTCTTGAAATGAAATAAAATGAATGATTGGTGACAACAAGCAGGTAACAACTATTTGCCCACCAACTCGCATCTTGTAGCTTTAGTAGGTTACACAAGCTATGTAGCGGCTTGCTGAATAGGCCTTGTGCTATAGCAAACTGATCTAGATATTTATTTTCTGTAACCGAATTCATTCTAACTGGATACTTTGTTGCTAGTTGTAAAATACATAGGTAATAATTAAATGTATAAAATAGTGTTCTATTTTATAAAAAAAACATTATGCTTATACAGTTTGATGTCCATTTGTACATTCCCTTATAATTAGTATTAAAAAAAAAAACTTGAAGAACTACAGTTTTAGAGATTTATCTTTAATTTTTATTTATTGACGTAAGTAGATTTTTATTCTCCTATATCCGTATCTACCAGGCGATAATGACTTTTCTTTAATATCACTTGCATATCATTACAAAAAAGGTACACAGTAATAAGTCAAATTTTATTGAAGAGCTTAAGATGGTTTTACATAGTTTAAATAAAGTTTAGTATGCTTAGGCCTAAATGGTATTAAAAATTTTCAAATTAAACTTATTGATATTGTACAATATGCTTTTATTGGATTAAGACCTCTACTAATTAATTGTGATGTAACAATCTAGGCTGATAATAAGGCAATTGTGTGTAACTTTCTGAATCATTTGTTCAGGAATAAGGTTAACAGTCACTGGACAAAATTTTTTGATTCATATGCATGTGCTAAATGATGTAAATAAGTAAGCAAATTTTCTATTGAGGTTATGAACTTGTATTGCATTCAAGGCCATTCAGATTTGTTTGTAAAATGTCCTATTATTGTTGAATATTTTTTTGTCATATTTGGTAGGCTGTTTTTTAAATAAATTAATTTTAATTTGATTTTCATCTAAATAAATTTAAGGATATGACCAAGAGAAGATTTGTGAAAACTAGAAAAATATTTCTTGAAATAAATATTTAGGAGATAACATATGGACATTTAGCTTAAGTAAAAATTTAAATAAATTGAATAAGGTTATTTAAAATCATTTGATCAGGAATTGAAAATATGGTCTTTTAAGAGTGAAAGAAAATTAAATGGCCGATTGTCTGTATTTAATATTATTAGTTTTAAAATGCATTTTTATTTATTCAGGCAAAAGTATACATCTTATTGCTTTGAATCTGTATTTGATCCATTGGTATTAATTTCCTCTAATATATATGTTTTATTTTATTAATTTTTTTGTATATCCATCAGTTGGTAATGACTTTAAGTGTTCACCCAAACAAATTCTATAGCAGAAATAACAACAAACATATATATTATAATTGTAAGTATATTATATTTCATTAAAAAATAAAGGTGTAGACAGTGTAAATTTGGTTTTCAAGTTTTAGTTCTTCATATATAAAGGTTTTTATTATTATGGCTTGTAGGAACTTATAACAAACTAAATTTAGGAACATAACTGTGACAAAATATTTTCTGTGGATAAGATCGGGATTTACTCCTAGGCAATCAAAAACATTTTGGGTAGTGAGTTTTTTTAATTTACCGTTTGTCCATGCATTTTAAAATTTAGGTTTATATATTCACCAAGTGTAATGGACAACAAATATAAAAACCCTTAATTATATCCTTACCTTTGACAGTAGGCCTAATAAATCTGCTAAAGTCTTTCTTATGTGAAGTGAATTTAACTGACTAGAATATTTTTCTGTGAAATAGTAAATGTAGAATACTTTTCTGATTTTGGTTACATAAATTTATAAGGTCTTTGTAGGACGACGGCTTCAAAATAAATAGAGAATAACAAAATAAGTGCCATCAAGAATAGAGCATACTAGATAATTATGAAAGAGAATAATTTAAATTTACCTTCATAAATAGACGTATGGTATTAAATTTGCATATAATTAAATCAAATGTATGAATAAATTGCCAAGATCTTTAATTTGATTATGTGATGAAGAACTATGTTTTTTATAATTGGTGCCAATATAACTATTATTGCCTACAAAGGATGGGAAAGGATTGTACATTTAGGTAGGATTAAGGTAAGGAGTTACAACCCTCTGGTAAAGGATTTTGTGGAGATATTACACCACATATGAAGGGGTTGTACTTGAAGTAGAACTACCCTTTGTCGCAGCCATATCTCTATACCTCGTATCTACCTGCTACTTCTCTTTATAAGAAAAGGATATGAAGACATAGTGAGGTGGACCAAAAGAAAAGACACAATGACCTCCTGATTTAAGAATTAGAGAAAATATGGCATCATGAGGGGCTGAAGAGATGTGTTGACCTGCCCCTTGTCGTAGATGTGGACCTATCTCCAGTTGCTACCTGCAAATATTAATAGTCTTAGAATATATAAGATAAAGTAGCATTCATGATAGAAGATAAAGGAATAAGAGCAGACAACTAAACAGGCCTGCCAGGAAGGAATGAAATTAAATCAGGCATAGGCCATATTTTGAATAAAATAAGAAGAAATAAGTAATAAATAAAAAAAATTAAGTCAATTCCTTCTTAGGTCAACAAACAAAAAATAATATTTGAGCTACTTTTTATTAAATAATTACAATTAATATAAATGTGTATATACATATGACAGTATCATAGTATTAAGTGACAAAATAGAAAGCGATTATAATTATTAAAATTAATTATTTGATGAAATAATATTTGAAAAAAAACTGTATTAACATCAAGTGTCATCCACTACAAGTTTAAATAAATGTATTTGAACTTTAGTGGATGAATACAAAGTATTTTGCTAAAGATTGAAAATTAGAACTAGACGTAGGCTATAAATATATATAAATTTAGATACTCACAAATAATACACACACACACAAAATTATTTACTGGCACAGATATGTCGATGATATCATAACACTATACAGAGGCAACTCCCGTCAATGTGTAAAACTCCTCACCTACACTAATAAAATACACCCAAAACTCCACTTCACTTCAGAAATTGAAACTAACCGATCCCTAAACTTCCTCGACCTAACCATAACAAAAAGCCACACACAGAAACACAGCTTCAACATTTACAGGAGACCCATAACAACAAACACACTTATCCACAACACCTCAAACCACCCTATCCAACACAAACACGCTGCCTTCAGATCCATGCTCCATAGACTTAAAGAAGTCCCAATGACCACAGAAAACATGAACAAGAGACTAGACACAATTAAATATTTAGCATACACAAATGGATACAACACCACAATAATAGACAAACTATGGTACAAAATACAAAAAAAAACACTAAAATTAACACTACAGACAGGGAAAACAAATACATCACATTACCATTCATAAACAAAACAACAAACAAAATAGCCCGCAAATTTCAAAAAATAGGTTACAAAATAGCATACAAAACCAATAACAAATTACAATACAAAATACAACACAACACCAACAACAAAGATAAACTACAAGCACCAGGCGTATACAAACTAAACTGCGACGAATGTAACAAATTCTACATTGGACAAACAGGTCGCAGCTTTAAACAAAGAGTCGAAGAACACAAACATAACACCAATTCAGCATTTTACAATCATTTAAAAGAAACAGGACACAAATACACAGACATTTATCATAATTTAGAAATCCTACACATCAACAAAAAAGGGCCACATCTCAACACACTAGAACAATACGAAATTTACAGACACATAAAATACAAACATATTAAACGAACAAACACAATACAAATCGCACATACTCTTTGATACTATCGAAAACCTGCCTTTAAAACCGTCACTGCTTGACCCAACATTTCCAAGCAGAAGACACTGATGAAGATCGGCACGTAGCGATCGAAAACGTTCTGTCTCAGTAAGTTTTCAAATTTACTAAATATAAAGTTCGGATAGTCATAAACTATTGTTTAAGTGATTACTAAGATTCACCGAACGTAATGGACTACAAAATTCAGGAATATATAAATTATACATTTTAAAATATACATAGAATAAATTTGCTGAAAGTTGCAGACCTTTCCACATCTTAAAATGTATAACTGAAGTTCAAGTTGAAAATAAGTAATAAAAAATCAAAATATTGGGAAAATAATTGTCATGATAAAAACAAACATTGAAAGTGATTTTGATACTTTTAATTTCGAATAAAATAGTGAACAATTTATGAAAGAAACAAAAAGGATTACTTATAAAATAAAATGTAAATATCAACTATGTAACTACAGTGTATTAATAATAAACACTATTAAGTTTTATCACTCATCTTAACTTCTGTAGGAATAATTGTAGGTATTTGAATACATTTTCTGCCTTTCCTAACATTACAGTGTTTTCATTTGTTGACATGTTTCGGAATAACTCTATTCCGAAAACTTAAATAGTACTTTTATTAAGTTTTTAATATAGCACTATTTAACTTATGAAAGTAGAGTTATTCCGGAACACATCAACAAAGGATAACATTATAATGTTAGGAAAGGCATAAAAATCTATTAAAATGTATCACTATAAGTAATTGTATAAACCATACAATATTATATACTATTAATAATCACTAAACAATTATAAATATTTACAAACTTGCCTATAGTAGCACGTACTTATATTTGTTGAGGACAGCCGTTTCGGGAGATGTGTCCCATTGTCAACTCAGACCGTAACAGACCGAGTTACGGTCTGAGTTAACTATGGGACACACCTCCCGAAACGGCCGTCCTCAACAAGTATAAGTAAGTGCTACTATAGGCAAGTTTATAAATATTTATAATTGGTAGTGAAAACTAGTAGCTCACGTGAAGATGGAATCAACAAATATATTAATAAGCCATTATAGGTTAACCTACATTTTGATAAGATGAGTTGATTTATCATCGTATCACTCGTAGTACAAGTATTTATCATTTTATATCTTATCATACTCATCATAACTTGGTTGCGACTAAATCGTTGAGTGAAGTCCCGCCAATATAGCGTAAAAAAGAAAAGAAAATTAATGACATTCAATCGAACAAGTTAAAGAATGGTATAATTCCAGTTCATTCCTAGAAAGTCATTCTTAGACCTGCTACATCAACACTTGTAATGTGAGGCCCGTTTTTTAAAATCTTTTATTAATTTTTTAATTTTTTTTTTTATTAAAGGCCCAAGCGTAGTAAATAAGTAAAACATTTATCGTGATGATCAACGCGCTGGTGGAGGATTTGTTTGACTAACTCGTCACTGGTTAGCAAAGCATTTAGCGGCTGGTGACGTTGCAGTGACGTAGTTTCAGTTAGGTTTGAAAAATACTATGCAACCAATTTATCTGGAAGAAAAGATTGAGACATTGCGCCCTTCTCTAAATATTGGACATGAAAATGATTCAAATGTCGTTAGAAGCGACGTAGTACACTGTCATGTTAATCGTGAGTGCGCAAACTTGAGGCGTTCTAGAAAGCAAGAGATTGTGTCAGTAAAGTAAGTGCCCAAACGTAAGAGTCTCTAGAAAGCAAGAGATTGTGTCAGTAACGTAAGTGTCCAAAGGTAAGAGGTTCTAGAAAGCAAGAAATTGTGTTAGTAACGCAAGTGCCCAAACATAAGAGGCTCTAGAAAGCAAGAAATTGTGTTAGTAACGCAAGTGCCCAAACATAAGAGGCTCTAGAAAGCAAGATATTGTCTCAGTAACGTACGTGCCCAAACGTAAGAGTCTCTAGAAAGCAAGAGATTGTGTCAGTAAAGTAAGTGCCCAAACGTAAGAGTCTCTAGAAAGCAAGAGATTGTGTCAGTAACGTAAGTGCGCAAACGTAAGAGGCTCTAGAAAGCAAGAGATTGTGTCAGTAACGTAAGTGCCCAAACGTAAGAGGCTCTAGAAAGCAAGAGATTGTGTCAGTAACGTAAGTGCCCAAACGTAAGAGGCTCTAGAAAGCAAGATATTGTCTCAGTAACGTACGTGCCCAAACGTAAGAGTCTCTAGAAAGCAAGAGATTGTGTCAGTAAAGTAAGTGCCCAAACGTAAGAGTCTCTAGAAAGCAAGAGATTGTGTCAGTAACGTAAGTGCGCAAACGTAAGAGGCTCTAGAAAGCAAGAGATTGTGTCAGTAACGTAAGTGCCCAAACGTAAGAGGCTCTAGAAAGCAAGAGATTGTGTCAGTAACGTAAGTGCCCAAACGTAAGAGGCTCTAGAAAGCAAGAAATTGTGTTAGTAACGCAAGTGCCCAAACATAAGAGGCTCTAGAAAGCAAGATATTGTCTCAGTAACGTACGTGCCCAAACATAAGAGGCTCTAGAAAGCAAGATATTGTCTCAGTAACGTAAGTGCCCAAACATAAGAGGCTCTAGAAAGCAAGAAATTGTGTTAGTAACGCAAGTGCCCAAACATAAGAGGCTCTAGAAAGCAAGATATTGTCTCAGTAACGTACGTGCCCAAACGTAAGAGTCTCTAGAAAGCAAGAGATTGTGTCAGTAAAGTAAGTGCCCAAACGTAAGAGTCTCTAGAAAGCAAGAGATTGTGTCAGTAACGTAAGTGCGCAAACGTAAGAGGCTCTAGAAAGCAAGAGATTGTGTCAGTAACGTAAGTGCCCAAACGTAAGAGGCTCTAGAAAGCAAGAGATTGTGTCAGTAACGTAAGTGCCCAAACGTAAGAGGCTCTAGAAAGCAAGATATTGTCTCAGTAACGTACGTGCCCAAACGTAAGAGTCTCTAGAAAGCAAGAGATTGTGTCAGTAAAGTAAGTGCCCAAACGTAAGAGTCTCTAGAAAGCAAGAGATTGTGTCAGTAACGTAAGTGCGCAAACGTAAGAGGCTCTAGAAAGCAAGAGATTGTGTCAGTAACGTAAGTGCCCAAACGTAAGAGGCTCTAGAAAGCAAGAGATTGTGTCAGTAACGTAAGTGCCCAAACGTAAGAGGCTCTAGAAAGCAAGAAATTGTGTTAGTAACGCAAGTGCCCAAACATAAGAGGCTCTAGAAAGCAAGATATTGTCTCAGTAACGTACGTGCCCAAACATAAGAGGCTCTAGAAAGCAAGATATTGTCTCAGTAACGTAAGTGCCCAAACGTAAGAGGCTCTAGAAAGCAAGAGATTGTGTGTCAGTAACGTAATTGCCCAAACGTAAGAGGCTCTAGAAAGCAAGAAATTGTGTTAGTAACGTAAGTGTCCAAACGTAAAATGTTCTAGAAAGCAAGAGATTGTGTAACGTAAGTGCCCAAACGTAAGAGGCTCTAGAAAGCAAGAAATTGTGTTAGTAACGCAAGTGCCCAAACATAAGAGGCTCTAGAAAGCAAGATATTGTCTCAGTAACGTAAGTGCCCAAACGTAAGAGGCTCTAGAAAGCAAGAGATTGTGTGTCAGTAACGTAATTGCCCAAACGTAAGAGGCTCTAGAAAGCAAGAAATTGTGTTAGTAACGTAAGTGTCCAAACGTAAAATGTTCTAGAAAGCAAGAGATTGTGTAACGTAAGTGCCCAAACGTAAGAGGTTCTAGAAAGCAAGAGATAGTTACGGTCTGAGTTGACAAAGGGACACATCTCCCGAAACGGCCGTCCTCAACAAAAAAAGTAAGTGCTACTATAGGCAAGTTAAAACATTTTTTTAAAAAAGTTGTAAGTAACTATTATTTGTATTGTTGTAATTTGTATTGTAATATCCACAATTTGTATTGTTGAGAATTTTTTCTTCGATTGTTGCAATGCGCTCTGCAAACAAACACTGAATCCGTAATAATTTTCATTGCTGAGAGATAAATATCAGTGACACTTTGTACAGCGTTATAATGTAATCTAGGCAGATTTTTAAGCAAATAGTTGTAATTATAGGAAGAATGGATAATTACAGTATGTGTAATTAGCTGACTTTGTTCTACACGCATGGCTATCACGTGTTAAGTGCTGCGTTTAATCTTTACACACAGTAATTGTAGCAAATTACGTAGGCCTCGACCTAACCTGAAGTTTATTGTGTTGTTGTGCGGATAAACGTAGAATGTTGTGTTTTGCCCTGCTTTTTTTGCCTTTACTTAATCTAATATATTTTATTGTTCCGTTGTTTACTTTGAAGTAAACACATTATAACATCGTGCAACCATGAAAATAACCATAATAGTATCCCTTAATGAGCATATGCGTAGTATTGATTCCTAAAGAAATATAAATGCTGAAGAAAAGCTATTACATGGCAATCTTGAGTATTACAAAACCAATGAAAGGCAAAAAATATTAGAAATAAATTAACAAAGTAAGATTTTAGAGAAAAAATGTATACCGGGTGACACAGAAAGTCATGAAGAGATACGAAAAACATAACGAAAACTCTCGATCAGGGAAATAAATACCACTTATATCAAATTAAAGTTGGGTAAAAAACTCAGTGTGGAGGAGTAAGAAGTACTACGTTCGTGTATCAACAGCGCACGTACATGTATATTGAAATATACTTATAAAGTCTCCAGTTAGGGTAGATTTGGTTGTAATTTTATACATTATCTAATTAGACGTCTACTTACGCGGAGTAATACCTTTTGCCAGATGACGTCACTTGATCTCTATTCTAGCCTTACATGTGTACATTTGCTTAAACGTATAAAATTACAACCAAATCTATCCTGACTGGATGCTTCAGAGGTATATAATATTAACCTTCCGTGGGAATAACAAACAATAATTATCAATATAGCTTAAAGACATGTTTTTCATTCATTTTATATGCACTGTATTGGGGGTGGACAATGTGCATTTTTACCAGCCCTATTACCTCCTACGGGGGGGGGATTACAATTTTTCAAAATTGTTAATTTTTGGGGCTTGAGCGAGAGTTGTAATTTTGTTTTCGTAAATTGATGATTTTCTGGGTCGGCCGATATAATTTTTTACGCTAAAATCGTACACGTGGGCACGGGAAATAAATAAATACCCAAAGTAAAATAACTTTTTATAGGATTTTTTAAAGCACTATTATATCTGAAACATAATTTGCATGGGGTGTTAATGGAAGGAATGTAATTATCAGAGTTCTAGACGTAATTGATATTCGCAAGAAAAACTAGACAGAATGTCTTCGGAAACACGGATGTAATAAAACTTGGCGATGACGATTAAAAAATTTAAAACTTTGGAAAAAGACGAAAAGAACTTTATTTAACGCACATAAAACGTTTTGAATTTTTATAAATCAACTTTATGCTATACTAAATTAGAATGTTGATACAAAGCATTCAAGATACTACGTTATAATTATAGTGCCCGGTCAGGTTAGGTTTGATTAGTAAAAAAGTGAAAAATAACGTTTCCTTAGTTAATCCAACTTGACAAGTAGAGTGGGCTCCACTTTGACATAGTAGGCCTACTATATTATTATGAATAACTTCCTTCTATTAGCTCACACTCTCCTGATATATATCCTGTACAAAGTTTCAATCGTTAATGAAATACGTTTTTATCCATCCAATCAAGTTCAAATACATTTATTTTACCCTATATTGGATGACAATTGATGTTGATAAAGTTTTTCCCATCAATAATTAAATTATAAAAATTCGTCTAGCGCGCTTTGGCACTGCGCCAACTCTCCAATACGAGGAAAGAATATCTTAAAAACATATAGGCCTATGATCCCCCCCCCCCATCTGGTTGTCGTCGAAACCTTCATTGTACTACCTTAAACTGTTTCAATGGTTACCACAAAATATCATAAATAGTGTTGTAAGGTTAAAAATGAATGAAACGAATGAAATAAGCAAACAGACTGGAAATAAGCAAACTATGATACATTTCTTTTCTTTACCTCAGTAGGAATTTACATTAAAAAACTTTTATGTTGCTTATTTTTTAAATTAAATTTATCATATCGTGATAATTGTTATATATATATATATTATATATATATATATATTATATATATATATATATATATATATATATATATATATATATATATATTTAATAAATTTAAAATATTTCAAACACAAGAATACTTTTAATGAATATATTTATTCAAAGCTTTTCGCCGATAAAAAAGTATCAGCATCTTCAGGAAAAATAATTATCTAATAAAATACTTTTACAAAATTAAATCATATGTACTACAAAGAATCATATGTTTATAATTATTGCACTTTATGTAAATTTTTCTATAACATCAATGACTTTATAAATAGTTTGGTGCCTTGATCTCACTTGAATTTGTTCATTCAAGGCACCAAACTATTTATAAAGTCATTGATGTTATAGAAAAATTTACATAAAGTGCAATAATTATAAACATATGATTCTTTGTAGTACATATGATTTAATTTTGTAAAAGTATTTTATTAGATAATTATTTTTCCTGAAGATGCTGATACTTTTTTATCGGCGAAAAGCTTTGAATAAATATATTCATTAAAAGTATTCTTGTGTTTGAAATATTTTAAATTTATTAACTATATATACAAGAAAACATATCACCACATTTAATATATATATATATATATATATATATATATATATATATATATATAAACAATGATTTTATAAGTTTTGTGTGGGCTTTGAAGTGAAGTTATTGTCGTTATTCAAATTTTAAAATTTTGGGGGATACGACGAAGTTTTATTGCTTTTCCGCGCATCATAGATTCCTACATCATAAAGTATATGTTTTCAATAAAGTCTGAAAGTCGATAATTACCGAACGGGCACATAGAAATCCATTGGTTTTTCAAGAGTTTGTCAATAGAGATGAAAATATCAGATTGTGGACTTTAGGCTGTAGTAGCCATACATATTGTAGTAGAATTAGAGTGGCTATTGAGTAACCAAAAGTCGAAGAAGGGCCGAAGGTTTGTTAGCACTTTCGTCCAATCAGGGAACTGCGGTTTTCATAACTGGACTGAACGGGTTGCTATGTTTCTAAATCCAGGTTCATTGACTTGTTTGTGTACTGCTACGTTGTTTAACTATGGTAGAGATGTGAGTACGGCAATGCCATTCTCTACCCTGCTTCTCATTTTTTCAATTCCTACTATTAGTTCACACATATTTATAAATCTTGTTAACATTTTCAATCGTTAATAAAATACATACTATTCATCAACTCAGGTTCAACTGCATTTTCTTTTAAACTTGAAGTCGATGACTCTTGATATATTTATTTTTCAAATATCAATTCATTAATTAAATTTTAAAAAAGTGTGTCTTTTAGTTGGATTCGAACTGTGTGAATACATGTTTGAAACTCAGCACTCTGGCTCTGATCCAACTTGCCAAGGAAGGAAATAGCTTTATTAGAGAGGTATATGAATTTTTTGCGCCCACCTGGTTGTCGTTGAAACCTTTATTGTACGATCCTTTCGTCCTCCTTCTTGACCTATCCGTGTTGTCGAAAATTGTTGTCATGGTTTTCACACAATATCTTAAATAATGATTTAGGAAAAATTACACCCTTCAGGCTATGTTAATTTTAATAAATAATTCGTTTTCAAATTTTCCACTTGATATTGTGATTCTGTCATATACATATTTATATTAACTGTAATTATTTAATAAAAAGTAACTAAAATAATTTTTTTTTGTCCTCAGTAGGATTGACTTATTAAATTCCTTCTATTATATTAGCTCACACTCTCCTGATATATATAAAGAACTAAGTCAAAATACAAATACAAGAATTATAATTGAATTTACAATTCAAAGTTTTTCGTTGGCTAACAGTACCAATATCATCAGGAATTTTAAACAATTCAGGAATTGTTTAAAATTCCTGATGATATTGGTACTGTTAGCCAACGAAAAACTTTGAATTGTAAATTCAATTATAATTCTTGTATTTGTATTTTGACTTAGTTCTTTATTAATACACAAGAATACATATTGCGATATTTATATATATTTTTTAAAACAACATAGGTTATTCAAATACAAGAATATTTATTAATTTATATCCAAAGTATTATATATATATATATATATATATATATATATATATATATATATATAAAACATAAGATATATATATATAATAAATTAAAAATATTTCAAAAACAAGAATAGTTTTAATGAATATATTTATTCAAAGCTTTTCGCCGATAAAATAGTATCAGCATCTTCAGGAAAATAATTATCGGCGAAAAGCTTTGAATAAATATATTCATTAAAACTATTCTTGTTTTTGAAATATTTTTAATTTATTAACTATATATACAAGAAAACGTATCACCATATTTAATATATATATATATATATATATATATATATATATTGTACAAATTTTCAATTGTTATTAAAATACGTTTAAATTGTTATTAGAATCCATTCAAATTCAAATACACTTTTTATTAACCTATAGTGAATGACAATTAAGGTTAATACAGTTTTTCAGTTATTTATTCAATAATTAAATTATACAAATTTGGGGGCTCTAGGCGGATTCGAACTGGGAATCTTTATGTTTAAAGTCTAGCATGTTGTACTATTAACCAAAATTGTATCGCTTTTCCCACTTTCTTCACCTTCTATCTCCGTCTTCAGTTTTGCTGGTTTGTGTTGTGTGTTCGTCGTTCAGTAAACGTTTTATGCTTTCTTATGTTAGTCTATTGACGGGTATAAATTTTTTAAAAAAATAAGTCTTTCTTATTTTGTTTTAATTTACAACCATAATATAGCTTCATTCATGGACGGAGTAAGCTATAAATTTAAACTTGAAGTTTAAAGTTAGACCTATTATTTTTGGTTGAACTGTTTATAAATTTAAAACAGCTGATAAAGCCATCTAAATCTGGCCTCACAGTTTCAACATATATCTATTGCGCCATTAAAGATGCACTTAATCACACTTCCGTATTTAAGTAACACAGGTAATGAAAACAACACAGACATAAAAGCTTCAGCTATCCATACATCTTTTGTTAACGAAATGTGGTTAATGAAGGATTTAATATGAAAATTAAAGACAGACGATGCAGTTTTGGGTTTCAGAGGAAACTCTATAACTATCAGAAATTTTATTTGTTATTATTTAAAATACATTTGGTCGTGTGCTTTTTGTTTTTATTTTGGATACTGAATAATATTTTCAAGCGGTTTCTTTGAGAAGGCTTTGTGCCCTTTTTTGGTTGGGCTGTCAAGTAATTTTTGTTTAAATAAAATACAGTTTTTTAGCCGCTACTTCACTATCAACAGGAGCAAAGGAACCTGTTAGGGAATTACCCCTGCGAGCAGTATCACATCCGTCGAGCAAGTTTCGGACTTATTTCAAGCAGATATCTGTGCGTATAAAACTATTACGGTGAAAGTAAAGAGTGGCAAGGATTCAGACCACCGACTCGACCGCTGCCAAAATGCACAGACCCGCCCGCTCGGGAAATCCCTCTCCAGCTATGAAACCTCTACCCCCACGAATCCAACCTCAAACTCGTGACTCCCAGCCTGGGTGACTAGTGTCAATCCCTAAACTGAGGGCTTGGTGCTACGACCCTTGGTACTAGTATGTAAGAGTCTTTCGACCTTACTATAAGGTTGGTCGTCGGGCGCCACTGGGACAAGACGAACTCCTCCAGTGACAGGGGTTCGACCGCTGCTCCAGAACTACTCGGGACCAGTAGAAGCTTCCAAACGGCCAGGCTTCCGTACCTCTATACCCTATCTGGTTAGTTCAATCGGATCTTTATCCACTTTCGAGTGGCCTTACTCAAGGGCCGGACCCCCAGACTGGGGACTTGGTCCTAGAGGGGCTTCGCCCACCCTATTAGACCTTGAAAGCAGGAACAGAGGCAAGGAACATTGACAGGATTGTAACCAGAAATGGGGGGTGAGGTGAATTATTTAGAATTTATGGTAAAATATACTTACTTACACTAGCCAATGCCCACCCTCGGCAGGTTAGCCATTTGGCGCCGCGCTAACCAGTAGTGGCGGGCGATCTCCCTGTAGGGTTGACCGGTAGGGCCGGACAGTGGGGTAGGTGGGCTGCGTCCATCGTGGGGTGTCGGCTTAGCGTACAGGCTGGAACTACGCGTGTATGGTAAAATATATCCCAAGGTAAGGACTATGGTAGTACAGTCTGAGATTGCTTCTTATTTGTAGTTAAAATAATTTAATATTTAGTCTCTTTTTAAAATTCGAGGAGAAGGTAACATCCTCCCTGTCCTTTCATCTGGATACGGCTCTTATTATAATGAACATGTTCCTAAGTTACTTATATAACAATATACGTTGCATATCAATGTTATATTGTATAGATTACTCTTTTCAGTTGTGCTATATAATTGTCAGTCGTAATACTATTTAATATTCATAACAGAGCGTAACGGAGAGTTTTGGTGGTTAAAACCTTTCAGGAAGACTATAGAGTTTATTTTCAAACTTCTATCAGCTTTAAATTAACTAGTTTTGTACGAAATTTTATATTAATTTCAAGTCCTCATAGTTAAATTCAAATGTTGTAACTTTAAATAGCTTACATATAAAACAAGTAATATAGACAAATTCAAGTAAATTCCTACTTGAATCAACAATGACAAATTTTATTTTAGTTCCTTTTTATTTTATAATTAGAATTAATATAAATATGTATATTTATATATATGTCAGAATAACAATATTACGTGGCAAAATATAAAGCGAATTTCCTTACAAGTATGGCGTTGGATTATTATTTTTGTTTGTTACTATTTATACGTTTATTTTCGTCGCTTGCATTGTGTTGTAGTTTCTTTTCACTTTTATTTCGCATTGTCTGTTTGTGAAGCAAGGTTCGATACCGTTAATCCAGGTTGTTTGTTTATTTTATTCTTTTTTAATCCTAGAACATTATTGATGATGTTGTGTGGTATCCATGGCAACAATTCAAGGTTATACAATGTAGGTTTCGAAGCACAACCAGATGGGGGCAAAAGAAGAATTCATATACATCTTGGAGAAGTAAATTTCTAGCTGTTGGAAAGTCTGGCACATTGTTAATGTGCCAGACTTGGAACATGAAGATACTGTGTTCGAATCCGGATAGACTCCCAAATTTTTATAATCGAATTATTGAATAAATATTAGAAAATTCTCTAATATAGAATCTACTATAGATTAAACAAAAATGTATTTGAACTTGATTGGATGAATAAAAATGTTATTAACAAATGAAAATTTGTACAAGATATAAGGAGAGAGTGAGCTAATAGAAAGAATTTTAAAAAAACCACAGTATACTGAGAGCTGTTAGTAAATACGCGTATCAGTGTCCGTAAGACTCCAATTCGCGATTCTTCATAATTTGTGGAACAAGGCTAAAGCTTTCAAATAACGGAAAAATAGACTAGATATGGTTTATATTCGTGAGAGATATAAACGTATGATACGCCGTAACAAAGGATGACAATTGCTTTCAAACCTCCAAAGACATGAGACAAAGAGTATATTGAATGTTCTTTGTAGAACAATAGTTAGTGAAAATGAAGATTCAAAGTGCGTTTTTAAGACCTTGTCCTTGAAAGCATTTAACCTAATTTGCTAAATAAATTATCCGGTATACAGTAATACCCCGTACTTACGCGATAAGTAGGGCCGGGCTGTAGGCTAACCGTGTAAGTTGAATTCGCGTAAGTCGGGGTATAATTTTACATACAATCAAATAGGAATCATGTTTAGTTGGGACCAAAGGCTAAATAAACCAATAATTTAGAAGAAAATGTGTATGAAAATCCTAAATACCTAATACAACAAAAAATTATATTCATACATATTGCAAAGAAGTTAATTTGATATAGAAAGCTTCATAAAATCTAGTAAATTCGTTTGACGAATTGAAGATTTTTTCTTCTCACGCAGAATTACCTCATAACTGGCTAATATTTTTTTTACTCCTTGTTTTGTAGCAGAAGAGAGCTTTTCGTTGGATTCTATGGTTTCCAAAATTTGTAAGCCTTGCTCAATTAAACTAAGGCCTTTTATGAAGTTTCTAACCGTCATTTTATCATCTACGTCAACTGAGTCTAATCTGGGTTTTTAATGTTTTGCTCACACCTTTCTCTGAACTCATCAATTGTCAATTCCAGGTTGTGTGAATTTAGCAGTTCTTGAACGCCATCATTATAAACTTCTAAATTTAGTTGTCTGGCAAAAGCGACAACCTCTTCAATCACACCAGCCATTTCGTCGGACTCTGTCACTGATTCCGCTTGAGATTCAGTGGCGAAAAAAGGACACAGCTTTTTCAAAACGCCATTCAAAGATTTTGTGAAATTTCATTCCAAGATTGTCCAATGATTCTCACTGCATCTAAAACATTGAATTGTTTCCAAAAATCTTTAACAGATAGCTCGTTGTACTGACTCATAGCTTCATACAGATGCGCAAATGGTCTTGTGTAATTAGCTTTAAATGTTTTGACAACACCCTGATCAATCGGTTGAGGCAAACCAGTTGTATTTGGTGGCAAAAATATCATTTTCATGCGTGTGTCGAAATTAGTTAAAGTAGAAGGGGGTGGCCAGATGCATTGTAATAGCATCACTTTAAAAGGAATTTGTTTAGACCTACAATAACGTTCGACTTGAAGCATGAAATGATGAACAAACCAGTCCTCAAAAAGCCTTCCGATTCGACTTCCCAATCACGAGCAAGCCAGCTTTAGAAATATTTTCTAATGCCCTTGCATTTCCTGAGCGATAAACTATGAGAGGTTGCAACTTGCAATCACCAGCTGAATTTGCGCCAACTATCACTGTCAATCGGTCTTTGGCGGCCTTAAAACCTGGAAATGTTTTCTCTTCACGCGCTGTAAAGTTTTTTAGGCATTTTCTTCCAGAACAGGCCAGTTTCATCCACGTTGAATATCGTTTCATCCACGTTGAATATCCACGTTGGCTGGTATAGCCACCTACTTTTATCATAGCTTTAAATTTTTCTGGAAACAGGTTACGCAACTTTTTTATCAGCACTTGCTGCCTCTTCACTTTCTGCAATACTGTGCCAGCTACAACGACTTTTAAATTGATTGAACCGACCGTTGCTAGCTTTATACATTTCATCCTTAGCTACCTCTCCAGCTTCTTCTTTTAATCTGTCAAAAATCAGTTTAGCTCGAGAACAAATCGTGTTCTGGTCAACAGGACAATTTTTCACAGGACAACAGATAACATAGCCTGCTGACGATGAGGACTGAGCGAGACACGCTCTCGCGACGCTACGACGCGACAGCCACATGGCGTCTTAAGGTTGAGTCATCATGATTTAAAACCGCGTAACTTGGGAATCGCGTAAGTCGAGGTATTACTGTATGTACCAGTAGATGTTGATTGTAGTAGATTTTAAATTTGAAATGTATTTCAATTAGGAACAAATTAATTAACTCATTTGATCAATTGGGTGTAATTAAACTCCTTCTATTAGTTTACATTCTCCTTATCTTTTTCAAATTTTCAATTGTTAATAAAATACTTTTTATTCGTTCACTCAATTTCGAATATATTGTTCAAAACATTAATTAATTAATTAAATTTAAATATTTAATTTTAGTTTTATATGGGAGAAAATTTTTACAAAAGGGGGCAAGGTATCCATTATAGTTATTTTATTGCATTTGGCTTAAAATAAGTGATAACATATGATTTCATAAAACAGCTGATTTTATGTTTTGGGTTATTTGGTAGAAGAACTGTTTTAACGTATAGGTTATGCTACTTTATTTATATCATTTGTAATGATTTGATAAAAAATAACTAAAATAAAATGTTTCTTTGTTGACGTAAGTAGGAATTGACTTTATAAATGTTTTGTTTATTTTACTTGTTATAACTCAAATAATAGGGCAAAACCTCTTGAGTTAAGGATATTTCTCAGCAGATTCAATTCAAACTACTGTTCATTGCATTTTCCATTGTTGTACGACATAAACTGGAGTGGATGCTTTAGGCAGTCTTTTGTGTTAGCGTTGTTCTGTGGTTACTGTAGGACGTTTTCTATGAGCATAGAGTGTCCTAGAATTAGAGCTATAGCTGTTGAGAAATGTTAGCACTGAGCATTAGTTAAGTATTGCAATTAAAAATATTGAATACAATCCGTTATGAAACTCAAGGCCCCTGTGCTCGTTCGATACCATAAGTATTAAAAACCTCAACTCAAACACTAAGTTGTTTGAAATACTTGTGCAGTTTTGTGTAGACTAATTTGTCTGTAAAGACTTTTATGTCGGCACGATTCTGAATGGTTTTCTGATAATTAGTGCAAAGAAATCGATAAAATGTTTACAAGCGAATATGAAGATGAATTTCCTTCTCGTTGGAACATTTCTGTTTAAGCATTGCGTAAACCCTGTCCTTCATCGGTGTGCAAATAATTGCCAATCCATTGTAATACTTCGATAGGTCGATACAGTAACGGGCAAGTTTTATTGCATTTCCGCGTTACGTCACACCTCGGCGCAGCTCTAACCTCGAACGCTGTTTCTTCGGCGCAAGGAAGACAGTTTATTGTACCGTAAGGTCTTCATTTTAAGATTAACGAAGGCAAAACATAGTATCTACGGTGTAGCAATCCTCAAACAACACAACAGGCAGGTGGATTTGTTGAGCTGGGACCCTTCAAATTTGAAGTAGTGAAATTTGAAGTAGTGAATCAGTTCACTTATCTGGGATCCCTCCAATTATAAGTTCTCCATTGAGGTAAATATAAAGATAGCCTTTGGATGACGTAAATACCTAAGGAGGCAGTATTTAAGAACAAAAATGATGCTGTATAAGATGTAGATCTGTCTCGTACTAACTTAGGCCTCTGAAGTTTGTTCATAACGAGGAATGAGGAAAACAACCTTACTATCTTCGAGAGGAAGATCCTCAGGAGGATTCTTGGTCCTGTGAAGGTTGGTGGACAGTGGAGGAGGAGATATTGTGAGCTTTACGAGGTGTTTAAGAACCTGAATATAGGGAAGTAATAAGAATTGAAAGATTGCTCTGGGAATTGTATGTGGCATGGATAAAGGAGAGTGATGTACCCAGAGGCCTTTTAGATGGAACTATGTACAAAATGAGAGCAAATGGGCGTGCTAGACTTGGATGGGTTCCGTCGCTCAGGATGCCAGAACTCTGCTGAATGTGAGGAAACGGAAAGCAGCAGCACAGGATCGAGCTACGTAGCGAAGGCTCATCTAGTAGGCCGTGACCACCGGACTGTAGCACCATGGAAGAAGAAGAAGATGCACCAACATAAACAGTAGAGTTACTGAAACGAATTCTGCTGTAATAGAATGACCCATATAGGGCCATTATTGGTCGTTTTATAGGAGACTTCAGGGGATTTTGTTGTGGTTGAAACCTGTCTTTTCGTTCTCAATGGTGCCAGCAAGAGGGCGCAACCAGCCACACTTGCATTAGACAGCATTGTTCTCTTTCCATAAACCTTTGGCCAGCGCTTCATCTCCCTTAGAACAAACTTTCTTTACCCAGCCCACTCCCCCGATTCTGACACATCTTCAGAATGATGAAGGAGAAGATTTTCTGTGATGTCCCACCAACCATCATGTGTATAACGAGCATGAAACAGCCTCTCTTCACCAAAACGATGCAAAACCTTCAACAACGGTACGCTTGTTGCCTCAAATTGAACGGAGGTCATATAGAACATGTTTATACCCGAGTCTAACCGATTTAACCTCTTTTTAATTGTATTTGTTTGTAAAACTATGTAAACAAAATAAGTGCTTACAACGGTTTCAGTACTGTTTGTGTTTTGGCCCATACGGTACAAAAATGGGTTTATCGATTGAGCGTTGTTTCTTCTTACTTTCTGGAAGCTCTAATTCTTTCTGGATCCAACATAATTATTAGACTTTAAGAAGTTTAGAGAACCCTAAGTTCTTGTTATCTACAATCCAGGTCTACTTTTGCTAAAGACAGAGTTACTATAATCTTATCTGTATTTCAGTAACTGTTTTAAGTCTTTCGATTAATATTTTTTTTGAGGGGGTGTAAAATATATGAAGAATATCAGCTGATCCTACATCAGCTGATATGGAAGGGTTATAGGGGAAATATGTAAGGTTTATGAAGGAGGGAAAGTGTATATGGCTACTAGCAAGTAGATAAATAATGGCAGCTGCAGATAAGGAGCTAAACTCGTTATGATGGAGTGTGGTTGTAGAGGAGATAGTATGGACTTTATCTGGGGTTATAAGGAACTATTTTAATAATAGGAAACAAAGGCTAATAAACGACTAGTGTAGGTAGTGTTGCTATATAAGAAAACTATTGTATACAGTATTAAAATTGAAGAAGCGTATATGAACACTTTGTGTATGTGTAGTTTTCATATGTAACATGCAAAACATTATACTTAGCGATGCATAAACCAAGGTTTTTTAAAGTAAATTCATACTTGGGTCAACAGAAACAAATCTTAGTTACTTTTTATTAAATAATTACAATTAATATAAATAAAGTAACATAACCTATGCGTTAAACAGCTGTTCAATCACAAAACCTAAACCATAAAATCAGCTGTTTTATGAAATCATATGTTATTTCTTATTTAAAGCCAAATGGGAAGAAATACATGTATTGCATACCTTGCTCCTTTTGTGAAATGTTTTCCCCCATATAAAACTAAAATTAATTAAATAAATTTAATTAATGCATTCATATTAAAAAAACTGTATTAATATCAAGGTAAAAATTATACTTAGCGTTGCATAAACAATATAAACAAAATCTTTAAATTAAATTCCCACTTAGGTAAACAAAGAAAAATTTTATTTTAGTAACCCTAATTACAATTAATATAAATAAAAGTAGCATAACCTATGCGTTAAAACAGCTGTTCTTCCACATAGCCTATGACATAAAATCAGTCGTTTTATGAAGTCAAATATTATTACTTATTTTAAGCTAAATGAGACGAAATAACTATATTGCATACCTTTCCCCTTTTGCTAAAAGCCGTTCTACCGCTTAAAACTATAATTAATCATTAAATTAAACGAATTAATTATTATTTGGAAAAAAACTGTATTAACATCAAGTGTCATCCACTACATAAGTTTTAAAAAAAGTGTATTTGAACTTGAGTGGATGAATACAAAGTATTGTATTAACGATTGAAAATATGAATCAATTATATAAATGAATATATATTGGGAGAGTGTGAACTAAATGAAAGGACCATGTTGAAATTTGACGTAAATGTTATAAGAAATTATTAATGCGGTTGCATATAACTTGTAAATTGTCGTTGTAAATGATCCCGTAATTTGTATAACTTGTAAAAGGTTAATTAATAATTGGCAAGAAAGTTACGTGCCTAGAATTAATCATAGGAAATAATTGTCAAATTGTAAAATAAGAAGTGCCAAAAATCAGTACGTTGATTGTTTAAAATTAAGTGGTAAAAATTATCGACCTAATTATTTTAAATTAAATTTTAATTTATGTAACACTGACATAAGAAAACTGACGATAAAATAGAAGTGTAGATAACTTAAGAAACTGAGGTCAGTAGGAAGTGTTAGTAACGTAAAAAACTGGGTGTTATGTAGGAGTTTTCGCAACATGTTAAATTGAAGTTAAATATAGATCGTAATAAGTAAGAAAACTGACGATAAAATAGAAGTCTCTCGCGTGCTTTCCATATCAGTGAACCAAACGCCCTTGCTCGCCTTCCAGAAAGTCTTGACCCATCTATATGACCATAGAAAGAAACCATTCCTTCGAAACGTAGGCAATTCAGTATCTTTTTAAAATCTCCTTATGCATGTTTGTATCGTTTTCTATGTCTATACTTCATAAGATTAACAAGAATTTGGAAAGAGATGGGAGTAGGTGTTTTTTAAATATGGAACTATGTACTGTACTAGCAAATATTTGAATTTTATAACATGAAACTTTGGGGATATCATTTATCTTCTTTTATACAATCATATCTTAGTTATTGTTATACATTAATGCTATTTCAGTCCCCCTCTCTCTCTCAGTTTCCCCCTGTCTCTCCCTCTGTGTCTCCTTCTGTCTCACCTCTCTTACTCTTTGTGTCACACACTCTTTCTGTTTCCCTTTCTGTGTCTCCTTTTGTCTCTCCTCTCTCTCTCTTTCTTTCTGTCTCTGTGTGACACACTCTGTGTCTCTCCCTCTGTGTCTTCTTCTGTCTCCCTCTCTCTCTCTCTCTCTCTGTTTCCCTCTGTGTCTCCTTCTACCTCTCTTTTTGTCTCTGTGTCACACACACACTCTCTCTCTGTTTCTCCTTCCGTGTCTCCTTTGGTCTCTCCTCTCTCTCTCTCTTTCTTTCTGTCTCTGTGTGACACATTCTGTGTCTCTCTCTCTGTGTCTTCTTCTGTCTCCCCCTCTCTCTCTGTTTCCCTCTGTGTCTCCTTCTATCTCTCTTTCTGTCTGTGTCACACACTCTCTGTCTCTCCCTCTGTGCCTTCTTCTGTCTCTCCTCTATTTCACTCTCTCTGCGTCTCCTTCTGTCTCTCCTCTTTTTGTCTGTGTGTCGCTCTCTCTCTCTCTCTCTCTTTTTGTCTCTGTGGGGGTGTCTCTCTTTCTCTCTCAGTTTCTTTTTCTTTGAAGCCTTCCTTCTCTCCTCTCTCTTTTTATCTTTGTGTCACACACTCTCTCTTTCTTCTTCTGTATCTCCTTCCTTCTCTCCTCTCTCTCTCTCTCTCTCTTTATCTTTGCATCACACACTCTCTCTCTGTTTCTCCCTCTGTTTCGCCTTCTGTCTTTTTGTTATAGACTCTTTCTGTTTTGAATGTGCGAGTGGTGTATAATTTATGTTTTAAGTTACATTAAATTAATCTAAAAATGTTTGTAATTTGCCCTAAACTGAAGATCTATTATAAATATATTTTTAAAAAAATCTGTAACAACTAAGAGTATTAATAAAACATTTAATTTGTAAAGTTTTGTAAATATCATGTTATACTTTGAACCTACTAAAATAACTATTTGCAGAATTCCTAATGGAACTAAACCTTAAACAAATTATTGAGACATAATGTTTACAATCGCATTAAGGGATCTTCATCAGTGTCTAAATTGGGCGCTGTTTCTTACCAAGCTTGTTTTAAATTTACTTAAATTGTAAGATAGGTCAGACGTTATTTTATCAGGTTCAAATTTAAAAGTATCGCCTATTGCCAGGGACAATAAAATCCACAAACTGTCGTATAGTACAATGGGCTGGTTGAGAATAAGATTAGCCTATGATGAATGATGCGAACTTACGTGAGAAGAGACGGGACAAGCTGAGGTCATTACGTTTTAGGCGCATGTTGTTAAGAAGAGAATAGGCAAGTTTAGGTTGTGACGTCTTAGGCGCACTTACGGGAGCAGAGAATGGATAAGTGTAAGTTGTAACGTCACAGGGGCACTAACGTAAGAAAAGAATAGACGAGCTTAGGCTGTGAGGTCTTAGGCGCACTTAGGTAAAAAGAGAATGGATAAGTGTAAGTTGTAATGTCTTAGGGAAACTTATGTAAGAAGAGAATAGACGAGCTTAGGCTGTGAAGTCTTAGGCTCACTTATGTAAGAAGAGAATAGACGAGCTTAGGCTGTGAAGTCTTAGGCTCACTTATGTAAGAAGAGAATAGACGAGCTTAGGCTGTGAAGTCTTAGGCTCACTTATGTAAGAAGAGAATAGACGAGCTTAGGCTGTGACGTCTTAGGCGCACTTAGGTAAAAAGAGAATGGATAAGTGTAAGTTGTAATGTCTTAGGGAAACTTATGTAAGAAGAGAATAGACGAGCTTAGGCTGTGAAGTCTTAGGCTCACTTATGTAAGAAGAGAATAGACGAGCTTAGGCTGTGAAGTCTTAGGCTCACTTATGTAAGAAGAGAATAGACGAGCTTAGGCTGTGAAGTCTTAGGGTCACTTATGTAAGAAGAGAGTAGGCAAGTTTAGGTTGTGACATCGTAGGTGCACTTAGATGAGAAGAGAATGGATAAGTGTAAGTTGTAACGTTTTAGGCGCATTTGGGTAACAAGAGAATAATCGATTTTGGGCAAAGCGACAGCAACTTTTTTGTTATTGTTGTATAAATTAAACTTTAATTAAAAATATTTATGTAGAGCCTAAAACGATAGTAAACCTCAAAAGTAGCAGAAGTGCTGCTTTGCTCGAGTCTCTTCATATTTTTATATTATGTATTACACATTCATAGAGAAGCTGGCGATGCAGCAATCGTGACCAGATTGGCGGGAAGTTAACGCGGTCGCGTGTATCCCGCGGATATAGAATGCACGATTAGTAAAATCTTAATAAAGCTTTCCTAAATGTAAAAGTACACGGTGCTGGTATAGCAACAGTGTCATGTTATGTCAAGAGGTTTTGTGTGTTTTGGATTAAACGTTATAACAATGCTGTTATCGCATAGGGTGGAGTCATCAAAAACCCACTCAGTCTATTAGACGGTATGCTGTGCTTGTGCAGGCTGAGTCCACTCGTGTATGGACAGCTGTAAGAAGGTTCGGTTTAAGGAAGGTAAGGTGTGAGCAAGGTTAGAGCTGGGAAAAGTCAGCTGTATGAAAAGTGTTACGAGTCGGGAAAATTAGGTGTAAGTAATGCTAGGCGTCAGGAAGATTAGGAATTATGAAGGTTAGGTGTATGGAATATTACGTAAGAGAGACAAATTTCTTATATCTGAACCTTTGACGTCACACAACAAAAATAAACCAAAATGATCCGAGAAATACAAGGTAAGCTTTGAGAGGAAATGTCGTCGGATGCGTATTTATTAGAAAGAGTCTATTTCACGACACTGCTCTCTTATAGTAATGTCGGAGTCTGGTAAACTAGCTGAGAACATATAGCTGAGAAAGCGTCTCAAGAAATGTCAACATTTCCGGTTTGTTGACGTTCTCTGGAATATGTAGACTATTTGGTGACACACACACACGCGCGCGCGAGCACGCGCCCACGTACGCCTATATACGTCTCAGACTTTTTAACGACATTTATACACATATCAGAAAAAACACCTTCTCGTTACCTGATCTGCTCAATATTGAGTACACCACTCATTATTTTCCTCCTCTCAGACCATACCACGTTTTCTACCTTACGCCTCCAAATAATGTTCAGGGGTCGCGTTGTCACCCCAAAATAACATCGATAGATTTCAATCATCTTGGCCTCTCAATTGCCCACGTCTGTTAACACATGATTATTTTCAAGCCTAATAACAGTTGAGTAGAACGGCCATGAAATCTGTTTTGCTCTTACACTAGGCTGGCTTCAACGAACAAGCAGAGCCTATCCCGTCTCTTCGTCACGATCAAATGTTCGTTACAAACCTGGCACAAGCTTTCTATAATTTCAGCATATCGTTGAACACTATAAAGCTTTTGTGTGTGTATGAGCGCTTGCGTGGGTGTGTGTGTGTGTGTGTGTGTATGTGTATGTGTGTGTGTGTAAGAGAGAGAGAGAGAGAGAGAGAGAGAGAGAGAGAGAGAGAGAGAGAGAGAGAGAGAGAGAGAGAGAGAGAGAGAGAGAGAGAGAGAGAGAGAGAGGGAGAGAGAGAGAGAGAAAAGAGAGATAGATAGATAGATAGATAGATAGATAGATAGATAGATAGAGAGAGAGAGAGAGAGAGAGAGAGAGAGAGAGAGAGATAGATAGATAGATAGATAGATAGAGAGAGAGAGACAAAGATAGAGGGAGAGAAGGAGTGTTGTAACAGAGAGAGAATGTATTTTAGTGTGTGTGTTGTGTGTTTATGTGAAGAAAGGGTGAGAGAGAGAAGAGAGAGTGTTTGTATGCGTGTGCTTGGGTGTTCGTGCGTGCGCGCGCGCGCGCGCGCGTGTGTGTGTGTGTGTGTGTGTGTGTGTGTGTGTGTTAGGGGTGTGTGTTTGCGTGTTTGTATACAGTTGACGCTATGAAACATTAGTTACAAAAAGGTTGTACAATTCCTATATTTTATAACATTATCGATACGAAGCTAATCTCGGTCAGCAAACATTTACCGATAATTAACAACGATCTAGCTGCATGGGACAACACGATTTTAAAACATAAAAGTTATCTACCCAAGTCAATTAGATATAAGCGAATGTTATTGCGTGCAGCCTGTTCCAAATGCAAAGTGATTATTTACACGTAATGTAAACAAAAATATTTTAAAATTCCCACTTACATCAACAAATACAAATTTAGTCTGGTTTAATTTTTGGCAAATAATTACAATTATTACTAATAAAGTAACAATCTATGGGTTATGACAGCTGTACTAGCACATAACCAGTAACAATATCAGCTTTTATATGAAATCGTATGTGATCACTTATTTTAAGCCAAGTGGGACGAAATAAAAATATTGTATATCTTGCTCCTTTTGTGAAAACGTTTCTCCAGTTAAAAACAAAAATTAATCATTAAATTTAACGAATGAATTAATATTTGGAGAAACCTGTGTTAACAAGTGCCATCCACTATAGTTTAAAAAATGTATTTAAACTTGAGTGGATGAATAAAGAGTATTTTATTAACAATTGAATATTTGTGCAAGATATATGTAAGGAGAGTGTGAGCTAATAGAAGGAATTGAATAAAGGAACAAAGAGTAGCTAACTGGCGTCTTTACTCCTTACTTACGAACCTGTCCATGTAAACACCTTTTACACCTGTTCAGAGCGGTTTCACATCTCTTTCAGCTAAGCGATCCTCCCCATGTAATGTCCAAATTCCCTCTATTCCCAGAACCAGGGGAGCATTACGTCCATTTCTGAAGCCTACCTAATCTAACTAACTTGACTTATAACATTATTCTTACAAGAGGGCGTAACGGGTAGATACCCTCCTGAAGTCTCCGATAGAGCGTGGATCCACTTCATATATGTGATCATGTACACACACATCCTAACAAGGATGTCACGATCGTCCGCTATCAAAGAGTTTTATGTCTTTACAATAATCCTATCTGTAATACAACCCTTTCCCATCCTCCGTAATTGATTAATAGTCATAGCCAGGGGGTACAAGGGGCACGTGCCTTGCCCCCAAACCAAGTAATTTTAGCCGAAAAATAATAACCTATAAAAAAATTTATTCTAGTCCACCAATACCAGGAAGTAAAACTAATAATAATAATAATGTATTTTAAAGCCTAGTTGTAAATAAACAGTTTCCCGACAAACTAACAATTGTGTAGTTTAAAGTGCCGAAGTAGCATAAACTATTATATCTAGAGATAAAATATACTAATTGCCTCCCGCGCATACCCCCCTCGAATTTTTCCTCCTGGCTACGGCCCTGCCCATAGTGCAAATTGGCTTATAATAAAATAATTTTGAACTAGGTGCTCCATAAAGTATCATCTTATAGTAGCATTGGCATTGTAGTTTTAGGTCGACTTTATCTGGATAGATATTTCTTTATTAGCCCTTAATGTTTAAGCACTGATCTAAAACCAAATTTTAATAAAATAGAACATCAAGTACCGTCGGTCGACGCGTGGGTAACGTTGACTGCCTTTTTACGTACCTCAACATGTCAGGTCATCCCTTGAGACCGAAACCGTAGCCAGTCGGGCCATGTGGGTCGGCTGACGGCCCGGTGACCAGTCTAGGCCTTTAATTATATGCTTCGTCATGGGTTCGTGTGACGGCCCCTGGTGGACCTTTAACACCTATCTGGACACACGATAATAGTTGTTGGATTCGTTTGGGTAGTGGATGTGCTAGATAGTGGATATCTAGCCTCTCCCTATTTTTAGTAGGGATTGGCGGTGTACACGAGTGGTCTAGGTACCGCTCTCCCTGTAGCACTTGTTTGTACTCTTCAATTACATGTCTCCTTACCAGGCCTCGACCTTACCGGAACCACGGATTCGTGGAAACCCTCCCGTAGGACATTTAGAACCCCTCCAGGCACACGATAATAGTTGTTGGATTCGTTTGGGTAGTGGATGTGCTAGATAGGGGATATCTACCTCTTCCCTATTTTTAGTAGGGATTGGCGATGCACCTGAGTGGTCTAGGTACAGCTTTCCCTGCACCATTTGTTTGCCCTTTTCAATTACATATCTCTTTACCTGGTCTCGACCTTATCGGAACCACGGGATCGCGAGAACGAGGAAGGTGTCGTAGAGGTAGTGAATGTGCTAGCTAGTAGGTCGTTTCCTTCCAAATTCTTTGTGCGGAGTCGGTTGAGAATCACAATCATTCGCAGCGACCGACTCCTTTGAAGTCGTAAGACACGCATGTAGTTCTGCCTCTTTACTACTTACAGACTGGGCAAGTAGGAAAGCTCTTCTGGAAGGGGCTGAAAGGGAGCTAATCTATACCCCGTAGAGAACAATTTTATAATCACTTTCCTAGCACTAAAATTCACTAATCACTCTTTAAATTTTGTATTTAAATTTAGAGTAAATATAGTTTACTCATTTTGTCAGCTTGTGTCTAATTTTCAGCGTTGAAAATGTAAACTGGCAAATATAACTTTCAAAATTTTGCTTTGAGTTATTAATAAGTTTCCAGTTCCTAGAAATGTCAATACCTCGCCCTTAGAAAGATATCTGGATGCGCTGATGTAAAGGGCGGTGTCTAGTTAGAGAATCAGGTTAAAGGTTCCCAAGAAATAACAAGCAACTTGAAAGCTAACTACATTTCTATTTCACAAACTACAAATCTACAAAGGAATAACTTTTGAAACTCATTATAGAGTTGAGACTTGTTTGACACTTTAATAGAAACTTGATCCTCTGTACAATAACTAGTGTGTTTTGTGGAAAAATGAAGAAAAAAGAAAGGTGACATGAGTAAGCCTACCTAACCTGCTTGTCAAAGTACACAAAAGTAGTAGTCTAATGAGGGGAATCTCCTGTCCAACGTATTGAAGCCATTGCCACCACTACACCAACTTGAAACTAGTGACTCCCGCTTTGGGATCTCGAGACCGGGGACTTGGCGCCACGATCCAGTCTTGGTGAGTGGTACCAGTTTAGAAGAGTCTTTCGGCCTCACTGTATGTCCTGGACTGGAGACGAACTCCCAACCAGGCACTGCGGTTCGGTCGCTTTTCCAGAATTACTCGCGTCCAGTAGAACCTTCCAAACGGCCAGGTTTCCTTACCCCGTCTGATTAGTTCGGTCAAGTAGTGCATTCGGATCTTAATCCACTCTCGGTTAACCGTGCCTATGGGCCGGAGCCTCAGTCTCGATACCTGGTCCTAGGTGGGCATACACCCATCATGTTGGACCTTGAGACCCATCGTATGTTACAGGTGGCAGTGTGTTGTGGAAAAGTGTGAAGAGTAATAAAGAT